>CM069139.1:72084878-72597378 GCA_035221665.1 Okamejei kenojei | reverse complement strand
TCTTCTATTATGTTTAAGCAAATCATAGACATAAAATACAATGGCATCTGCCGACACATGCATTCTATCTAGCCGTAGCTTTTGCAACGTTTGTACACGTTGAGCTGAAACCAACGCCATAAGCATGACCACCTTAATAGTTAATTTGGCTATAGATAGGCTTGTAACCGGAGCCCACTGGCGAAGAACCATAAGAACCTCACTCGCACTCCAAATCCAGGCATACCTGGGTTTAGGAGGATTAGAATTGAAAACTCCATTCATGAATCGTGAAACTAATGGATGTGTCCCTACTGTATGTAATTCTGCATTCATAGGTAAATAAGAAGACAGAGCACTTCTGGCTGAATTGATCACACTGTAACTTAATTTTTGATCGAAATAAAGAGTTGACAAAAACTCCAATACGTCCGTGATCCCTGCAGTGTGATATACAATATTCTGCTGTAGGCAGAATTGCTCCCACTTCCTTATATAGGTGATATATTGCTGCTGTGTACTATCCCTGCAGGCCGACATGAGAACATCCACAGTTCGATGAGACAGTCCTCTCCCCAGGTATGGCCTCCTTAAAATCTGCAAATTAACAGATCAATACGATCATGTTGATCCCCAGTGACTGGATTTACCAGTAGATTTTTATTCTTGGGAATAATCATGTAAGGCTCGCTAGCCATTTGTAATACAACGGGAAACCATGCTTGTGTAGGCCAATCTGTCACTACCAATCCCCCTGAAGCGGAGTCCTCCTTGATCTTTTGCAAACATCTGCTGATGAGACAGAATGGAGGAAATACATACACAAACATTCCTCCACAATGCAGCGAAAACGCATCCACTGCTACTGTCCCAACATCTGGTTCCCATGAAACATATCTAGGTAACTGATGATTTAATCGAGATGCAAACAAGTCAATATCTGGCAATCCATACTGAACAATCATTTGGTTAAATACATCCTGATTTAACATCCATTCAATGTTGTCATTAAACTGACGCGACCTAGTGTCAGCCACAGTGTTGAATCTTCCTGGCAAATAAAGTGCTGAAAGCCAGATATTTTGGTCAATACACCAGCTCCAAATCTGGTTAGCCAGTCTATCACAAGACTGTGACTTAACTCCACCCATGTGGTTTACACATGCCACTGCTGTGGTGTTGTCAATCCGAACCTGCACATGCAAGTCCCTCCTTGTAGAACAATAAGCTTTGAGCCCATACCAGGTGCCCAACAACTCTAAAGAATTAATCCTCTTAGTTGAAGAAGCGATGTCTCATCCACATTCCATCTGCCTCCACAACTAGAAGACATATCTGTTGCACCCCAACCCAGTGCACTTACATCAGTCTGTAATATCAGTGACGGTGGTTCCACCAAAACTTTCCTAAAACTTGTTGAAACATTTGCTATCCACCATTGTATGTCAGCAATCGCCCCAGCTGACAACTGCATAGGCCTATCAAAATGGCCCCTTTGTATTCTCAGTGCCTGTTCCTTTGATCGTTGTAATTGTTGATAATGCAGAGGACCATACTGCACAGCTGGAAATGCTGCCACAAACCTCCCAATTAACCTGGCTACTTGTCTAATCGAAGGCCGTTGTTCTCCAACGAGATTAACACAGTCCTCAATTAACTGATTCAATTTATCCCTGGGCAAAGTTACCAACATGTGATTGGAATTAATGGTAAATCCCAGATAATCAACAATTTGGACTGGTGATAATTTAGATTTATCTGGGTGAATAACAAATCCCATTTGTTCAAAAGTGATTTTAACAACTGAAACTGATGATTGAGTCTTTCCAACAATCAGAATATCATCTAAGTAGGCCATTACCACATGCCCCTTAGCTCTAAGTAACGCTAACACAGGTTTTACCAATTTAGTAAATAATCTAAGAGCTGAAGTATTAACTGCCCTGAATTGCCACAGCTGTGTCGTCCAAACAAATTTCAAATATCTTCTATCATCCTCATGAATAGACACTGACTAATACGCATCCCCCAAATTAATAGTTGCCATATAACACCCCCTGGACACTAGATGCTTGGCCGTGGTAAAGGTTTCCATTTTGAAATGTCCGTAACAAACAAACTTGTTCAAACTCGATAAATCCAAAATAATTCTACACCCTCCAGTCTTTTTAGATCTGGGAAAGATATTTGACACAAATTGTCGACTTTGATAGACAGAAGGCTCAATTACCCCTTTCTTATGTAACGACTGAATCTCTGCTTGAATAAGCACATTTTCTTCATCTGAAAAAATAAGTTTACGACTAGGAAAATGTTGATTAGGTAGACTGTCCTTAGAGTAAAATTCAATTTTCACCCCTTCAATACACTAAGTATGAACAAATCTGATGTCAACTGCTGCCATTGTTTGAGAAACAATTTTAAACCTTCCCCCAATTTGAACAGGAACATCAAATTAATTCATCGTCTGTTGATGTTTTCCTTACCTGCATCTTTCCTTGCGGACCTTGTTGTCCTCGACCTCTTGTGGAGAAAGGCACCTTCCCCTTCATGCTGGCAGCCTGCCAGTTCCGAAATTGAAGACCTGAACGACTCGTTCCTTCTCCTGCATCCACATTAGTTCCTTTCCAATACGGAGAAAACTTTTTGCCTTGCTTACCAGCCCGGCTTAATGAGGGCCATAGTTTTAACATCGTCATGACATTCTTTGACCCTTTTTGCAAGGTTACCTCCAAACAAATATTTTGTGGTGGTACACTGGTTGGTTTGCACAAACTCGCCAAATTCGGATTAAGCACTGCCTAATAGCGGCCCTCCTGATGTTATTGATTTCAAAAAATGCATTACAAAGGAATCCCAGTCCGTCCTGGTGTGCTTCAACCATATTGCTTGGATCAATAACTTTCACCACAGCTGTAATACCTGCTGACAATAGTTTAAGCACTTTTTGAAACTTCATCTCCTGGGCCCTAGCAGGCATACCCATCTGTGACCAAATTTGGTGATTAACCTCCGGTACCTTCAGGAGATCACAATTAACAGGAGCTTTATAGTTTTTTGCTGCTTCATCCATAGCTAGCTCCTGTAACTGGTGGGAGAGCATATACTGAATGGCTTCAGCCAATTCTACATCAATCGCCTCT
Organism: Okamejei kenojei; assembly: GCA_035221665.1. Classification (NCBI taxonomy): domain Eukaryota; kingdom Metazoa; phylum Chordata; class Chondrichthyes; order Rajiformes; family Rajidae; genus Okamejei; species Okamejei kenojei. The sequence goes on along the minus strand of CM069139.1, from coordinate 72,594,256 downwards.
CCTGCCTCTCTACACTCAGCAAACTTCCCAGCAATGTTCGGAATTACCTCCAACCGAACTCCTTTACTGCTCTGCCCCAGCATAGAAACAGTGTCAGCGAACTGCACTGATGGAACATCCTCCTCACAGGCAGGATAGTCCTGCAGCCCTGAAACAGGTGCTGCTAGCACAAGCTCTCCATCAGCCTGGCTTGGGCACCACTCCTCCTCACGGAGCTGGTCCCTGTCGAGCATTCTTTGTAATAAAATCTCGACTTGGGAGAGCCGTGAGCAAACGGACTCTCCAATGGAGGGTATAACCTCCTGGCCCGACTCATCTACGGGCCTGACAGACTTGCCAGTGGCCTTCCGCCCTACTGACAAGCCTCCACTGCCCCCCGGCAGTGGGTCCGCAACCACTGGCTGTGTAGCCAGCACCGGACCAGGTGTACCAGACGGGCCTCCTTCCACAACACTCTCCTGGTCACTCTCCTTTCTACCTGCAGAGCGCCTCGCCGACACCTTCTTTACTTTCTGCAACATATCTACCAGAACTCCAAACCGTCGCAGAAATGACCTGTGGTAAAAATTTCAAAAACCTTACCTCCGTTTTTAAACTTACCGCTCGGAGGAGCGCTGCTGCACCAACCGCCCGACTGCACCAACGTCTGACGTCATGACGCACCAACGGCTGTACGGGCTTCTATTCACGTAGTCACTCACGTGACTCCGAAGTAAAATACAAATAATGTCATACACAAGAAAGGGCAGATGCTAGTTGAAAAAAGTGAACACATGGGGCTGGAGAAATTTGGAAATGTCATCCCGTCACCCATTCCTTCTCTCCAGAGATGCTGCCTGCCCGCTGAGTTAAAAGAGTTCCCACTCACGAATCACTTAAGGTAAACGCACGGGCCACCACGTTATAAACGAGTTTAAAATGTTTCAATTTTTATCTTGAAATTTGACATGTTTGATTTTTTTCACGAGTTACCAAGTTTCACGGGTACCTGCCGTTAGCACCACGAGTCGCTAAGTTGCTCGCAAGAGTTCCGACGTTCCCGCTACGTTTAGTGTACGTGATTACTGCGAGTGACAACTTTGGGTCACTCGTGGGTCAACTCGCACCGTGAGACAGGGGTTTAACTCTTCAAGGGTTTCCTTTCCCTCTGTCACGCTTTTGCAGTTTCACATCTCTTTTTCACTTTTCTACTATCTATGCTGCTATTTTTCTCTCTATTCTCTCTTTTCTAAAGCCTTAAAATAAAAAATAAAAATTAAGGGGTACAATGACTGTAATACCATACAAAGGATGTACACTGATGTAACTGACAGCCCCGCTAATAAATAAAGATATTTTTTAAAAAAAATTTAAAAAAATTAAAAAAAGACATCTATCATGTTGTCAGATTGTGCAGGAAGCAGGGAAAGGAAGCTAAGGGCCATTAACATTCACGGGCTAGATCCCAGATATCCAAAACATCTTCAGTCACCTCCGGTATCAATGAAACTCCCTCCACGCTGCACCACGCATTGCAGAAATACTGCCATGTGCTTGGGATCAGATGTTAATAGGGAGTGCGTAGGAAGGGACTACAGATGCTGGTTTAAACCGAAGATAGACACAAACAGCCAGAGTAGGGTCTGAAGAAGGGTTTCAACCTGAAACGTCATCTATCCATGTTCTCCAGAGATGCTGCCTGACCTGCTGAGTTACTCCAGCACTTTGTATCTTCTTTTGCAAACCTGCCTCTGCAATTCCTTGTTTCTACTAAGGGAGCGGTGCTTTGTTGGGGGTGGTGGTGTGGTAGCGGGGATGTCTTTTCCATGATGAGGTGAAGTTGAAGCCCAGTTTTCGCACTGAAGTGCTGGCAAAGGCAAGGTGGATGGCCAGCATACACGGCCTTTAATGGATTACAGCAACATGACATTTGTTCCCCCCAGCCTCGTCTGTGGGCTCTTGCTATGCACACGTACTACACTGTGTGTGGTGACGCAGCGGGGGCCAGAGGGGTAAAAGTGTCTCACGAGGACTCAGATAAGGATGGACCTTCCTTCCTTTTCCATACGCCACCAGCACAACTTAAAATGAACGTCCTCCTGCAGGGACCTCGGCAGCGACATCTCATCTAGAGATGCCACTGCCACTAACACAGAAGGATACATGGCCAGGGCACAGGCCAGTGAGCAGAGGCCCAGGCTGATGCCTCAGTGCAGTGCTGAGGGAGCGTTGCACTGTTAGACATTATACCTTCAGGATGAGATAATACTACTGAATACTACTGAAGCACACTTAGCTGTTACACCAGCACAAGCAACTACATGTGGGGCTGCCTCATGAAGGCAGCACTGAGCATTAAGGGTCCCCTCCATCAGGGTCATGCTGTCTTCTCACTGCTACCATCAGGCAGGAGATACAGACATCTGAAGTCTCACATCACCAGTTTAGGACCAGCTACTTCCTTATGACTACCATGTTCTGTTGCACTCCCATGGTCGTGCCTTCTAATTGTATTTTGCACTAAGGTCTTGTTTTTCTGCACAGTCTTTTGTTTCCACTGTCTTGAAAAATTTGGTGTGATCATTGTACAGTTTATATTTTTGAGTGTTGTCTCGGACTTTGTGCCTGCAATGCTGTGATCTCCTTACGAGGTTGTCATTGGGTTGTTACCTTGCAAAGATAGACACCCAAAGCTGGAGTAACTCAGCGGTTCAGGCAACATCTCTGGAGAGAAGGAATGCGTGACGCTTCGGGTCGAGACTCTTCTTCAGACTTGTTAGGGACAGGACTGTCTTAACGCATGGGCACTGGGAGTGTACCCTTTCAGGCTTTGAATACTGGAGACCTTTTTTTAATTTTTTTTTATGATTAAATTTTTATTAGAGGCATGTACATATCATAGTCCAAACCACATGAACTTTGTTAAACGGTTACATATTAAATATCCAGGTTTCCAGGGACCCCGCTACCAATGTAGCTGGGGTCCTCATTTATCGGTTACATATTAACATTGACTCTAATTATTTTTAAAATATTTATAGATAGAAAAAATAACGAGAGAAAAAAAAGAAAATTAGAAAAATAGAATAAACTATCAATAATACAACTTAGGAGATAGGTCCGTAGGTCAGAGAGCATAACTATTCATCTAGTCCTGGGTTCAAGCTTCAGTCAGGCTTCCGCGCCGGCCCATTCTACCCCTTCAAATAATCTATAAATGGAGACCATATTCTAGTGAATAATTCTGGTTTGTCAATTAAGGCAAATCTATTTTTTTTCCAGATTTAAGGTCTCCGACATCTCCATAATCCACATTTTGATTGTGGGGGTTGCTGGGTTTTTCCAAAATTTTAATATTAATTTTTTCCCAGTTATTATACTGTAATCAAGGACATTTCTTTGGTTTGTTGTAAGTTTTAGGTATTGTTCTGATATGCTTAGGATTGGGATCGGGCTCCAGTTCAGTATTAATAACTACGGAAATAATTTAAAATCTACCCAGAAATTTTTAATTTTTATGCAATTAACAAAGGTATGGGTTAAATTAGCCACAGAGTATTGACATTTATCACAGGTAGGAGAGATATTAGGAAATATTCTATTTAATTTTGTTTTAGAATAATGCAATATATGTAGTACTTTAAATTGTATTAAAGAATGTCTGGCATTTAACGAACATTGATGTATATTTTGTAGACTTTCATCCCAAATATCTTTCGTTATGGGTTGAGCTAATTCGTTTTCCCATGCTTGTCTATATAATTCCGTCAACGGACTCTCACTATCTAAAAGAGTATTATAAATGTAAGATATTAATTTGACTGTATTGGGGTGTTTATTCAAGCATTCATCTAGAATCTCTGGCTCTCTAGTTCTGTATTCTTGTGTATGTGATTTAACATAATCTTTAAGTTGTAAATATCTAAAAAAATTATTTGAATGTAATCTGTAATTCTGTTGTAACTCCTGAAACGAGAGGACTTTATAGACTTTATAGACTTTCCTATAAAGATGTCCCGTCTTTTTAATTCCATAATCTTTCCATTGTGCAAAACCTTTACCCAATACTGAAGGTTTAAATGAAGGGTTATTTGCTATAGGGAGAGAGAGTGATAAATTATCCATTGTTAATGTCTTTTTAGAGACCTTTTCGAGTGGAAGACTTGCGATAAAACCATGGATTTTACGATTTAACTACTTGGTTCCTGTCAATTATAATGAACATCTTATGGCAGCATCGTATTCTCAGCTAAACACACAAAAACATAAATGATACATAAATTACACATAAATTGTACACGACAATGAAAGAAAAACTCTGCAGTCCAGGGATGGATCCTGTTGGATAATTATTCAATCCTTACAATGTAGGGATAACAACATGCTAAATTATACACACCAGTTGTCACACGCAGCAATGCAGCGATGATCAGATCAATTGGTCTTAATAAAATAAAAACAAAAAATGCTGAAAGGCAGCATCTGTGGTGAGAGAAACTGAGTTCATGTTTCAGGTGGCGTCAGAACTGGGGAAGAATGAAAACAAATTAGTTTCAGAAAAGATGGGGAAGGCCGGATGGGGCAAAGGAAATATATCTGATGGGTGAGAGCAATATTATAGTGTGATACAAAAAGCTGGAGTAACTCAGCGGGACAGGCAGCATCTCTGGAGCGAAGGAATGTGTGACATTTCGGGTTGAGACCCTTCTTCAGACTGGTTAGGGATAAGGGAATTGAGAGATATAGAAGATGATGTAGAGGGATAAAGAACAATGAATGAAAGATATTCAAAAAGGTAACGATGATAAAGGAAACAGGCCATTGTTAGCTGTTTGTTAGGTGAAAACGAGAAGCTAGTGTTTCTATCCCTCCCCCACCCAAGTCGCACAGGCTTCTTGTTTTCTTGGCTTCTGTAAAAACATCCCTAGAGTGTTAGGATAATGCTGGTGTATGGGTGATCATTGGTCAACGCAGACTCGGTGGGCTGAAGGGCCATTTTCCACGTTGTATCTCTAAACTAAACTAAACTAATCATGAGGACTGAAAGCAGAACATTAGATTGGAAGTACAAGTGAATCACTGCTTCATTTGGAAGGTCCTTTTGGGCCTCAAGATGGTGGGAGGAAGTTAAAGGACAAGTGTGGCATCTTCTGCAGTCCTGGGGTAATGGCACATGATGGGGAGGGGTTGATAGAGGAAGGGGAGTGGACCAGGTGTAAAGGTGGACAGCCAAACTGGAATGCTGGAAGGGGGGAAGGGAAGATGTACATGGTGATGGAATTTTGTAGGGAAGTGGTGGATATGGAATGTCGAGACTGATAGGGCAGAAAATGAGGACCATGGGAACTCTGTTGTTGCTCCAGCCACTGATCAAGGTAAGAGAACAGAGGTGTGGGAAGTAGATGGGATGCCTAGGTGTAGGACGTAGACAAGATACAGACGGTAGGAAGTAGACAAAATGCAGGGGTCATAAGGTCATGTAATAGGAGCAGAATTAGGTCATTCAACCCATCATCTAATCCGCCATTCAATTGTGGCTGATCTAACTCTCCCTCCTAACCCCATTCTCCTGCCTTCTCCCCATAACCCCTGACACTCGTACTAATCAAGAATCTATCTATCTCTGCCTTAAAAATATCCTTTGAAGGAAGAGAGTCGGAAGTGGACGAGATGCAGTCAGGGGCTCTGCCAATTACGGCCAGAAGCGACGATACTATTCAAGATGACGGAAGTCATCTGAGGACAATGGACAATAGACAATAGGTGCAGGAGGAGGCCATTCAGCCCTTTGAGCCAGCACCGCCATTCAATATGATCATGGCTGATCATCCCCAATCAGGTCGTGCTCCTCTTCAACTAATGCAGAAGCAGGCCTTGACTGTTGCTTTATACCTGCTTCATTATGAGTGCCCCATACTAATTGCTAAGTGAATTCTGAGAGCGACTTCAAAGAGCAGGTTGGAATCCTTTTAACTTCTCTATGTGTGTCCGGCGGCCTCAGCTGCATGGAACTGCCAGGGAAACTCACAGAGCAGCAGAACTCAAAGGATATGAGCTCATTTAGAGAATGAACTTTAAATTGAATCCCTTTTGTGTATTTCTCTGTGGGAGCTGTATTATAGAGATTCATTTTGATCTTTGCTGAAATTATGTATGTTTTACTGCCTGATTCTTGTTCTGTTCAATGCGTTTAACCCTTTGCTCTCCCACCTGTTACACTGCTACTGCCCATGAGGACAGTGACCATTGATTTCAGGGAAGTGCCCACTAAAACAGAAGGCAGAGTCATCTCCTCCCAGATAGACATAAAAGAGTAACTCGGCGGGACAGACAGCATCTCTGGAGAGAAGGGATGGGTGACGTTTCGGGTCGAGACCCTTCTTCAGACTGATCTCTCCCCCCAGATCTCCTTCAGATCATCTCCTCTCACTTTGTTTGTCCAGTTACCTGGAGGGGAAACCTTAGCACAGCCAAAAGACCCTGACTATGGGGCTTTCCTTGTGTCATCGCCAGGCACACCATGGAGAGGCCAATCCAACACCAGGCTCTGAATTCAGAGCCGTAACTTATTATTCAGTTAACAAGGATGAAACCATCCAGGAAGAAGTTACAGGAGCCTGAAACTGTAACGCCCAGGTTCAGGAACAGCTTCTTGCCTTCAGCCATCAGGCTATTAAACACTATAACCTCAAATAGGTTCTGAACAACAATAGACTATTATTAGAAACATAGAAAAATAGGTGCAGGAGTAGGCCATTCAGCCCTTCGAGCCTGCACCGCCATTCAATATGATCATGGCTGATCATCCAACTCAGTATCCTGTACCTGCCTTCTCTCCATACCCCCTGATCCCCTTAGCCACAAGGGCCACATCTAACTCCCTCTTAAATATAGCCAATGAACTGGACTCAACTACCTTCTGTGGCAGAGAATTCCAGAGACTCTCCACTCTCTGTGTGAAAAATGTTTTCCTCATCTCGGTCCGAAATGATTTCCGCCTTATCCTTAAACTCCTGACCCCTTGTCCTGGACTTCGCCAACATCGGGAACAATCTTCCTGCATCTAGCCTGTCCAACCCCTTAAGAATTTTGTAAGTTTCTATAAGATCCCCCCTCAATCTTCTAAATTCTAGCGAGTACAAGCCGAGATTGTTATTATTGCACTATTATTGTTCGTTTTTTATGTGTGTGTTTGTGTATATATGTGTTTGTGTATATATGTATATATAATCTATATATATGTGTATTTGTGAGTATGTGTATATATACACACACTGCACTCTATTTACATTATGTTGTGCAGCTGCAAGTAAGAATGTCATTGTTCTACCTGGGACATATGACAATAAAACATTCTTGACGCTCTTGACTCTCAATTGACAATAGACAATAGGTGCAGGAGTAGGCCATTCACCCCTTCGAGCCAGCACCGTCATTCAATGTGATCATGGCTGATCATCCACAATCAGTACCCCGTTCCTGTCTTCTCCCCATATCCCCTGATTGCGCTATCTTTAAGAGCCCTATCTAGCTCTCTCTTGAAATTATCCAGCGAACCAGTCTCCACCGCCCTCTGAGGCAGAGAATTCCACAGACTCACAACTCTCTGTGTGAAAAAGTGTTTCATTTCCGTTCTAAATGGCTAACCCCTTATACTTAAGTCCCTGGTCGGGACTCCGCCAACATCTGGAACATGTTTCCTGCCTCTTGCATGTCCAAACCCTTAATAATCGTATATACTTTATTAAGATTCCCTCTCATCCTTCTAAATTCCAATTTATCCAAGCACAGCCGCTCCATTCTCTCAGCATATGATGTTCCCACCCTCCTGGGAATTAACCTTGTGAACCTACACTGCACTCCCTCAATAGCAAGATGTACTTCCTCAAATTTGGAGACCAAAACTGCACACAATATTCCAGGTGTGGTCTCACTAGGGCCCGTTACAACTGCAGAAGGACCTCTTTGCTCCTATACTCAACTCCTCTTGTTATAAAGGCCAACATGCCATTCACTTTCTTCACTGCTTGCTTACCTTCATTGACATGATGAACAAGGACCCCCAGATCCCGTTGAACTTCCCCTTTTCCCAACTTGACACCATATAGATAATAATCTGCCTTCCGGTTTTTGCCACCAAAGTGGATAACCTCACATTTATCCACATTAAACTGCATCTGCCATGCATCTGCCCACTTGAGGAAGCTGGTTGGTAGGAAGAGGGAGGATGGTATACAGGAGAGAAAATTCCATAGTAGGTGGGCATGCACAGAGAGTTTGGATTCTGCAGAGTACTCACCGGAAATCATAGGAAAACTTATTACCTGAAATTGTTGAATACCATATTGAATCCCTGTAATTGTGACGTGCTTATATGGATGATGAGGTTACTCAAGGCTTCTTTAGAGCAGTTCATGACATCAAAAGCAGACCGTTCACAGGGGGTGTGGCTGCAGAATGAAAGAGCATGTGACTGATGTCTTGGATGATGGTGAGACTAAGATGCCATTGATTGTGACATGAAATGTAACCAGGTTTCTGTGACCATAATCCCAAAATAACAAATCATAATAGAAGCTAAATTGGGATGGTTGTGGGATAGCTAGTGGGTGAATTACATTACTGCCTAAAATGCATCATTGGAAGTCGAGAGGGGTTTCAACAGAGGGAGCTCTGTCACACTGGAGAGAGCACTGGGTTTTACTAGCATTCACCAGGGGACTGGAATTCATGTTGGGACATGCTGGTTGGAAGGTCTGTTTCCCAAGGCAGAAAGCCGACTGCACCTGTCGTTCCCAGGAGGTCTTCCATTTCGAACACCGGCCGCACCTTGGTCTTAATGAGAACTCACTCGCTGCAAACTGAGAAAGCAATTGCAACATTGCAAAAAGTGCAGCTGATAGTTATTGCCTCACAACGCCAGATAAACCGGTTCGATCCTGACCTTAGGTGCTGTCTGTGTACGTTCTCCCTGTGACTGCATAGGTTTCCTGCAAGTGCTCTGGTTTCCTCCAACACCGAAAATACGTGCTGGTTAAACGGCCTTTGTAGAATTGCCCCTAATGTGTAGAGAGTGGATGAGAAAGTGGGATAATATAGAATGTGTGTGAATGGGTGATCGATGGTCAGTGTGACCCCAGTGGGCCGAAGGGCCTGCTTCCAGGCTGTATTGCTAAATGTTAATGAAAGAGTTGGGAATTCTGAAGGCTTCACTGAGAGGGTCTAATGGTGAACACTCAGACAGCCACTTGTCTGATCGAGGACAGTGAGGGTCGCTTCAGAGGCAAGAACACAGAATCAAGGCTGTTACTGCAGTGTCGACTGTGGAAAGTGCTACCTTATCGGCGGGACATTGGACTTTTGCATTAGGCTGCCAGAACTATTGCATTTGGCTGCTTTCATCAAGTGTTTGCATCTGTTCCATCTGACTATAACTTTAGGGTAGGAGGGGCAAAATTTAACAGAGATGTGCGGGGCAAGTGCGTTTTTTTACACCGAGGATGGCGGGTGCCTGGAACGTGCTGTCAATGATGGTGAAGGAGGCAGATATGATAGTGGCGTTTAAAGGGCTTTTAGAAAGGCAGAGGTTATTATTGCACTATTATTGTTTGTTTTTTGTGTGCACATATGTGTGCATGTGTGCGTGTGTGTGCGTTTCAATATATATATATATATATATATATATATATATGGTCTATCTATATGTGTACTTGTGAGTATGTGTGTGTATATATACACACACTGAACTTTTTTTTCTCTCCCTCGTTTATTGTATTGTTTACAGTGTACTATATTTACATATTCTGTTGTGCTGGTGCAAGTAAGAATTTCATTGTTCTATCAAAATCATGAGAGGAATAGATTGGGTAGATGCACTGAGTCTTTTACCCAGAGTAGGGGAATCGAGGACTAGAGGACCAGGGGCAGAAATCCTGGGGGGGGGAATGGAGAGACATGTCCCCTCCATGCTTTGAGAGGTGGGTGACAGTCCCCCCCCCTGTTTTGTAATCCGGACTTTATCAGACGCTTTCTAAGGGCTGAATCGGCCCGATCTCGGGGCCTTTCAGTGCCCGACGCATCTTAAAATCAAACTGCTGCATCGAGGCGATCGAGGCTCCCGATGTTGAAGCCCCCGCCGGCCGATGAAAGGCCCCGCGAACGGGCTGATTGAAGCCCCACGATTCAGGGCGGACAAAGCTGCTGTTGTTGGAGTTCGGAGTCAGTCACCAACCATGTCAGCTCCCGAAGGTAGACAAAATGCTGGAGAAACTCAGCGGGTGAGCGACTGAAGAAGGGTCTCGACCCAAAACGTCACTTATTTCCTTCTCTCCATAGATGCTACCTCACCCGCTGAGTTTCTCCAGCTTTTTTGTCTACCTTTGATTTTCCAGCATTTACAGTTCCATCTTAAACAGGTCAGCTCCCGATGTTACCGTCCACAAGCCCCATGGCCGAAGCCTCGCGTCTGTGTGTGTGTGTGTGTGCGCGCATGCGCGTGTGCGGCCGGCAAGAAATTGTCCACCCCCCCCCCCCCCGATTTTGATAGCGATTTCCGTGCCTGCAGTGGACATGGGTTCAAGGTGAAGGGTAAAAGATTTAATAGCAATCCGAGTGGTAACTTTTTCACATAGATGGTTGTGGGTATATGGAACAAGCTGCCAGAGGAGATAGTTGAGGCTGGGACTATCCCATCGTTTAAGAAACAGTTAGACAGGTACATGGATAGGACAGGGTTATGGACCAAGCGCAGGAAAGTGGGACTAGGGTAGCTGGGACATTGTTGGTCGGTGTGGGCGAGTTGGGCCGAAGGACCTGTTTCCACACTGTATCACTCTATGACCCTATGAACTCTACCTGGGGTATATAACAATAAAACACTCTTGACTCTTGATATGTACATGCAGGGAATGGAGGGATATGGATCATATCAAGACAGCGGAGACATGTTTAACTTGGCATCTTATTCAGCTTAGGCATTGTGGGCTGAATGGCCCGTTCCCGTGCGGCGATGTTCTATGTTCAAACCTGGCTAGGGGGTTAATTCACTCCAGCAGTGTGGGCTTGGGAGTTTCTGGGAAGTCCTCGCCACTAAACTGGGGGATCGCCTCCTGGGTTTTGTTCTGTTAGACTCGGCAAAGGATCAGATATCCCATTAATCACAATGAGGAAAAGGATTAGGAAGCAAAGGAGGACACTTTTAAGATTACTTTGTTTAATGTTATAAATTATGGATTCCTTTAAATTAATTTACTGTGGATATGGATGAGAAAACTGGGGAGGGAATGGGAAAGAGAACAGTGATACCCTGGAACCTCTTGAAATACACAAGGGTAGATAAACCCATGGGACCTTACCAAGGGCATCCTAGGATGTCAAGCGAGGAAATTGATAAGACCCTGGCAGAGATATCTACACGTTCCAAGCCACAGGTGAGGTACCAGAAAACTGGGGAATGGGTTATGTTGTGCTTTTACAGATATAACCCAGGGAACTACAAGCCAGTGAGACTTACGTCAATGAAGGGAAAGTTATTGGAAGGGATTCTGAGAGGCAGGATTTATTTGCATTTGGAAAGGTAAAGAGTGATTATAGATTAGCAACATGCCTTGATGCGTGGGAAATCATGTTTCACCAGTTGGATTGAATTTTTGGAAGAGGTGACTACAAAGTTAGATGAAGCCAGAGTGGTAGACATTGTCTACATGGACTTTGACAAGGCCACCAGAAGGTGAGAATACATGGGAACCAAGGTGAGCTGGCCAACTGACTTGGAGGATGTTGCCTGGGCTGGAGGGCTGGACTTACAAAGAGCGATTCGATATGCTGGATGTGTAGGAAGGAACTGTAGATGCTGACTTACACTGAAGATAGACAGGTGCCGTCAGAAGCGAGATTCCTGACTGGCACCCGAAAAAAGGGGCCACGTCACCCCGATTCTGGCCTCTCTCCACTGGCTCCCTGTGCGGTTCTGAATACATTTCAAGATCCTTCTTTATGTTTACAAAGCCCTTAACGGGCTTGCCCCCACCTACATCAAAAGTCTGCTTACCCACCGCACCACCTCCAGGTCCCTCAGATCGGCCGACTTGGGGTTACTGAACATCCCGCAGTCTAGGCACAAGCTCAGTGGCGACCGCGCCTTTGCGGTTGCAGCTCCCAGATAATGGAGCAGCATCCCTCTTCCCATCAGAACTGCCCCCTCCATCGACTCAAAAGAGTCAAGACTTAAAACTCATCTTTACTGTCAAGTCTTTCTTGACGTCCTCTGAGGGCTATATGTATGTATTTATGGATGTACTTAATCTATGAACCACTGTTGTATAATGTTAGTACCTCCACCAATGTAAAGCACTTTGGTCAACGAGAGTTGTTTTTTAAATGTGCTATAGAAATAAAAGTGACTTGACTTGACTTGAAAATGCTGGAGTAACTCAGCGGGGAAGGAAGCATCACTGGAGAGCAGGAATGCGTGACGTTTCGGGTCGGGACCCTTCTTCAGACTATAGATATAGACAGATATAGAACAAAGAAATTATGATATGCAAAAAAGTAACGATGATCAAGGAAACTTTCGATTGTTAGCTGTGGGCTAGGTGAAAATGAATTATTCAGACAATTAAACTTACCAGGACGCCAGCAAAACTAGAACAACAACTAGGGTGGGGGAGGGATGGAGCGAGGGGGGATGCAACTTGAGTTAGAGAAATCATTATTCATACTGCTGGGGTGTAAGCTGCCCAAGCAAAATATGAGGTGCTTATCCTCCAATGTGCATTTGGCCTCACTCTGGACGATGGAGGAGGCCCAGGACAGAAAGGTCCATGTGGGAATGGGGAGGGGAGTTGAAGTGTTTGGCTGGATCTGTTTTACATGGAGCCTCGGAAGTCGTGAGGTGATATGATATAAAATGATGAGAGTCTTAGATAGGGTGGATAGCCAGAGTCTGTGGCCCGTGGTGAGAGTGTCTAACACTGGAGGCCATAGGGCTATGGTGAGTGGGAGGAGATTGTAGGGGGATCAGAGGGGGTAAATATTTAACAGAAAGAGTAGCTGGTATCTAGCATGAGCTGCCTGTGGAGGTGGAGGAGGCAAGACCAATAACAATGTTTAAGAGACATCAAGACAGGAACATGAATGTGTAGGGCATAGAGGGATATGGAATTAATGCGCACAAGTATTTGTCGAGACAGACACGATAGTTGGCGTAGACACAACGTGTCGAAGGGCCTGTTTTGATGCTGAACGAGTCTACATTTTGGCCACTATGGGGCAAGAAATTTTCAATTGGGAGAGCGAACGGGAAGAGCAGAATCAGCATCCAGGACGGGGGGGGAGATTGCAACCTTCACGTGGTCCGCCCTGTTTCGACTATGCAATCAACTCGATATGCACAAACAGAAAATCAAATAGAACAAGTTGTCCTACAACTTTAGGCTGTGCACGCCACACGAAAGAAGACGAGGCATCCAGGACCTTTACTTCCTGAACTCTCGGAGCAACTCATTTACTTATTACAACACAGGAGGTCATTCAGCCCTTTGAGTCTATGCTAGCTCTCAGAATAATCCTAGCATTCCCCACTTATTTTCCTGCATCCCATTCTCTCTCGCATACTTATCAACACCCCCTGATTGATCAACCAGCCATCAACAGCAGGGGCAATTGACAGCATCCAATTCACCTACTAATCAGCACCTCTTTTGAATGTGGTAGAAACCGGAGGACCCTGAAGAAGTCCATGCAGTCATGGAGAGAGCGTGCAAACTCCACACAGACAGCACTGGTGTTTCTTCTAATTTCCCTCATTGCAGTGTAACAAGGGACCTGGACTCACAGTGGCAAACTGGATATTAGCGAATAAGCACAAAATGAGGTTTGCGTGCCCTGATTACACAAAGATAGAATGTTAGTTACAAGAGGGCAGTCATTTAAAACAGAGAGGAGTAGAAATGTATTCTCAAGGAGTGTGGTGAATTTCTACCTCAGAAGACTATGGGGCCTGATTCAATTTAAGTATTTAAGGAGGAAGTGGATAAATATTTGAAAGATAACGATCCAGACCTTTTATTCTTTTAATCCTATTTATTTATTAATGTTATTAACTTGGAGTGTGGCTGATGAATATTCATTGGCGTCTGTCTCTCTGGTTAGTGTATTGCCAGTTGTGCTTCACTGTCTGAATTATCTATGTCATTAATGGCAGCACAGTGGTGCAGAGGTATAGTTGCTGCCTTACAGCACCAGAGACTCGTGTTTGATCCTGACTATGGATGCTGTCTGCACGGAGTTTGTACATTCTCCCTGTGACCATGTGGGTTTTCTCCCAGTGCTCCGGTTTCCTCACGCGCTCCAAAGACGTACAGGTATGTAGGTTAATTGGCTTCTGTAAATCGTGAATTGTCCCTAGTGTGTGGGATAGAGCTGGGGTGATTGTTGGTTGGTGCAGAGTCGGTGGGCCGAAGGGCCTGTTTCGCCGCTGTATCTCTAAAGTCTAAAGATCCCCATGGTTTCTTCATCTCCAATCACACAATTCACGACCACTAAACCTCTCGTGAATGGAGGGCGATGGGGAACTAGCATAGGCAAGGAGTTGAGGCCTGGGGGAGCGCAGCAATTATCATGTTGAGTGCTAGGATAGGCTTGAGGGGCCGAGTGGCTTACCCCAGCTCCTGATTAGTTATCCATGTCTTCCTTGGTTATAACCACAAAGAGGTAGAAAATTAGTTGATACAGCAAGAGAATATAAAGCTGATTTAGCACTAGAAAATGCACAACGGTTCAAATAACCTCTGTGGATTGCTGTGTTTATACGATTTGCTCCAACGGTGAAACAGTGCAGTAAAGGTCAGCTTTGATTTTGAAGTAAAATTTCTAACCATGCTGTCACTTCTCCCTTAATCCTTTTCCTTAACGAGTCAGTAACGATTGCCGATTAATTGCCTTCAGTATTTACAGTATATATTAAAGCAGGCAAGATTAAGCCTCTTATGCTGTTTCATGTTCTTCAGTAATTGAATAAACTGACCAAATGAGATAAAAGAGCTGCACTCCTCATCTTTAACTTCACATAAACCTAAACCAGCCACACGAAAACGGCGAGAGGAGACTGCAAAAAGAAACACGCCTTCATTTAGCATCTTTCACAACCTCTGGACATTCTCGAGTGCTTCAAAGGTGATTAAATATTTCCAAAGTCATAGTCGTAACGAACATAACAGCCAATATGCTTACAATATTTATCTATTAGGCATATTCCCCAAAAATGGCTATTCCGCTGTTTGCTGTTCCGCTGAGTTTTGCTGGACTGCAGTCCTTTCCGAATTTGGCCATGCTCAGTTGGTGATTGTTAATGTTTCTGGGGCATCCTGAAGGTCATAATTGTAAACAGAAAAATAAATATATGTAGAGTGTACTCAGATGTGACATTGTACTCACATTGTACTACAAGGGTAGACACAAGGTGCTGGAGTAACTCAACGGGTCAGGCAGCATCTTTGGAGAAAAAGAATGGGTGACGTTTCGGTTCGACCCTTCTTCTGACTCAAGGGACTACCAGGGTGATCGGAACAAGGGCCCAGACCCAAAAGAGTCTGAAGAAGGGTTCCAACTCGAAATGTTGTCTATCCATGTTCTCCAGAGATGCCGCCTGACCCGCTGTGTTTCTTCAGCACTTCATGTCTTTTGATAAACCAACATCTGTAGTTCCTTGTGTCTAAAAGGCTGACGTGTGTCACAGGGTGTTAGTGCATTTGTTGGGATGTAGACATCGCCGTCGATGCCAGCCTTTATTGTCCATCCCAGTTGCCCTGGGCCTTTGGACGTGATGAAGTGTCAAACACATTGATGGGTCTAGAGTCAGACACAGACTAAGACCATCTCTCATTTCCCTTTCACGTGACTTTTAGTCTGAAGAAGGGTCTCGACCCAAAACGTCATCCATTCCTTCTCTCCAAAGATGCTGCCTATCCTACTGAGTTACTCCAGCGTTTTGTGTGTAAACTCATTTGGAGATGTATAACTCATCCTGAAGGGCTGTAGAGAGCAGATAGCTTTGTAACAACATGCTGACTCTCAGTCTAAAGAAGGGTCTCAACCCGAAACGTCACCCATTCCTTCTCTCCAGAGATGCTGCCTGACCCGCTGAGTTACTCCAGCATTTTGCGTCCATCTGATTGTTAAAACGGGATTGTTTTTTACAATTCCGGAGTTAATTAACTGCTTGGTCTTAAATTCCCATCAACCATGGTGGGATTTGATCTGAAGTTGCTTGTTCAGAAGGCAAAAGGGGGTAAAACCCACTTTGCTGCCAAGCTGAAATAAACCTCCAGCTACAGGTTTCAAAACCAAGGGCAAGGCCCACCACAGCTCAGCAAACAGCTTTAACCAAGGACTGCAGCCATTCCACTTATAACCCTGCCAATAAAGTTGGGAAAGGAATAATTGCAGCCCAGACAGCAAAACATTAGTCCAGACCTTTTATTATTTCAATCCAATTTATTGATTAATGTAAATTTGGAGGGTGGCTGATAAATATTCATTGGTGTCTGAATATTTAATTGATCCCCCATGGTTTCTCCATCTGCACACATCTCACGTCCACTCCAACACTTGACCTCTCGCTAGTTTCCATTAGCACTTTGACAAAGAAATTCTTCTTCAATTTCTTTCTGCCTTGATGTCTGACTGTCTGGTATGGTCTCTCGCTCTGCTCTGGCCTACAGCAGGGAGTCATTGAGATTCAGTGGGTCAGCAATGCCTGGAGAACAGTGCACACTTCTGGACCCATAACACTGGCATTGGATGTGGGGCTGACGAAATTCACCAGGCCCATTCCTGGGATGAGAGAGGGTGCTATCGCAAATAACTAAAAGTGCTTGGTCTGTATTCTTTGGAGTGTAGGGAAATGAAGGGTGATCTTATTGAAACACAACAGACCATGGGGAGTGTAAGAGAGAGATGTTGGTTTGTTTGCCTTGGTGGGAGAGTCTGGAGCATTTGGGCGGCAAGATGGTGCAACAGGAGAGTTGCCGCCTGACATCACCAGAGACCCAGTTTCGATCCTGGCCACGGGTGCGTGGCTGTACGGAGTTTGTACTTTCTCCCCGTGACCTGCGTGGGTTTTCTCCGAGAACTTTGGTTTCCTCCCACACTCCAAAGATGTACAGGTTTGTAAGCTTCGCTTGGTGTAAATGTTAAAATTGTCCCTAGTGTAGGATAGTGTCAATGTGTGGGGATCGCTGGCTGGTGCGGACTCGGTGAGTCAAAGGGTCTGATTTTGCGCTGCATCTCTAAACTCTAAACAAAATTAGAGGCGATCATTTACAACTGTGATGCTTAGGAATTTAATTTTTCCATCAATATCTCTGCTCCAGAGGGTTACGGGGGTTGGATCATTCGGGATACTTATAGAGGAGAGAGACCCAGCACTCTGGTTTCAGGTTGACAGAACAGGTTCTGAGGGCTGGGGAGATCCAAGGCTGGTACCCAGCTTGAGCGGACCCTGGATTGGGACCTCAATTGTTGAGAGGGATTGTTGACAGGCATTATTATATTGGAGCTTAGGGATTGAGGAGGGTTGAGGATTTGAGTTTGGGTCAGGGATGATTGTAGATGCCATAGGATCATACAGCAAGGAAACAGGCCCTTTGGCCCACTGAGTCCGTGTTACACATCAACCATCCATTTACATAAATGCCATTTCATTCTCCCCACATTCCCATTAACTCCCACCAGATCCTACCACTTGCCCACACACTAAGGCCAATTTTACACGGGCAATTATCCTATCAACCCGAATGCCTTTGAGATGTGGAATGAAATCGGAGCTCCTGGAGGAAACCCACACGGTCACAATGAGAACATGCAAACTCCACGCAGACAGCACTGGGGCTCAGGAATGACCCGGGTTGCTGGCGTTATGAGGCAGTGCTCTGCCTGCTGCACCACTCTTCCCAAGCAGGACCTTGCACGGAATTTGCGGAAGCAGTCGGGAGGCTCGCAATGCAAGAGGTGAGGAGGAAACCAGCTCAGCACCAGCCTGGTGTATGAGGAGTGCTGAGGATTTCTGGCAAATCTCCGGGTGCTCCATGTCCTTCGACACATCTTCCCCGCTCCAAGGCAGCAGCTGGCAAGATTGCTCTCCTGGCGCCTCAGAAGAATGGGTTCCGAAACATTTCTTCTTAAATGCTAAGCATTTCGATCAAGATCCTCTCGGGCCTGAGTAATGCAATTAAAGTGCGCACAAATGAAAATGAAACATTAAAACTGAGCTGCACTCAGTGAGTCGTGAATTGATCGAGTGTTGAAGTGGCTTGTGTCCGATCCCCAGGGACACAAGGACCACGCAGCTTATTAAAGGTTTTGTGTTATGTTCATCAATCAATGCACAATTTAACTTCGGGGAATAATAGTTGTAGGTCCAGCTTACAGCTATCTTGTTAATTAGATGACCCATGGTTGTTAATTAGATGACCCATGACCCAGCGTCAATGGGGGAGGGGGTGGGGAGAAAGGGGAGTTGGGATGAAAGCAGTTGTTGCATTCCCCACTCTGAACCCCTCCACCTCCAACACCCCTCCCCCAACCTTTAACACTCCTCACCAAACCCACCCTTTGGCAGCCCAACCCAAAGTTTATTTAAATGTCTTATCATCATGGCTAGCCTCCAATGAAGCCCTCCAGGACACTTCGTGGTACTGAAGGTGCGGCTTAAATAAAACTTGCTGCGGCCCAACTCACACAAGATTCATGGTGATGCCCCAGGCGGGTTTAGACAAGATAATCCACACCGGACGTCAGCTCCCCCCTCCATGCATCACACCACACGCACATATGTTTCAGTTCTGTCACTGTATTACACTGGGGTACAATACTGGTGGGGACGGAACTGCCATGGTATAACATTGATATAGTACATGGGGGATGGGTCTGTACCTGTACAACACTGAGGTTCAGTACTGGTGGGTTTGGGTCTCTCACTGTATAAAACTGGGGCACAATACAGATGGGGACGGGTCTGTCAGTGTATAACATCAGGGTAGAGTACTGGTGGGGATGAATGTGTGGGGATGAGTCTGTCACTGTATAACACGGGCACACTACTGGTGGGTGATGGATCTGTGGGAACGGGTCTGTCACTGCACAACACTGGGATAGAATACTGGTGAGGACAGATCTGTCACTGTATAACACTGGGGTACGGTACTAGTGGGCACGGGTCTGTCGCTCTGTGACAAGGGTATCATACGGGTGGGTATTAGTAGTGTTGCTATCTCACATCTCCAGCGACCTAGGTTCAACCCTGACTTCGGGTGCTGCCTGTGTAGAGTTTGCACGTTCTCCCCGTGACAGCATGAGTTTCCTTTGGGAGATCCAGTTTCCGGCCACATCCCAAAGGCATGCGGATTGGAGGGGTAATTGGCCAGTGTAACATTGCCCCTTGTGTGTAGATGAGTTGTAGAATCTGGAGGGAGTTGATGGGAATGTGGGGATGAATAAAATGGGATTAGCGTAGGATTAGTGTAAATGGGTTTGGTGGATGTTTCTGTGTGTCTGATTTCAATTTCTATTTGACACAAGATCCCTTGATCCACCCAGCCACCCCACACCCTCGATCTGCTTTGAATAGCTTTGCAATCAAAGGAGCTTCATCCACCTTCAGAGGAGAAGCTTGAGATGTGGTTCCCTGAATTTATTCTTTGTCAAACTGCACAAATTAAGATTATGGTGAATACGGTGCATCCCTTGGTAACAGAGAGGTACCGAGATCCAGGAATCAATTTTGTCCATTAGTTGGAAAACGCACAAAAATCACTCGATATGGTAAACATTCATCTGGAGGGTGGTAATGAATGGCATTTAAGTCTGATAAGAAGGAACAATTGTTAAAAGTAAGGAGAGAGGAAACTTGCTCTTGCTGTTTGTGTGATGAGTGTATCTAAAATATGTTATATGTTTCAATTTAATAATATTATGGATGCTCATTCGTTTATCGGGGGAGCAACAAATAGGGCTTTTGTAATGCAGGGTTGGCCTGTAATTATTTGGTGTATTGACATTGTAAATTTGGCGTATTGGCATTTACAGTGTTCATTAAAAAGCATTAAAAACCATGTTCCTTTGAAGATAAGTAGTCTGAAATAGATGTAATTGTTTTGAGGTACATTTGGCACTATTAACGGATGCTGGTGTATTATTCAGACTGGAGTCCCACAAGCCTTTGGATAATGAGACTAACCTTTTACAGCCTATGTGAGGTCATCAGTCTCCATCTCACTGCAGACCTGGACCTGTGAGTAACCAACACAACACTGGAAACCATGTGCACACTAATCTCATGTGTTGGACCTTGTCAAACGCTTTTTGAAAGACCAGATACACCATGTCCACTGGCTCTCCCTTATCCATTCTACTTGTTACATCTTCAAAAAATTCCAGAAGATTAGTCAAGCATGATTTCCCCTTCATAAACCCATGATTCTTCTTCTTTCGTGTGGCGTGCACAGTCTAAAGTTGTTGGACAACTTGTTCTATTTCATCTTTCGTTTGTGCACGTCGAGTTGATTGCATTAGTCGAAACAGGGAGGACCACGTGCAGGTTGCAATCTTCCACCCCATAAATCCATGCTGACTTTGATCGATCCCGTCATGGTGTAGAGGTGGAGACTGGATTAGATGGTACTTACTGAGGCATTGCCAGGGAAATGGTTTAATGGGCAGGAATGGAGGGGCAGCAGACAGGAAGGTACGGGGACATGCGGAGAACCTCTCCACCTGTTCTATTGGCAGGGAATGGAAAGATCGTTGAGATAATGTTGGAGCTACAGGGAGCCTTGGGGAGGCTGTTACTTAACAGTTGTGAATCGACCGGCCGTCTATGTACATTCTCTGAAGAACAAAGGCATAGTTGAAGTTGGTGACTCTGAGCATATGCACCTTTAGTGCAAGCAGCAAGTGTGGATTTTGCGTGGAGTGGGCAGCAATCCCAAACTGCCCACTCCCACTTGAGGAGGAGCAAGAGCAGTAGGCAAATGGGAAACCCCCCTCCCCCCCACACATCCAAGTCACCAATGCGATTTGGAAATATATTGTGTTCTTCAGCATTTCATAGTCTAAATGCTGGCATTTCCTCCCCATGGCACAAGAAGCTTCCACCAAGGGCTACAGTGGTCCTAGATGGCAGCTCACCCCTACCTTCTCTAGGGCAGTAAAGGTTAATGTTGGCAGATGTGCAAACTGCAAGGGTGAGTAAAGGAAAAGGGCAACACCATAGGTCAAAAGGGGTTCTCATGCCCATGGACTTCTCTCTAAAGGCCTTTGGACAAGGGCAAGGGCAACAGCATCAGTCTGTTCAGTCTGAAGAAGGATCTCAACCCAAAACGTCACCGATTCCTTCTCTCCAGAGATGCTGCCTGACCCGCTGAGTTACTCCAGCATTTTGTGTCTACCATGGGAGGTCATGCTGCAGTTGTATAAGACATTGGTGAGGCCGCATTTAGAATATTGTATTCAGTTCTGGGCACCATGTTATAGGAAACATATTGTCAAGCTTGCAAGGGTTCAGAGGAGATTTACGAAGATGTTGCCAGGACTAGAGGGATTGAGCTATCGGGAGAGGTTGAGCAGGCTGGGTCTCTATTCCTTGGAGCGCAGGAGGATGAGGGGAGATCTTATAGAGGTGTATAAGATCAGGTAGATCCACAGAATCTCTTGCCCAGAGTAGGGGAATCGAGGACCAGAGGACATAAGTTCAAGGTGAAGGGGAAAGAATTAAATAGGAATCTCAAGGGTAACTTTTTTACACAAAGGATGGCGGGTGTATGGAACGAGCTGCCAGACGAGGACTAGCGTAGCTGGTACATGTTGGCCGGTGTGGGCAGGTTGGGCTGAAGAGCCTGTTTCCACACTGTATCACTCTATGACTCTATCTGGCGATATCGACACAATGTTCCTGAGATAACTGGTTCCAGGAAAAGTGGTTGCTGTCTTTATTTTAATCCATGTTTCTGCAGGAGAGATATTACAAGTAATTATTTGACTTAATGAATCCGTGCCATCGACTGACTGATTGAGTCTTCGCTGTGCTGAATACTGGTGCAGAATTTGCAATTACCTCCGGCAGGCTCTTTGATTCACACAGATAAACTCCCTTCCCGTTGTCCATTAAGCTGTAAGGCTGGTTAGAAGAGTGTGGCAATGTCTACAGGTCATTGCCTAGCGTAACCCTTCACAACGGTGTCTCTCCCCAATCCCTAGACTTTAGTGGTGACCCCAAGACTTCCTTCCAACGTGGAAGGCTGGTGCAAGTACCCCTTCTCTGCAGTCTCTCATCTTCAAGGTTGTGCATTGAAGACTAATTCAAAGCGACTCCAACTGCAAAAATCTGTCCACATCTCCAAGTGGATAGGTACCTTAGTTTTCTATTGTCTGCACTCGTCTCTCTGCAGGAACCAGTAGCTACCACTGGTTTAGATTGGTGTAATGGAGGTTGGCTCTGCTCTTTATGCTTGGTTTTCTGCTGGTGCCGACGATGGCTGCCACGGTGCACTGCTCCTTGCTGTTTTGTATGTGTTTGTTTGTTTGTGTCGTCTGTGAAAACCCTACAAAGATTACTTTCACGAGAGAGGTACTCATAAACATTGGACACACGGTACCTCCAAACATCGTCCCGGATTTCTCTCACTCGCTGGATTATTTGGACGTACTCGTCGGCGGGGCTGTGGCTGCGTTCAAGGTCTTGAGATGGAGGAGGACCCGTGGGAAGCTCTGGAGCACTCACCTGACTCCGGCGATGAGGATCACGCACACCACTCCCGAGCACATTCCTGGCAAACGTACGTTCTCTCAATAACAAAGTGGACGAACTGCAACTCCTGCGCCGGACAAACAAGGATTTCTCTCAAGCGGCTGCCCTGTGTTTCACCGACACCTGGCTGTGTGAGTCGACCCCAGCTGGCTTCCAACTTCACAGAGCAGACTGCGAAGTGGAGGCAGCAGGGAAACCAAGAGGTGGTGGAATATGCTTCTATACCAACCAGGACTGGTGCAGCGACATCACGGTACTGTCAAATTTCTGCTCTCCCAACCTAGAATCCCTCTTTATAAACCAACCAACCAACACTTCACACCCACTCACAGCCTGACCTCAGTCTACGCCCACTCCTCCCCATTCACCACTTCACACATACTTAAAGCAAGACTCCAGTCTGAAAAGACTAGACCCTTTCCCACCCACCCCTCTCCAATCACCACTTCACGCCCAACTACCCACACCCTCTGTGCTGCACAACATCACTTCTCCATCATCAACAATAAAAATAGAGGAGGTGGAGAGGCTGTTCAGAAGACAGAAAAGCCGGAAATCTTCAGGACCGGACAATGTTTCCTCCTCTACTCTCAAGCTCTGTCCCGACAACTGCCGCCGGTGTACACAGACATTTTCAACCAGTCCCTGCAAACCTGTACAGTCCCTGCCTGCTTCAAAGTCTCCACTTTTGTTCCTGTACCCAAAAAGGCAAAGATTACTGGTCTTAATGACTACAGGCCTGTCGCACTGACCTCTGTAGTCATGAAGACCCTTGAAAGGCTTGTGCTGGCCAAACTGAAAAATATCACAAACCTCCTGCTGGACCCTCTGTAGTTTGCATATCAGGCCAATAGATCTGTGGATGACGCAGTCAACCGGGCCTGCACATCATCCTCCATCACCTAGACCGCCAGGGGACCTATGCGAGGATTTCGTTTGTTGACTTTAGCTCTGCATTCAACACCATTGTGCCAGAGCTACTACACTCCAAACCTTTCCGAGTTGACTGTGCCTGAACCCCTCTGTCGGTGGATCACCAGCTTCCTGACACACAGGAAGCAGCATGTGAGGCTGGGAAAGCACATCTCAGACCCGCAAACCATCAGCATAGGAGCACCGCAAGGCTGCGTACTCTCCTCTCCTCTACTCTCTATACACCAATTACTGCACCTCCACAGACTCCTCTGTCAAGCTTCTCAAGTTTGCGGATGACACAACCCTGATTGGACTGATCCAGGATGGGGAGGAATCTGCTTACAGACAGGAAGTGTCACAGCTGGCGTCCTGATCAATTGCAACAACCTGGAGCTCAATGCTCTTAAGACAGTGGAATTGATTGTAGACTTTAGGAGAGCTCCCCCTCCCCTCACCCCACTCACAATCAACACCACAGTCACATCTGTGGAGTCTTTTAAGTTCCTGGGAACCATCATCTCCAAGGACCTTAAGTGGGGGGCTACCATCGACTCCACAGTCAAAAAGGCACAACAGAGGATGTACTTCCTGCGGCAGCTGAGGAAGCACAATCTGCCACAGGCAATGATGGTCCAATTCTACACGGCCATCGTAGAGTCTGTCCTCACCTTCTCCATCATGGTCTGGTTTGGCTCAGCCACCAAGCACGACACCTGGAGGCTGCAGCGAATCGTCCAATCAGCAGAGAAGTTTATTGGCTGCAACCTTCCTCCATTGACGAACTGTACACTGCAAGGGCCAGGAAGCGAGCGGGTAAGATCATCTCTGACCCCCAGGGGCGGAAGTCCCGTCCCCTCCATGTTTTCAGAGGTGGGGGATGATCCCCACCCATGTTTTGTGTATTTTGCAATCAGTTCCCATCCGACTGCGTGCTGCGAAGTTGCTACCGCATGCATGGTCAGCTAGCTCATTCTGAAAAGAATTAGACAACTATGCTGCCCACTTACATTTGCCTTCCTTACAATCTTCGTAGACTCCACTTGTTGAATGGCGTCATTCAGTGTTACAACCATTATATGATTCTACGAGTGTGCAGGAAGTAACTGCAAAGTGCTGCAGTAACTCAGATGGTCAGGCAGCTTCTCTGGAGTTAAAGGATGGGTGATGTTTCGGGTCGGGACCCTTGTTCGAACAGGAGGAAACCTACATGGTCAGAGGGAGAATGGGAAAACTCCACACAGCTGGCACCCGAAGTCTCTGGCGCTGTGAGGCAGCAACTCTCGTGGTTGAAGTCTGAAGAAGGGACCCGACCAGAAACGTCACCCGTGATTTTTCTCCGTACGATTCCACGACACTGGTAACAAACTAACTTTCCAGAAACTGATTGGTATGCATATAATAATGTTGCAATTCACGCTTTATAAAAGCTGTTCTCAATTGTTAGTAATAATCACATTCAATTTAACAGGTCATTTCTTTCAGCGATCCACAAGACAACAACACACCTGTTCACAACTAAACCAGAGGACAAACAGGTGATGAGTGCCACTGAAAATTATACCAACAATGATGGTTTCTTCATTGGTTTGTTAGCTTTCTTTTATATGTGCCATTTATAATACTTGCCATTACGTTATAACTCTTGAAATAAAATAGCCACCCGGTGTCAATCACGATCGATACAGTTTGCTACATTTCAGAAGGAAATCCACCTTAGGAAAAAGCTTCAATGCTGTTATCACAAGGCACCTCCATCTCGACTAGTGGGAGATGAAGACTCGATGGGAAATGAAAGGGCCTGTCCCACTTACGCGATTTTTTCGGCGACTGCTGGCACCCCTCACTAATTACCGTCCACTGGGCCCACGGCTGAAGGCTCCGAAGCCTCGCGTGTGAGTGTGCGCATGTGCGCGCGTCCCCCAATAAATTGTGCTCCCTGGTCCCCCCATGTTTTAATAGTGATTTCCGTGCCTGCTGACTCCTCTCACCCTGGCCACAAACTCTTTGAATCACTTCTCTCTGGAAGGCGACTCCGGACTGTCAAGACTACCACGGCCAGACATAAAGACAGCTTTTTTTTTTTCCACGAGTAGCAGCTCTACTCAACAGCTAAAAATCTGTAGCCTCCTTTGGCTCTGGCATTTTATTTAATTCACATGTTTAATCAATAATGTTTTATAATTAATGTTTAATGTTTTATGTATCATTCTTAACTGTAACTGTATGTCATGTTGTCACTTGTGGGCAGAGCACCAATGCAAATTCCTTGTATGTGAATACTTGGCCAATAAACTTATTCATTCATTCATTCATTCATTCATTCATTCCTTCCTTCCATGTCCTCACATGATACTTGTCCAACTGCATACATCTCTCTACACCCAGAATCTAGGCTGAGACTCCAGTCTGGTGTTCTGGGGGAATGCCACAGTGTTGGTGCTCCTCACCTCGTAGGTGGAGGAAAAATGATCCTTTGAGGAAGAGCATTTGCTGGGAATCTGAAATAAATGCAGGAAATGCTGGTGACACTCGGCAGGTTTGGCAGCATCTGTCCTGGGAGAAAAAGAGTTAACGTTTTGACAGGTTTAATGGAGTTAATGTCTTTGACCTGAACTGAAATTTATTGACTTTTAGCCTAAAGTGAATGCTTGATGTATGCAGGTGGACAAATAGCATGAGAGGACATGTGTCATCAAGGATGTAATTGCAGAACAGCTTCAAAAGAATAATAGGGCTGAGTATAGTCAGCATGGATGCATGTAAGTCAAATCTCCTGAGATGCATTGTGAATGTGGAATAGATTCCCACATTCTGTGGATGTAACTTATTCAGATTTTTCTGAAGGCTTTTGAAAAGGTACCATGCTGTGGCTTACAGGTCATAGAGTTGGGTTGATATACTTACATAAATTGAAAACTGGCTAGCAGATAGTATAGAAGTGTAATATCTTTATATTTTATATTCTTGGTGTTTGTAATACTTGAGATATTTAACTTTTATACTTTGTATTTTAAAACTTTGGAAACTGCATGTTTGTGCTGTATGTGAAGGCCTTTGTCCCTTGTATTCTGGTTTGATTGTTTTTGTAAGAGATAATGGAGGCCCAAGATTCTCTTGCAGCCATTAGCGTAAGTCAGTGGTGATGGTTATATGACCTTTGTAGCTGTATCAAGCCCTAGCTAAGAGAAATAAGGGGCCCAAGAAAAGGGAAGCCATGTGGTTTAAACAAGGGTGGATTACGGAATGGAAAATTACTAGGGAAGCCGGAGAAAAGTAAATGCAAGCGATTGGTTATTGCTGAGGGAATGTTTGCAAGTGATTGGTTATCGATAAGGGGATGTCTGCAAGTGATTGGGTATGGAAATGCACCGGCGGTGGGACATACAGAGTTAGACATGCCATAAGAGGGGGCAACTCTTGGTTTGGAGAGAACTCTCAAGTGATTTGCTCTTTGAGTGTTCCAGCCTTAATTTGCAAATAAAGGTTGAAATTCTTGAAGAATTCTCCGCGTCGCTTGAGTTAGTTCTGAGTATCAGCAACTACGACAATAGTAGGAATAAATAGACCTTTGAGACTAGTTTAGTTTAGTTTAATTTAATTTTGTTTCATTTAGCGATACAGGCCCATCGACCCACTGAGACTGCACCGACCAGCGATCGTCTGTACACCGGTTCTATCCTACACATTAGGGACAATTTGCAGAAGCCAATTAACCTGCCAATAGACAATAGACAATAAGTGCAGCAGTAGGCCATTCGACCCTTCGAGCCAGCACCGCCGTTCAACGTGATCATGGCTGATCATCCACAATCAGTACCCCGTTCCTGCCTTCTCCCCATATCCCCTGACTCCGCTATCTTTAAGAGCCCTATCTAGCTCTCTCTTGAAAGTATCCAGAGAACCGGCCTCCACCGGCCTCTGAGGCAGAGAATTCCACACACTCACAACTCTCTGTGTGAAAAAGTGTTTCCTCATCTCCATTCTCAATGGCTTACCCCTTATTCTTAAACTGTGGCCCCTGGTTCTGGACTCCCCCAAATTCGGAAACATGTTTCCTGCCTCTAGCGTGCATGACCAACCTGCATGTCTTGTGAATTTGCAAAACCCATGCGGTCACAAGGAGAAACTGCAAACTCTGTACAGACAGCAACTCTACCGCTGTGCCACTGTACCACCCTAGGTCGGCGACGCAAGGCCAGTTACCCCCTGTACTGTCCAAGTGTGCAGTTGTTGATATTAACTTTAGGTTTGAGAGTAGAATTCTCAGAAGGCCATGGACCATAGAGTTGGTTACACGGGTGTCAGTGGTTATGGGGAGAAAGCAGGAAAATGGGAGTAGGAGGGAGAGATAGGTCAGCCATGATTGAATGGTGGAGTAGACTTTATGGGCCGAATGGCCTAATTTTACCCCTATCACTTATGATGATCCAGGTGACTGCCAGGCTGTGCTGTGGAGCCTTGCACTGTCAGAAGTTTTCTGTACAAGTTCCAGTCTGGCAAGCTATTCTGTAGAACTGTGGTAGACCAAAAACTATCCCTGAAGCTTCATAACTAGAAGAGGCCACCAGTCCGCAGCTGGATTGTTGCTTACGGGATCTTATTCTGCCACATTTCCTGCATCTGACTGGAAATTACATCTCAGACATTCCAAGGTCAGCACTGGTGCAAGCACCTTGCTTTAAAAACTATTCCTTAAACAAACCATCTCAAGTTAGGTGACTTTCTACGACTGTGGCATCTGCCGAGGCATCAAGCTGCCTGCCGTGTGTCTGTACTTCCTTCAAAAGGAACTGTTGTTTGATACCCAGAGGCTTACAATTTGACGTAAAGACTTTACGAGGGCTTCTGCAGGATTAGCAGTACCACCGTGATATTTCCCGCCTTTTATACTAAATCTGTCTAAAC
Organism: Okamejei kenojei; assembly: GCA_035221665.1. NCBI lineage: Eukaryota > Metazoa > Chordata > Chondrichthyes > Rajiformes > Rajidae > Okamejei > Okamejei kenojei. The sequence goes on along the minus strand of CM069139.1, from coordinate 72,565,653 downwards.
AAACCACGGCAATATTGAAAAGCCAGGAGCTGTTTGATCCTTGTACCCAATTATTTCCAAGTTGTTCCCACTAAACACTCACTCTGAAGATTCAATAGCCACGCTTTACAAAGGACAGTCACAATAACTGCTGCTGCATCAGTCTCTATAGCAACATATCATCGGTTGCATTTAGAAAGATGTAGCCAGTGTAGCTATCAAACCGCACTCCAGAAACTTAGCTATTCAATTATCTCCATTGTATCTGCACATTCAAGTGTTTATTTTTCTGAAGGGTTTGTTTATAAAAAAGACCCAATGTCGCTCTCTCTTGCTGTTCCAATGTATTTAACAGATACTAATGGAAGCATGAGGGAGTGGGATTTGTGCAGGAGGGTGGTGCCATTGACAAAAGAGCAGCCATGAGCTTACTGAATGGTGACACAATCACATTGGACTGAGCTATCTACTCCTGTGTCCGTTTTTTGTGTGTTATAGAGTCTTTGCCCTGTATTCTACTAATTGCAAAGTTAGACTTTCCTTAAACTCACCTTAAACCTGCCGCTCGGTCTAACTAAACCCGTCGCTCAGTTTAAGAAAAAATTGGTATTCTGGTAGCGAGGTTTAGTTAGACTAAAATGTAAGGCGAGTCTAACTTTAGACTGTGGCTTTAGCTGAGTCTAAAGTTAGACCGCATTTTAGTTGCCTTGGTGACGATGTCTGTTTGTACTGTATATGTGCAATGCAATAGCAGAAGCACGAGCAGACAACTTCAACATGGCTGACAAAAAGAAACAGCGGAAAGGAAACAGGGACGCCAGCCGATAAAATTACAATTATCGAGAAAAAAAGGTGCTATAACACATTTATTTTGTTTTGGACAACTATATTTTCTCATGTAAAACCATGAATTCAGAAATCTTTGAAAGGATTTCATTCAATATTTCTCAGAAATAAAATGATTTTAACATTTACATTTACCTGAACATTCACAGAATATCTGCCCTTCCAATGGACAAACATCTGAGCGAGGTCTCCCCCTGGACTTCTGATTGGGACATGTGTGCAATCAATTGCCCCTATCATGCCAGGAAAGCAGCAATACTGGCAGAGAGCATTTTGTGTGTCATGAACTTGCTGGGGAGTTGATGGGAAGGAGATATAGGTTCTTCTCCATTGGGTTATGTGGGATGACACCTCCTGGACTATACATGACATAGATGACTGTGATAAACCTGCATCATCACCATCAAGCTAAGTCAAGTCAAGTTTTATTCATCACTTGCACATAAAGTACAAGTGAAATGAATTTGCCAGCAGCAGTACAATAAAAAAACAACACACAATACACAATAAAAATTTAACACAAACATCCACCGCAGCATTCATCACTGTGGTGGAAGGCACAAAAATTGGCCAGTCCTCCTCCATTTTCCCCCGTGTTCGGGTCCTCAACCCTCCGTAGTCGCCGCTGCGGGCGTCCAGATGCTCAGACAAGGTAAGTACAGGTAAGTCCTGAATTGGTGCCTCCCCACCGGAGACCGCGGCTTCAAGTTGGTGTAGGCCGCAGGCCGGCGGTCGAAGATCGAAAGTCCCCGCCGTGCACAGCAAGAAGCACCGCAGACCGCAGGGCCAGCGGCCGGAGCTCCTCTCCAGGGATCCCCGGCGAGGGACCCCGCTCCGGATGGTAAGTCCCCGGCTCGCTCGGGGTAGAAGAAGGCCGTGAGTCACACGAAAAAAACAAAAAAAGTAGAGAAACAAACACGCTGCTGGCAGGGCTGCCGGCACGCAGCGCCCCCACCAAATGCATTAGTTGGAAAGTTCCTACATAGACAATGAAATCATTTCTCGTTTGAAAATGTCCTATCCCTTCTTCTGTTTAACTGACATTAAAAGTAATTTTTTTCTGAGAAAATGTTGATTACCATATATCATTATAATATAAAAAAAGAAAAAAAGATACAACACACTTTAGAATTCAACATGAACGGCCATTTTCTCTCCGTAGCGAGCTTAAACCTTCCTTAAACCTGCCCCTGCTGAGTCTAAATTTTGCGGCTAGTTAGTCTCTAGAATAAGGTCAGTCTAAGCTTTGGCGATTAGTAGAAAGACAACTTAGACTTTAGTCTAAATATCAGGGATTTAAACCCGCCGTTGAGTCTAAATTGCAGAGTTAAACCTGCTGTTGGCTTTTAAAAAATTAGTAGAATACGGGCCATAGTCTTACAGCGTGGAAACAGGCTCTTCGGACCAACTTGCCCACGCCGACATACATGCCCCATCTAAACTAGTTCTCCTGCCTGCTTTTGGCCCACATCACTCTAAATCGACCCTATCCATGTACCTGGCTAAATGGTTCTTAAACGTTGCGATAGTACCTGCCTCAACTACCTGCTCCAGCATATCGTTCAATATACCTACCACCCTTTGCATGAAAAAGTTACCCCTCAGGTAAAAATCTTTCCCCCATCACCTTAAACCTGTCGTCTGGTTCTTGATTCCCCTACTCTGGGCAAAAGACTCTGTGTCTATTCCTCTCATGATGTGGTACACCTCTGTAAAATCACCCTTCATCCTCCTGTGCTCCAAGGAATAAAGCCCTAGCCTGCTCAACCTTTCCCTAAAGCTCAGTCCCTTCTAAAAGTAACTTGGGGTGGACTCCTGCCTCTGCTGGAAGAACTGGACTTGGGGCGGACTCCTGCCTCTGCCGGAAGAACTGGTCAGCTCTGACCACATGAATATCTATAGGGAACTGAACCTTCACCACAAGGGTACATGCTGTCGAGTTACAGAGTCGTACAGCAGGCAAACAGGCTCTTCAACTCATCATGCCCGTGCTGGTCCTCAATTTATCTATGTCAATCCACAGAGTGAAAATAGTCTTCCTTTGCATCTTCTACACCTGGTCATAAATCTCTGCCCTTTGGTAATAGTCTCCTCCTTGTAAATCTATATCAAGATCCCCTCAGTCTCCTCCCCTCCAAGCAAAAGTAACTCAGCCTAGCCAGTCTTTCCTTAGAGCTGAACTGCCCCATTCCAGACAACACCATGGTGAATCTCTTCTGTACCCTGTCCAATGCAATCACATCTTTTCCATACTGTGGCAACTAGAAAGGCGCCCAATACTTCAAGTGTGGTATAACTCCATCTGTGGCTTCGCTATTATTTTATATAGTTGTACCATATTGTCACGGCCCTTTTACTCCATGCCTTGTCCAAAGAAGGCAAGTACTGTGTATGACTTTGTAACAGCTTATCTAGCTGTGCTGCCACTTCTGCCCTTCAGCACTCCCTAAGGTCTGGCCATTTATTGTGTGTTCCGATATGGCAAAGAACATCAACATAGGATGCTTACAACACATATGCACAATGGTGTCATTAAGTTCTATATCCACGTAACTTGCACATTGTACATAAAGGCCTAAAATAAGGAATATTCATACCCTGCTGAGAAATATGGCTTGACTTCATTTTAACCGTCAGAAGTGGTCATATGAAAGTTCCTCTTTGGGGAAATGGAGGGAGGAATGAAGGGAGGGAGAGTAGAGAGTGATGGATAGGACCACAGAGCAAAATGGGATAGAGAATAGGAGATCGCAGATAAAGTGATCAAGGAACAGAATAAAATGACAGAGGGAGAGGATGAGCCGCAGAGAAAAATAACTTTTCAGGGAAATAGGATAACTTTGTTCCATGGAGCCAAGGAGGCTGAAGGGTGACCCCATTGATGTGTACAAGGTCATGAGAAGCATGGATAAAGTGAACGCTCACTGTCTTTTTCCCTGGGATGGAGAATTGTGAAGCTAGGGGCCATAGGCTTAGGGTGAGAGAAGAGAGATGGTGAAAAGGGACATCGGGGGCAACATTTTCATTCAGTAAGTAGTCAGTGTCGGCAATGAACAGCCAGAGGGAGCAAAAGAAAGAATATACAGTAATTACAACTTTTAAAAGACCTTTGTATAGATACATGGATAGGAAGGGATTGAAGGGTTATGGGCCAAATACAGACATATAGGACCAAAACGGTGTGCCTACTTGGTCAGCATGGACAAGGTGGGCCGAAGGGGCTTCATGACTCTGAAGAGAGTTTAGATTAGAGATACAGCATGGAAACAGGTCCTTCAGCCCAGCGGGTCTACCCCAAACAACAATCACCCCATGCATTAGAGACAATTTACAGAAGCCTATTGCACGTCTTTGGAATGTAGGAGGAAACCGGAGTATGCGGAGAAAACCCATGCGGTCACAGGGAGAACGTGCAAACTCCGTACAGACAGCACCCATAGTCAGGATCAAACCCAGGTATCTGGCGATGTAAGGCAGCAACTCTACCACAGTGCCAGTGTGTCACTGTGCCACTGTGCCAGTGTGTCACTGTGCCACTGTGCCAGTGTGTGTGTGCCACTGTGCCACTGTGTCACTGTGCCACTGTGCCAGCGAGTCACTGTGCCTCTGCCAGTGTATCACTGTGTCACTGTGCCAGTGTGTCACTGTGCCAGTGTGACAGTGTGCCTCTGTGCCAGTGTTTCACTGTTCCACCGTGCCAGTGTGTCCCTGTGCCTCTGTGCCAGTGTGTCACGGTGCCACTGTGCCAGTGGATCACTGTGCCTCTGTGCCAGTGTGTCACCGTGCCACTGTGCCAGCGAGTCACTGTGCCTCTGCCAGTGTATCACCGTTCCACTGTGCCAGTGTATCACTGCGCCAGTGTGTCATTGTGCCTCTGTGCCAGTGTTTCACTGTTCCACTGTGCCAGTGTGTCACTGTGCCTCTGTGCCAGTGTGCCACCGTGCCACTGTGCCTCGGTGCCAGTGTGTCACTGTGCCTCTGTGCCAGTGTTTCACTTTTCCACTGTGCCAGTGTGTCACTGAACCACTGTGCCAGTGCGTCACTGTACCACTGTGCCAGTGTGTCACTGTGCCTCTGTGCCAGTGTGCCACCGTGCCACTGTGCCTCGGTGCCAGTGTGTCACTGTGCCTCTGTGCCGGTGGTTCACTTTTTCCACTGTGCCAGTGTGTCACTGTGGCAGTGTGTCACTGTGCCACTGTGCCAGTGTGTCACTGTGCCACTGTGCCAGTGTGTCACTGTGCCTCTGTGCCAGTGTGTCACTGTGCCTCTGTGCCAGTGTGTCACTGTGCCAGTGTGTCACTGTGCCTCTGTGCCAGTGTGTCACTGTGCCTCTGTGCCAGTGTGTCACTGTGCCAGTGTGTCACTGTGCCAGTGTGTCACTGTGCCTCTGTGCCAGTGTGTCACTGTGCCAGTGTGTCACTGTGCCTCTGTGCCAGTGTGTCTCTGTGCCACTGTGCCAGTGTGTCACTGTGCCTCTGTGCCAGTGTGTCACTGTGCCTCTGTGCCAGTGTGTCACTGTGCCTCTGCCCCACAGTGCTGCCCTGCTGACCTGATTACATTGTGTTCATTCTTCCCAGAGGCCACTGAGCTTGGTGTTTCGCAAGTACAATGGGATTTCCTTAAGCACAATGTCAATGCCTGTGTGCACATAGATTAGATATATTCATCTGAAAAGCATTCCTTTCCTTTACCCATCGGTTGCTGAGCAATGTGCATTCTGCTGATTGAACTGCTGAACTTCTGCCACCAGTGAGAACTCTTCATTCTACATCAAGCTACTGTTCCATCACCAGAATAAGCCTAAAGGGCCTGTCCCACCAGCATGCGATTGCATGCGTCTAGCGCGACCAAACGTGAGGCGTACGGCCTCGCGGGGCCGGTCCCACTTCGATCGGCGGAGGCGTATGGAGTTGTGCGGGACTGGTCCCGACATCGCGCGGGGCTCCAAAAATCTTGCACTCTCCGAAAATCCCGCCCGCCAACGGCCTGTCAGCCCGCAGGCGCATTGAGGGCGTACGCAACATCTTGACGGCCTTCTGCCAACTGGCCGACCTGTTGACAACGAGGTTGAAAGCCTCTTTTCCCAATCCCCAAGCTTGTGCGTGGTGAGCACAATGTAAGCTCCATTGCCAACCAAAATATGTCCGAGGGGATTAGTGTTGAACCAAAGGCATCGCCGCCATTTGCAGATCACACAAAATCATACAGCAGACCTCACCTAGGCAGTACACAAGGAGTCGCCACGTTTCTGGCACTGACAAAGGTACAAAAAGTTAATCGGACAGTCTAGATTCCTCACAGCGGCAAACCAGGCGTGCTGCTGCACGTGGCAGCAGGCAGCCTCCCGCCTGTTTACGGAGTATCATGTTTACGCATCTCTGGAGAGGAGGAAATGGTGACGTTTCAGGTCGAGACCCTTCTTCAGATCTGGAAGACTCTGAAGAAGGGTCTCAACCCGAAACGTCACCCATTCCTTCTCACCAGAAATGCTGCCTGTCCCGCTGAGTTACTCCAGCTTTTTGTGTCCATCTTCGGTTTAAACCAGCATCTGCAGTTCCTTCCGACATCATACCATTTGTCTTCTTGAGTGATTATCACATCTGTATGCTTCAAACATCAACATTACCCAGTATCTCGCCATATTAAAAACTCTATTTTTCTTGCTTTGCACATTATCGTGGATGATCTCATTCACCACATGATGTCCCATGTCACATTGTCAGCCAGTCACTTACCTTTTCCCCATCCTCCTCCTTACTCTTAATTACACCTGCTTGTGTCATCTTGGAAATACAGTGTTTAGCCCCCCCACCCCCCTCCTTCCCCCCCAAGAGAAGTTGTCAATATATATATGTGAACAGTTAGGGCTCAGTCACGATCGTTATGCAACTCCCACTAGTCACAACATGCCAACGTGAGAAAAATATGTTATTACCACTTTTCGCTTTCCATCTGATAACCAATTCTCATGCTCCAACCTTGTTGACCCACCTCCTACAAGCAGCCTCAGTGAAAGTCTTCTAAAAGTGTAAATACTGAATGCCACATCATGGTTTCCCGCCCATCTCCATCCTCAAATATGCACCAAAGGCCAACACATTTTCCTTTCATTACTCCATGGAGACTTTATTCCAATCTGTTATTGCTTTCATGGGGCTTTTCAAAAAAAAAAATTCCATAATTTTCCTGCGCATTTTCCCAGTGCCTGAGAGGCTCCTGTTGTGAAATATATCACCAATTTGACTGCAGGGTAGCAAATGCCTTATTTCCGAGTTTTGCTGATGAACAAAAGGCAGGCGGGTTCTGATCAAGATACACAGAGGCTTTGAGCACTGAGTGTGGGTGAGAACATAGCAGAGAGAATATAAAAGGTGGAAAAATGTGAGGTGGTGGCCCTCTGTTTTATTGTTTAAAAACTGCCAGTTGCTAGGCCTTCTTCGGTCTAGGTTTAGTATTGTCACGTGTACTGAGGGACAGTAAAAAGCTTCATTTTGCATGCAAACCAATTAGGTCAGGTACTACCGGTACATCACTGATTTTCCGGCACCCTTGGTTCCAGAGCCTTGCCGGATTGTCCATTTTGCCAGACTAAGAGGTCAGGTAATAATAATTGAACGATACACCTCTGACCCACTAATTATACCCCTCACTAAAGCACCATGGACAGCACTCTTACCATCATTCATAGTTTGACTGTCACTTGGACCTTGCTGAGAAGCCAGAGTTTGGGTTAAATGCAAGCAAAAGGAGCTGAGAATCGCACAATAGGGGATCACCGCCAGCAACTGCGGATGTAAACAGGTTTTGGGAAGGAGGCACACGTCCTGAAAGACCGCTCACCATATGCGGCACCATCTGTGGCCGCCCAGTGAACCACTCTGGCAGCCGAGGCAATTTCAAGTACTCTCTTGGAATTTTATCCAGATTAAAGGAGGTTCCAGACCATCAGTTGCAGGAAAAACGTTGGTGGACCTGAAAATTACATACAGTAAGTACAATCAAGTATGGGTAGACGAAAAGAGAAGCTACAGAATGCAGAATATAGTTCCCAGCATTGTGGCACATCAATTAGAAACATAGGAAATAGGTGCAGGAGTTAGCCATTCGGCCCTTCAAGTCATTTAATATGACCATGGCTGACCATCCACAATCAGTGCCCCGTACCTGCTTTCTCCCCATATCCCTTGATTCCGTTAGCCCTAAGAGCTATATTTATGTTAACGAAGGAACTGCAGATGCTGGAGAATCGAGGGTACACAAAAAGCTGGAGAAACTCAGCGGGTGCAGCAGCATCTAAGGAGCGAAGGAGATAGGCGACGTTTCGGGTCGAGACCCTTCTTCAGACTTGGGTCTCGACCCGAAACGTCGCCTATCTCCTTCGCTCCTTAGATGCTGCTGCACCCGTTTTCTCCAGCTTCTTGTGTTCACCCCAGCTATATTTAACAATTTAGTTCCAAAGACTCTTTGTTCCATAGACAAAGACCTGTCCGCATGGGGTAGAGGTGAATCAGACACTCCCCTAATTAATGTAAGGACTGTTCAGAAGCTCGATAACATAGGGGGAAGGAGATGCTCCTGAGTCTGGTTATGTGCACTTTTAAGCTTCTGTTCCTTTTGCCCAATGGGTTCAGAGATAAGGGATGACTGGGGTGGGACATTCCTTTGATTATGTTAGCTTCTTTTCCAAGGCAGCGTGAAGTGTAGATGAAGTGGTGGGGAGTCTAGTCTATGTGGTAGACTGGGCTACATTTACAACTCAGTAATTTCTTGTGGTCTTGGGCAGAGATGTTCCTAAAACCAAAATGTGATGCAACACATTTGATTGTAGGCTTTCTAAGGTGCACCTGTAGAGTCATTGGAGACATAGTCATAAAGTCATAGAGTGATACTGTGTGGAAACAGGCCCTTCAGCCCAACTTGCCCACATGTCCCAGCTACACTAGTCCCACCTGCCCGCATTTGGTTCATATCCCTCCAAACCTATTCCATCCATGTACCTGTATAACTATTTCTTAAATATCAGTATAGTCCATGCCTCCTCTGGTCAACTACCTCCTCTGACAGCTTGTTCCATACACCCACTACCCTTTATGTGAAAAGGTTACCCCACAGATTCCTATTAAATCTTTTCCCTATCACCTTAAACCTATGTCATCTGGTCCTTGATTCACCTACTCTGACAAAAGACTCTGTGCATCTACCCGATCTATTCCTCTCATGATTTTATACATTTCAATAAGATCACCCCTCATCCTCCTGCACTCCAAGGAATAGAGACCCAGCCTACTCAACCTCTTCCTACAGCTCACACCCTCTAGCCCTGGCAACATCCTTATAAATCTTCTCCGCACCCTTTCAAGCTTGACAATATCTTTCCTATAACATGGTGCCCAGAACTGAACACAATACTCTAAATGGGACCTAACCAACGTCTTATACAACTGCAGCATGACCTCCCAACTTCTATACTCAATACTCTGACCGATGAAAGCCAATTTGCCAAATGCCTTTTTGACCACTTAACCAACCTGCAACTCCACCTTCAAGGAACCAAGCACATGCATTCCTAGATCCCTCTCCTCACAACCATCTTTACTATCTGCAAACTTGCTAATCTTGCCGTGTATGTTCTCATCCAAATCATTGATATAGATAACAAACAGTAATGGGCCCAGCACCAAACCCTGAGGCACACCGCTATTCCAGGGCCTCCAGTCCGAGAAGTAATCTTTCACCATCACCTTCTGCTCCCTTCCATGAAGACAATTTTCTATCCATTCAGCTATCTCTCCTTGGATCCCATGCGATCTAACCTTCTAGAGTTGCCTACCATGCGGAACCTCGTCGAATGCTTTGCTAAAGTCCATATATACACCATTTACAGCTCTGCCCTCATCGACCTTTTTGATCATGTCTTCAAAAAACAGAATCATGCTGAATTTCCTCAGTCTCCTGAAGTAATAGAGGTGTTGGCGTGCCTGCTTGGCTGTTGCTTCAATGAGGATGGTCCACTAAAGATCATTGGCAATCTTAACACCAAGGAACTTGAAACTCTCAGCCATTTCCACATTGGCAGCGTTGATGTTGATTGGGGTATGTACTCCACCTCTCTTCCTGAAATCGATAACTAATTCCTTCATCTTGCTGACATTGAGGGAAAGGTTGTTGTCTTGATACAGTGGTAATAACACTGTCACAGCTGGTGTCCTGGTGCCGTCGCAACAACCTAGAGCTCAATGCTCTTAAGACAGTGGAATTGATTGTAGACTTTAGATGAGCTCCCCCTCCCCTCACCCACTCACCATCAACAAAACCACAGACACATTTGTGGAGTATTTTAAGTCCCTGGGAACCATCATCTCCAAGGACCTTATGTGTGGGGCCACCATCGACTCCGCAGTCAAAAAGGCACAACAGAGGATGTACTTCCTGCGGCAGCTGAGGAAGCACAAACTGCCACAGGCAATAATGGTCCAATTCTATACGGCCATTGTAGAGTCTGTTCTCACCTTCTCCATCATGGTCTAGTTTGGCTCAGCCACCAAGCACGACACCGATCAGCAGAGAAGGTTATTGGCTGCAACCTTCCCTCCATTGATGAACTGTACACTGCAAGGGCCAGGTAGCGAGCGGGCAAGATCATCTCTGACCCCCCTCACACTGGCCACAAACTCTTTGAATCACTTCCCTCTGGAAGGCGACTCCGGACTGTCAAAGCTGCCACAGCCAGACATAAAAAGAGTTTTTATCCACGAGTAGTTGCTCTATTCAACAGGCAAAAATCTGTAGCCTCCCTTTGATCTGTTGTTTTGTTGGTTCACATGCTTGGTCAATGGTGTTTTATCATGAGTGTTTTATTATTATTAATGTTTAGTGTTTTCTGAGTCATTCGTAAATGTATGTCATGTTGTTACTTGTGGGCGGAGCACCAAGGCAAATTCCTTGTATGTGAGTACTTGGCCAATAAACTTACTTACTTATAAGTTCTCTATCTTCTTCCTGCATGCCATCTTGTCATTGTTTGTGGTCCAGCCCATCACAGTGGTGTCATCTGCAACCTTGTAGATGGTGTTAGAGCCGAATGGGACTGCACAGTTGTGGGTATATAATTAGGCCATTCGGCCCATCAAGTCCACTCTGCCATTCAATCATGGCTCATCTATCTTTCCCTCCTAACCCCATTCTTCTGCCTTCTCCCCATCGCCCTTCAGCCCATCTATCCTAGCCCACCATTCACTGATTTATGGCTAATCTCCACCTTGACTCCAGTAACCTGCCCTTGTTCCATACACCGTGGTGCCCCCACCACTCAGATCATCTCACTTTTTCACCTCCACACACCTGAGAGGGGGTGGTTTCCAGCTGGTCAGTCTGTTTTAGCACGGGCTGGTCCTACTTTTAAAATCACACCACTGTCCTGGACCTGCCCAGAAGAGAAATGAGCAGGTCAGGCAGCGTCTCATGAGAACATGGATAGGTGACATTTCGGGTTTCATCACCTATCCATGTTCTCCAGTGATGCTGGCTGACCTGCTGAGCACTATGTGTCCTTTAGTGTATTAACCAGCATCTGTAGCTGTTTGTATGGAAGAGCAATTAGTTGCTCTACATCAACCCTATTAATTCCTATTTGCAATTTAAATGCAATTGATCTTCCCTCTACAAAGAATCCTAAGCCACAAAGAAGCATTTGGTACACATTGACATCCCTGTGAAAATATGACCCCTGTTACTATGCTGCTTCTGTTTACCCATGTGGTTTTGTTTCTTCTAATTGGAAGTAGCCGAAGGAACATTTGATGAAGCAGATCTGGGCAGGAGCCGATGGCTGCAAGGATTAACCTGAAATATATTGCTGTAAATATTTGAATTTGCTTTGCCCACAGCCAGTAAATGAGCAGAGCCGTCAGGCTGGAAAACGAGGGCATGCGTCTCTTCGCAGGCGATGCCCACACGGCCGCTGCTCAGCAGAGTCCCGTAGTGGCAGAAAGGGCCAGAGCTGAGAGTTCCCAGTGGGGAAGAGGTCCACCTTGTGGGGGAACGACCAATGCACTTTAAAGGCGAGTACGAGCCCAGTCCTGATTTCTGCTGGTGACTGCACTCGATTGTGCCCTCTTCTGGGAGAGCGAGAAATTGACTGGATTGTGCATCGGCTGAGCCTTGTTCCCCAGACGCAACCAGAGATCCCAAGGCCGGGAATGAACAGAGAGAAGCCAGTGAACACTCAGCCCGTGATAAAAAACAAGCGAAAACAAAGCGAGAGAAGGAACCAGATCCCAAGGACCAGTGAAGAACTCGAGTAAACTTGCAAGGTCAAACCAGAGGAAAACTAGAGAATTTACAGCCCAGTAAATAAAACAAAGAAAAGGACCAGAAGCTACTAATGTGCTCAGAGTCCAACACGCAGCTAAACACAAAACCAGCGAATCCAGAACTCAACAAAGAGTCAAAGGGACTAGTGGGAATCCTTCAGCGCAGAGCGCAGCAAAGCTCAAAAAGAACCAAAGGAAACCAGTGAGAAACTGTGAATCCGTCTGGAGATGTGGAGGGGGAGGGGGGGGGGGGGGGGTGTTAGAGTGTAAAACCACAATAATAAATATCAAGATTGGAAACATGCACCATTTTCTGCTCAGTGAACCTTTGAGTGATCGGCCGTCTAACCCACGGGGAACGAGAAGGAACAGAGGAAGAAAGGTGTAGGAATGAACTGCAGGTGCTGGTTTATACCGTGGATAGACACAAAATGCTGGAGTAACTCAGCGGTTCAGACATCTCTGGAGAAAAGGAATAGGTGACGTCTCAGGTCGGGACCCTTCTGTTATATTGTTATAATTGAAACTGGGCTGTGACATGCAAATTAAATGCATGACATAGTTAAGACATCTGATTTAGAAAGCGCGAACAGTTGCAGAATGAATGAGGAGCCTGTTTTAACAGTAGCAACCAATACGACACTAAGTGCTGTCTTCCTTCTTTATCTTGTAGATAGACTTCAAGGAAACACAAAACATAACACCTTCTTCAGAAAGTAGACAAAAGAGCTGGAGAAACTCAGCGGGTGCAGCAACATCTCTGGAGCGAAGGAAATAGGCAACCCTTCTTCAGAAAGAAGCTTCGCGGTGGCGTGCAAGTCCCTGCCTCGTCTCAAGCTCCTTTGGGAAGAGCCAGCAGGTGGCGGCAGAGCCTAGGGCAGGTTGAAGGTTGCACACAGACCCAAGGCTGTTTGCTGATCGTTCAGGAACCATGGGTCTTACTCATTAGAAACCTGTTTACAGGATCCTTGCATAACCTCGGAGCGCCTCGCTTGAGTTCACAGCTAAAAAAAAAACAACAGACCACAGATCCGTGATGTAATTCAGGAAATATGGCAGCTGATTTAGGCAAGGCAAGATCCCACTAAATATTGAGCCCGTCACCTAAATGCCCATGACCTCCCCCTCCCCCCAACTCTTTCAATGAGCCGCATGGCATATTTCACAGGCACGGAGTTTGGTAATGGTGATAAAACCTGGCGCCTCTTGCATGCCGACTCAGTAAACGATTTCTGAACACTTTTGCTAATCTTGGATGTGCTTAGGTGTGACAATACTTTATTGGACTGTATGCACGAAAATAATGTCACTGCGTTTGCACACGCGGCAAATAGAAAGCACCATAGAAGATTCACGCCAGGAATCTCTTCCCTGGATTAAAGAAACTCCCTGTCACACAAGCCTACATCCATGGCATTCCCCCACTATTTCTCCCCCAGCAAAAAAATGAATGACATGGGGAACTCAGCAGGTCAGGCAGCGTCTGTGGAGGGAAATGGCCTGTCAGCATTTCATCCAAACTGCTCTGAGACTTCATCCAGTCTAGATCAAGGATTTCGACCAAAATGTTGATTGTCCATTTCCCTCCACAGATGCTGCCCGACCTGCTGCGTTCCTCCAGCCGTTCTCTTTTGCTGCAGGTTATAGCGTCTGCACTCTGCAGTCTCTTGTGGCTCAGGCCAACCAAGTGTTTCATCAACTCTTCCAATGTGGTACTGGATCAGTTTTTGATACTCCGATGACAAGTCTTTGAGAGATGGCAGGTTTACATCCAATGTGACCAGAGGACTTCCGATTCAAGTGTGTTATGTCACCTGGAACTCATTGTCAACTTGACTAGTGAATAACACTCCCGCCTCATCACAAAGGGACACAAATATAAAATAAATTGGCTTTTTTAAACAATGCATTCCACAATTCCAAACCATTTGGAATCGATGAAACATGTACAAAGCAGACTAATGTGGGGATATTGAAATTCTGGTCATCAAGCAACTCTACGACATTGGAATTGTTCTGAGTGGGAGGAAATATTTCAGGGGCAGTTGTGCTGTCTTTTGTTTTACTCACAAATCCTGCTATTAGAGTGATTTGGTTATACAGCACAGAAATGGGTACATCAGACATGCCTATCACCTTATCTATGTCAACCAAGTTCTCTACCTGGTCCATATCCCTTTAAACTCTTCCTATAATATAATCCCATTAGAGTAATTGCTCTTTTCTTATTTTTGAGCTCAACCCATAATGTCTCAGTCATCCATTGTGGCGCGACATTCTCCCCGAGTAGGGGCAGCAGGATGGCGCAGCAGTGCTGCCTTACAGCGCCAGAGACCCAGGTTCAATCGAACAAAGTTGATACATTCTCCCCGTGACCTGCGTGGATTTTCTCCGGAATCTCCAGTTTCCTCCCACACTCCAAAGATGTACAGGTTCGAAGGTTAAGTGTCTTGGTATAATTGTAAATTGTCGCTAGTGTGTGTAGGAAAGTGAAAGTGTGTGGGAATCGCTGGTCCGCACGGACTTGTTGGGCCAAAGGGTTTGTTTCAGCGCTGTATCTCTAACCGCCTCCACCTCCTTTACCCCTCAATCACATCTGAATCATTGAAACCCCAGGATGCTTAGCTGCCAGTTGTGTCCATCTAGTGAGGAATATACTGATAAAGAGAGATTGGGACTAGTGGACAAAGCCTGATGTCAGATTCTCAGAACAATGCTGAGGGATCAGAGTTAAAACACATTATCTGTATCTATATGGACTGGTTGTAATCACAGCCCAATTCAGCAACTCGTATGCCCGGGTGTGAAGGCGATTTAGTTAGCCTGACATCGGTGGTGGGGAAGATGCTGGAGTCAATTATAAAAGATGTAATAGCGGCACATTTGGATAGCAGTAACAGGATCGGTCCGAGTCAGCACGGATTAACGAAGGGGAAATCATACTTGACTACTTTTCTGGAATTTTTGGAGGATGCAACTAAGAAAATGAACAAGGGAGAGCCAGTGGATGTAGTGTACCTGGACGTCCAGAAAGCCTTTGATAAGGTCCCACATGAGAGATTAGTGGGCAAAATTAGAGCACATGGCATTGGGCATAGGGTACTGACTGGGATAGAAAATTGGTTGGCAGACAGGAAACAAAGAGTAGGTCCCTTTCAAAATAGCAGGCAGTGACTAGTGGGGTACCGCAAGGCTCGGTGCTGGAACCGCAGCTATTTACAACATACATTAATGATTTAGATGCAAGGATTAAAAGTAACATTAACAAATTTGCAGATGTCACAAAGCTGGGTGACAGTGTGAACTTTGAGGAGGATGCTATGAGAATGCAGGGTGACTTGGACAGGTTGGGTGAGTGGGCAGATGCAGTTTACTGTGAATAAATGTGAGATTTGCCACTTTGGTGGCAAGAACAGGAAGGCAGATTATTATCTGAATGGTGTCAAGTTAGGAAAAGGGGAAGTACAACGAGATCTGGGTTACCTTGTACATCAGTCACGGAAAGTAAGCAGAGTCTCAAAAAGGCAGCCAGCATCATCATGGACCCAACACCCTGGCCACACTCTGCTATCGGAAAGAAGGTATCGGAGTCTGAAAACTGCAACATCCAGATTCAGTTACAACTTCTTCCTAACAACAATCTAGTTATTGAACACCGCAAACTCCAACTTAACTCCAAATCCTCTTCTTCTTGCATATGGCGTGCACTGCCTAAAGTTGTAGGACAACTTGTTCTATTTGATCTTATTTGATTGTGCACGCCGGGTTGATTGCATTCGTCGAAACAGGGCGGACCACGTGAAGGTTGCAATCTCCCACCCCAAACTCCGAATAATGAACTGGCTTGATTGCATTAGGGATTTGCTTCGTCTTTACACTATTGTTTTTTTTATTTTTTATTAAATGTCTTTTTATTTGTTTATATATTATCTATTGAATACTGTATTTACAAACATGTGGTGCTGCTGCAAGTAAGAATTTCACTGTTCTGTTTCAGTGCAATAACACACTTGTCTCTTGGAGATTATTGCTGAGAGTCGACGTCAGGGGGAGAGTGCCACTGAGCACCAGTACTTACTAACAGGGTTACAATGTGGAGACATGTTGCACGCACCAGTCCTGCAGTGTCCTGAATGCAAGGAATTAAGAGATGATCCAATTGCAGTGTTTACAAAGATTAGATGTATTACTGAGAAACTAGTTGGACCATTTCCTCCCACCACCCTTTCAGGCAGCAAGTCCTAGGTCACAACTCACTGATGTAACCTCCAGTTCCTTTGCTAACTATCAAATCAGTTTTCTTTGTTTACTAAATATTTTGGCACTGAAATTAGTTGGTCTTTTTGAACTTGTCTCTTTCTTCTGTTGTCTCTATCCTTCCCTAAGCCTTTATTCTCTCCACAACTCTAGTGACTGCTTTCTGCACCTTGATTAAAATGCTTCGCATTGTGATGCCTTGCAGACATGACCCCATCTGGGGTTGAAGCAGTTTTATTAAGTTTCAGTAACTGGTTTGCTTTTGTATTCTGTGCCTCTATTAGTAAAACCACGGATTCCACATGCCTTCTTCATCAACCCTCTCCAGCTGTACGGCCACCTGCAAAGGTTTGTGAGTCATGTTGCGACACCTCTTTTTTAAGATTGCACCATTTGGTTCATATTGTCCCTCCTCAGCTTTCTCAGCAAAACTTACAACACCGTACGACTGTTAGTTGCCTCATGCCTTTCTGAATTCTAACAATAGTTTTCATACTCTAAGCCTTGAAATTATGCATATTTCCAAACTTAAGTATTGATGTATATAATATAAAAAGCAAGAAGGCTAGTAAACTTCCCTTCAGTATGAAAGCTATTGCTCAAAACTACTTATTGCCCCTTAGACAATCTACAGTGCTCTGTTCAGTGTTGATACAGTGTCCCGACCTGAAACTGCCTTCTGCCTCCACGGATGCTTTTTCGCCTGTTAAATTCCTCCAGCAGTTTGGTCTTTGCTCAAGATTACAACACCCAGTCCTGTGTCTCCACAATGTTCTCAACCTATGGGTCCAATCTTGTTCCTCTGTCGGCAAGGGAAAGGGACGTCGGTGAAAGTGGATGGCCGTCGGAGAGCCAGCACCCGCATTAGTGAGTGCCGGCGACCGGTGGAGGACTGACTAGCCACTGAGAACTAGGAGGATCTGGATGCAGTACACTGAAAAGCTAGAGGTAGAGCATCACTCAGCACGGACCTGATGTGAGGGAGTCTGCAGAGAATAAAGAGGGTCTGAGGGGGAGGGAGGGGTGGGGGTTAAGAGAAGGAAGAGAGGCCATATTGAAAACTTTTGTAACTTTGTCACTGCCTTTCACGCGGCGATTGTTACATGTACTGTATGCAAACAAAGAATCTCCCTGTACCAAGCACACGTGACAATAAAATATCAATCAATCCTGCATTGCTCTGCAGGGGATCGATTGCACTTTATAATTACATATTAAATAGCATGACATGCCCAAATTTATAAAACAGGATGAAAAGTTGTAAACAACCATTTGCTGCTCCCCATGTTATTACTACCTCTTCAAAAGTATAAAGTTTTGAAACACTTTGAAACTCTTGTGGTCATGACAGTCTTTACATAACTGGAAACCTTCCTCTTTTCATGGTAAAGTGGACAGCTATAATGTTCCTATTCATCTTTGGATACAGTTACTGATGCCTTATGTAATGGGCTATTATAAATGTTATGTATACGATTATTATTAGAATCTCATGCACCAATTTTGACTGCCATCTAATTCTCATCACTAAACTGTTTCGTATTCACCCTGCACTCAAGAGTTGCAACCAATATGGTGGCACGGAGAAGCAGCTGTACAGTTGTTGTGTTACAGTGCCAAAGAGCCAGCTGCGATCCTGGCTACAGGTGTTGTCCGTACGGAGTTTGTACGTTTCCCCGAGTGCTCCAGTTTTCTCACACACTCCAAACTCGTACAGGTTTGTAGGTTTATTGGCTTTAGTAAAAAATTGTAAATTGGCCTTAGTGTGTAAGGGCCTGTCCCACTTTCCCGAGTTATTCACAAATTCTCCCGAGGTTTCAAACTAGCAGAATGTTCGTAACGAGTCCGTAGGAGTCAGTGGCTATATCGCAGCGGCTCGTTGTGCCAGCCGTAGGTACTTGGGGCATCAGGTAAGTCGGGACGTTTTTTTGGTCTGTTGAAAAATGTCCATGAGTAAAAAAAGCCCCCGAGTACCTACGGCTGGCATAACGAGCCTCTACGATATATCCACGGCCTCCTACGGACCCGTTACGAACATTTTACGAGTTTGAAAACTCGGGAGAATTCGTGAATTAAGCCCGTCCCACTTTCCCGAGTTACTCACAAATTCGCCCATGTTTTCCCCCTTGATTCAAACTCAAACTCGGAGCTATTTTTTTTAAACTCGGGGACATTTTTCAACTTGCTGAAAAAACGTCCCGACTTACCTGATGCCCCGAGTACCTACGGCTGGCATTACGAGCCGCTAGGAAATATCTACAGACTCCTACGGACATTCTCCAAGTTTGAATCGAGGGGAAAACTCGGGAGAATTCGTGAGTAACTCGGGAAAGTGGGACAGGGGCTTGAAAGTGGTTCAGGCCCTTGAGATAATGCTAGTGTATGGGAATCGCTTTTCGGCGCAGACTTGGTGGGCTGAAGGGCCCGTTTCCGTACTGTATCTCTAAATTAAACAGTAATTTACTCTCCTGGGAAGCTGCGAGATAAATCTTTAATTTCTCAGTTCAGGACCATCCAAGAGGATTGGTCAAACCAACTCCATTGGAGAATGTTGGATAAAAAGTGATTTTAACAGGAAACATGATATCAATAGGAAGCAAAACTTTAAGAGTTAGGAGACAGTAACAGGTTTAAAAAAAGTTGTGATGTGCTTGGATAGTCAACAAATAGTGAAGCTATCTGGAAAAGTGATTAGAGTTGTTTGAAGTTCTAATTAAAAGATTGTAATATCGTGCATATATATTTTAAGATCATGAGAGGAATAGATCAGGTAAATGCAGTCTTTTGCCCAGAGTACAGGAATCTAGAATCATAGGACAAAGGTTTAAGATGAGGGGGGAAAGATTTAATTGGAACCAGAGGGGTAACTTTTTTTTTAATTCAAAGGATAGTGGGTGTATGGAACGAGCTGCTGGAAGAGGTAGTTGAGGCAGGTACAATCGCAATGTTTAAGAAACACTTAGACAGGTACTTGGATAAGGTAGGTTTAAACTTTAGAGGGATACGAGCCAAATTCAGGCAAGTGGCACCAGTGTGATGGGGCATGTTGGTGGGCATAGTAAAGCTGGGCTGAAGGGCCTGTTTCCACACTGTATGACTCTATCCAACAATTGAGATTATTCAAAGCTAAGGCTCATCAAATTGGCTCCATTGCGACCATCCATCGCTTCACCAGGGTTGGTCTCTCTTCTCCCACAACCGTGCATCTGGTTTCCCCCAAGGACATAATGTTGTGCCCCTCCAGTGTTATTTACATACCGGTATGTCTATCTCCCTCCACAGATGCAACCCGACCATTGAGTTCCTTGAGCATTTGTTTTTTACTCAAGATTGCAGCATCTGCAGTCTGTTGTATTGGCATTTAGCAGGATCTGATCAGTGGGGTCTTATTCACAGAAAGTCAATGTGCAGATGCAGCAAACAATAGGAGATTAAAGACTGGAACCATGTCTTCCTTACAAGTATGCTTGCCTTCACAGGTTGGGGCATTGAGTATACGAGTCAGAAAGTAATGATGCAGGTTTGTAGGACTTTGTTCAGCTGCATTTGGAGTGTGTGTGCAGCTCTGGTCACCCCATTAACAGAAGTACGTAAAGGGTTTGAGAGGGTGCAAAAGAGGTTAACCAGAATGCTCCTTGGAGTAGAGAGTATTAGCTGCAAGGAAAGGTTGGACAAGCTTGGGTGGGTTGTCTTCTCTCTGGAGTGCAGGGAAGACCTGATAAAATAATAACATTAAGAGAGACAGATTTAGCATAGACAGCCACCAGGGTAGAAATGTCAAATATGAGAGGATGAATTGTGCAGGGCAAGTTTAAAAAAATGTTTTAACTGAGTTTTGAGTGCCTGCAATGCGCTGCCACGGGTGGTTGGAGGCAGATTCAATAGTAGCATTTTAAGAGTCTTTTATATGAGCAAATGGATATGCAGGGAATGGATTAAGTGTGGGCAGAGAAGATTGGTTTAACTTGGCAGTGTGTTTGGCATGGACACAGTTGGTGAAGGGTCTGTTCTTGAACTGTACTATTCTATAAATGGAAATAGATCTCACCGTAGTTAACCTTGGCAAGGCTACATCTGGAGCACTATTCAGCTTTGTTCTCTTGAGCCGGGGAAGAGTAAAAGGCCTTGGAGGGAAAGCAATAAAGGCTCAAATGGTTGATTTCTGGGGTGGTGGTGTTGGCAGATGTCCTATGAAGAGAGATGAGCCTATATTCACTGTAGTTTGAGGAATACGAGTTTATTTAATTGTCATATACGTTTTAAAGGTCTCAACAGACTATATACTTGGATACATAACTTCTCTGCCCAGAGACTAGAGGTCAGTGTATCTGAATTTTACCCACTTGGGACCAAAAGAATATTTTCTCCCCCATTCAAAGGATAGTGAATTACTGGAATCCAGGTACTCTCTACCCCCAGGGTGCTGTAGGTATTCAGAATGACAGATTGATAACAGATTTGAGTAACCCGAGCATCAATGGGATAACAAGATAACATGCAGGTGGATTAGACATGTGGCTCATACAGTCAGTCAGCTTTCCCCTGCTCTCAGTTTTGTGTTATTAAATATTCAAGGGACTTAAGCATTTGAACTTAAGCATTAAAAATTTGAACTTAAATCCATGGAATCATTTCTGTAGTTGAGACTATTGGGAAAAATGAGTTTGTATAGGTTCTTTGAAAGAGCTTATCAGTTAATATTACTTCCCTGTTCTTATCTTGTAGCAATGCAAATTTGCTGTTCCAAATAATTAACCATTTGCTGCCTAAAGTTACCGTTGCTTCAATCTATTTCACATTGTACACTCCAGTTTGCAAGGTGTACATGAGGAATCTCATCTTTCCCCAGATTCTATGTCAACCAATTACTGACTTTTGCAACAAAAAAAAAAAAAAAATGGTTTCTGGCAAACTCAATGAGCCTTGTTAAGTTTAGTTGAATGAAGGTGGTTGGGAGGAATGTAAATATAGGAAGCAGCGTCTTGGCTGGGTAGGCTCTAACCACCTGGATCGTCAGGTTGACCAAGTCTCAGGGGAGACTAATCATGCAGAGAAACAGGACCGCTTCCAAATGACGGTCAGCGACCAATACTTATCTTTCAATTCCACATGCCCGAAGATGGAGGGATCTGGTCATTTTGAGCGGTTTGTGGGGCCACTTTGCACATATTATTTCCTACATTCTATTACAACCAAGAGTTTAAAGAAGGTCATGACAAAACAACATGAAATTAAAAAGGTATTGAAAATATACATCAAAGACATTTCTTTAATTATGGCCTGGTGATGGCAAAAAAAAAAACCAACTTAAATTTTGGATAAATGCATCTACCCCAACTCTTAAAATGTGGATCACAAGCATGCCCATACATCTTGAAGAGACTCGTCTTAGCAGGAAAATCAGAGCAATTTTCAAAGATTTGGTCTCCTTTCATTGATTCACTATAAGGATAGTATGGTGCAACACAACTTCGGAATTAAACCGATTTACGGACAGGGTGATGGGTGGGGTGAGAAATGAAGCAGGTATATCAACACGTTTGGGTCTTTTTTTTTAAATTATTTTTTATTTTTGTCTTCTTATTCTTTAAGTTTTTATTTCACTATTTCTTTCACTTTCTCTCTTTCTTGCTCTTTCTTGTCAAAATTAAAATGGAAGATGTACAATAAATGTATTTTGTCATATTCCAGTTTATACTACTGTACACTGCTTCTAATAAAAATATTAATAAAAAACATATATATATACACATATACATACACACACACACACACACACACACACACACAACTCAGAGAGAGAACTCTTCAAAAGTAACCAGACATAATTGAGGAGTAAGGACTTACCCAAGTGGGGAAGGGGGTAAATGCCAAGAGTGAGATATGCTTTACCTAGAAGATGCACTATAATAACTTGCCAAGGCTCCTTAGATAGCACCCCTTAAATCCTTAGTAGCTGGCATCATCACCAGTATAGTCAGGCAAAGCAGGTTCAGGAGAATCTCACCATCCAAGTCACACAGCATCCCAGCTTACACATATAATCACCACATTTTCATTGTTCCTTGGAAAGGTTGTAATTCACAGCCAAGCGCAACACTTTAAAGCACTGTTGCAAATGTCTTTTGTAAACAATGTTACTTTAATTTGTAAAAAAGGTTAATGTCAGAGAGGTTTTATGTGAAGGGGGCCTTGATTAGGAGTGAAATCCACTGAGTAATATTACTTGGGCAATAGTGTCACCAGAAAGGGGTTGGTATGGTTCCAAATGGAGCAGCAAGGGAATGGAGTAACAGGCAACAGCATGATGCTAAAAGGTATTAAGGAAATGTGATACTGTCCCTTACGTTTGCACAGTTTGGCTTGATCAGGAAGTTGGGGAAATACTTTGGGGATGGGAATAAGGGAGATGCATTGACAAGGCACTGAGAACGATCCAACAGACAGGCATCTTGGATTTATCTGACATCAGACCTTGAGTAGAGGGGACTTAATTAAAAGCAGGATACACTTAACCCCCCAAATGGAAGAATTTAAGAGCTCTGGACAACCAAACGTGCATGAAACAGATGTCACATCTGCTATGATTACTAAGGAAATTGCCAGGAAATGAACTGGGGGGTGGAGAAGAAATCTTCCTGTTCAAAGAAGGGAAAATCCTGTTGAGAGGAGAAAGCCACCAGTCAACCAGTGTGTTTTCCTCTCTTAATTCAAGAAAGGCAGTGGCACCAAAAGGGATCTCAAACGACAGGCTAAGATGAATGCTGGTCAATGAGATTTTCTTGGCTGGAAGCATAAGTAATTTAATGCAACAGAGAAGAAAATTGCAAAATAGTGAACGAAGGAGTAGCTGAATGAGTGGCCTGCAAATACCGCAAGACATACATGCATGTCCCCTGCCCTCTCTTATCGGGGAAGAGTTGGAGAAAAAGTTGACGGTAATAGTGTGGTGAAAGGCCATAATCTATTTCCAATTCCTATATCACTCCTTTCTGTATATCTCTCAAAATAATACTAATTTCAGTATGTTGTGTGATAAACTTTGAAGCTTAAAATAAAAGAGAGAAAATGCTAGAAACACCGAGGCAGCATCAGTGCAGAGGGCAACTGCTTCAGGTTGATGTCCTTTTGTCAGAACTGGGAGATAAACAGGTCAGATTTTAGTTGCAAAATGGGTGGGGGAGGGTTAGAAAGAATAAAGGAAATGTCTCCGATATGCAAATGCTGCTAATGGGGATAAATTGCAGCGGTCATCTGATCGATGGGTTAATGGGAACAGCCAGAATCTGAGTGAGAGCATAAACAAAAGCTAAGAAATTATATCAGTTAGAGAGTACGAACATGAAGGAACATAAAATTTGTGAAATGCAAGGCCATGGGGCATGCCCGGCAAGTTAGGTTGTGCCAAGTTAAAAAGTCTATATCAAAGATGAATGAATTACAGCAGAGATGACCAGTCTCACAAAGAACAAGTTACTTGAAATTATAGATATTGATAGTAAGTCCAGAAGGCTACAACATGCTTAGATGGAAGTTGATGTGCTGTCCCTAAAACTTTCCACGTGCCTCCTTATAAGAGTGCAGGAAGCCAAATTCAGAGTGCTATTGGACAGAGGTAATGGGATGGTGAATTGGAATGGTGACCTTACAGGTGGCAGCATGAGAGTATAGTCAAGAAAACTTTGGTGACTGCAGGCTTACAATAGATGTTTGTGGCTAATCTATCCTGATATGGAATATCCAGAAAAGGAAACATTATAGTTGGAAAACCATTGATCACTTTGTAGAACCAAAGGGAAAGCTGAAGGGAGTTCAGGAGTGCGGAATGGTGTTTATATGTACATACATCTTTGGATGGGCAAATTGTTTTGCGCACAGGCCTTGGCTAAACATCTTCATTAGTATTTGCAGGCATCTATTAAACTCCCAAACTTTGAAAATTAAAAGTAGAGGTGAGATAGCTGCAGCAGTCCAAAGCTTTGCAATGAATGTCTGGTGCTAGACCACCCCATGAGATGGAGAAACACAGAACGGGAAGGGAAGAGTGAAATGCACCACATGGAACTGGAACTAGCTAGCAAATGTAATGAATCTGAAATGTAATGAGTCTGAAGAAGGGTCTCGACCCGAAACGCCAACCATTCCTTCCATCCAGAGATGCTGCCTGTTCCGCTGAGTTACTCCAGCATTTTGTGTCTATCTTCAGTTTTATACCAGCATTGGCAGTTCCTTCCTATACTTAATGAAATACAAGTTCTATTTGAGTGCAGGAATATGTAGTCATGGATGTACTAGGTGTTAAGGAAAGGGGCTGAATAGGACCGAGTCAGAGATAGTTCCATGTATCCAACAGACAGGTCGGACACCCGAGTTCCTGTGGCTACATTTTAGATTTGGATAAAGTGATTAGAGTTAAAAAAGTTATTTCATGCAAGAACAGGTTCAGCCAGCTGAATATGTATATTGATGGAGGGAACTGTTTAAGCCTCCATTTAAGGAAGTGGAGTGCCCCGCATCAAACTCCTGCTCAATTCCACAAGCAGGGCTGCTGTTATATCCACTGCTCGTGTTGCCAAAAAAGAATGTTTATGTTGCTTCTTCCCATCTTGATTCTATCCTTTCTCCCATTTCAATTCACATCCATGCCTGATATTTTCAATAGTTTGCATTACCCTGGTACCTCATCTTTACCATGGCATGCAGACCCCTACACATCCAACCCTCCCAGGAAAATATGCTGAACCCACTACACCTTCCATCAATGGAGGCACAATTCATGTGGACGAACGTGCTCTCATATTAAACAACTACTCCTTTAACTCCAACAACCTTCTTTAATCAAAGCTATCCCCTCGCGGACATGGAGCCCACAATACACTTTTTTGTTGGATATAAAACAATTCCAGTCCTATTCATTTCCCTTTCCTCAACTCCTTCTGGTACATCGATGACTGTGTAGCTCCCTGCACTAAAATGTTATTACTTTTTCTTCCAATTTCCTTTGGCTCTCACCTCCATGTAGTCCATCTCCAACTTTCTCCTTCTGGGTTTCTCCTTCTCATGGGATGAGCTAATGATAAAAAAACATTGCAAAACTAATCTCCCATAGCTATACCTTGTTAGTTTTCAAATTAAAAACAAATTTCTGGCAAAACACAAAAATGTTAAGGCCCTTGTGAATAACATTTTTGGACACGAGCACCATCCCCCACCACAGATCCCACTCCAAACATCCTCCCCCCCCCAAAACTGAACCTACATATTGCTTGCTTAATACTAAAATGGGTCATGGGGGAAGGAAAGAGAAAAATCAGTCTACGTTTTCTCCATTTTGAACCTAGACCCATTTGTGCTTCTTCTGCATTTTGTGTTATTCTGAAAAGTTGTTTCCAAGTCATCAGGCAATGGATCAATAACCATCCAGACACTAGAGCAAAATTTAGGATCACAGCTTGCTGCACTATTAAAAGTGATGTTGCATTGGTGGAAGTGCTATCTTGCATACTGTAAGTTGTTAAACCAAGGTCTTATTCATTGATGGCTTACAGGCAGTGCTTAACTGCTCCTTAACTTAGTGGCTAGATAGAACACCCCATATGACAGGCAAGAGTCAACTGTAACTGTTGAGTTTAACTAGGTAAGGACGAGGGGTTTCTTTGCCCAAAAAGTGGTAACCTGGTTGCTTCAGTCATTACTAGCTTCTTGTTGCAGATTTAATGACCCAAGTTTAAATTCTCCAGTTGTAATGGTGCAGTGGTTCTTAATTGTCATGTACCGAGGTACCGTGAAATTATTTTTTCGCATTTCAAAGTATTGCTATAGCCAAGCACAACCCCCTATTTGCTAACAATGACAGACTGTTTTGACTTCTCTGTTCCAACCTTATCCCATCTGAACATGCAACACTCTACTCACTTCACACCAATCTGAACTTTGTCCTCAAACTTGCAGATAAGGGTAATGCCATCTTAATCTGGTGCACTTGTAAAGAAAAGGTAGCAGCTCTTGGACACTTCTTCATACCATCCCCAGGACCATGAGCTATAAATACCGTCCCCTGGACTGCTAGAGATCTTGCTGCATCAGATCTCTCCTCCCCAGCCTCCAACATTATAATGCCCCAGCTCAGTATTGCCCACTTACATCAAGATCCACCAACAGGATTCGTCTAAGTAGATCCCTTTTTTTGGCCAATTCTTGCCTCAAATTTATCTTCATAGGTTGATTCAATCCAGTCTTCCCTTCCTACCTGCATCAAGGACACCTCTCATGTCTACCAAATTTTTCAAGACTTTCAATTCACTGGTCCCAACTTCACCCTGGACATTCAGACTGCATACCTCTCCATCCCCATTACAAAAGAAAATTGCACTCTCTATAGCCGAAACACAATATTCTGCACTCTCTTTTTTCCACTACATGTCATACCTACCTATTTGCTTGGAAAGCAGCTTTTCATTGCCTCAGTAAACATAGCAATAATAAACCAATACCAAACTTGAAAGATCTAGGCTCACCCACTTCTTTCTGGAACAGATCCAACCAGTTCCCCATCCAGAACACTCGTCCGCCCAGTAGAACCTGTTCTTACCCTCAATAACTTCAATTTGATTTCTCCCACTATTGAAATGAAAGATGCAGTCAGTCATGGGCACTCATGTGACAGCAAACGCAAACAACATCACCTCATACTCTGCTTGGATAGCCTAGAGCCCAATTGTATTAACACTGAATGTTACCATTCCAGGTGACACATTTCACCCCCACCCCTTGCTGGGGTTCCTTTGCCACTCCCACCAGTAACCCAGGGTGTCTCTTCCCTTTTCAATCGCTTCAAACGCCCTCCCAACCCTCTTACCAAGACTCAATCTCCACAGGAGGCTCCATTCGTCAATCACTCACATACCCGCACCCCGTGATTCTTCTTCCAAGGCTCACCTTTCCTATCCCATCTGCCCATCATCACCCCCCCCCCCCCCCCCCATCACCCATCACTTACCTGCCTTTGCCTCACCCCACACCTCTTTAAACTGGCCATCTTCCACGTACTCAGTTCTGATGCAGGGGCTCGACCTGAAATCTTGGCTATCCCTTTGGAAATGCTGCTTGACCTGCAAAATTCCTTCAGCATTTTTTTCTTTGCTCCAAGCCACCCTTTCTGTTGGCCATGAAAACTCCCAGAGCTTTATTCAGAGATTGGGACAACTTGATTGAAATGTACCCCACAAATGAACATTCAATAGAATGCTTCATAGTCTTCCAGACTGCTCCCAATTTGAGGCAGTCACTCTAGCAAAGCATTTTAAAATTCTTATTAATATGTCCTTAAACCCATCTCTTACTGCTTGTTCATTTAGCATGTGCCGTTATCGCTAACGCCATTTATTTATTGGCTTGCAGACCTTCTGTTACCTCAACTCAACCATTGTCCAAAACCTGCTTTTCCAGTTCCACCCACCCTCTGTCCGTCTGACATAATAAGTATTTTCTGTCTTTCATTTCAAAAGTACTTTCAATGGCTACAAAGTGCTTTGTGATGTTGTAAAAGCCTACGAAATTGCTGGCTATTCTCCTGGTGCTTTGCTGTCTTGGTATCTGGCCATTGGCGACACCAAGGTCATGCGGTGTTGGATAAATCTCTGTACAGAGGCTGATGTCCATTTTTAAACCAAAGAATAACCAGAGCTTGGGCTTTCTGGCAAATCTCAATCAAAACTGGTGATGCTGAATGACGGCAGAAGCATCAGTGACGATGAACCTTAATGGTGAATGATAGGCCAACGCTTCTTTTAAAGACCAAAACTAAGAAACTATGGTTCCCCCGAGAAACATCTTTAATTCTATTGGCCATGGGCCTAACACTTCAAACATTATTAAACCTTTCAAGTGAAAACATCAGAACATCAGTAGAGAAAGAACTATTTTAAAAAAAAGTCTCTTCAAACATAGCTATCAAACAAATCATATATTAATTTTTCTTCCTCAAAAGTCAATACATTTTTGAAATTTAATTCCAACAAGCAATTTTCTTTGAAATAATAATTAAATGAGAGGAAAGAGAAAAGAGAGAAAGAGAAAGAATTTGGAATGATATCCGAATTCAGATGTAAACATTTTAGTGCTGGCATTCACTGACTGTCAGCTTGGAAATTGGGCAAGGGTCTTGTGAGAAATAAATTGATTTGGAATATAAGTGCAATATTTCTTGTCGCCGTTTTTAAATTCATGGAAATTGTGAAATGGGCCAACGATCAGTTGGGAAACGGGACCCGTTGTTAGTGGTGATGGAGGATGAGGATGAGAAAAGTGACTCGAGTGTTGTTATGACAGTCGAATTGGTTAGTGCAGGAACCAGCACTGTTTCCCAGGAGCCAGTTTTCGGTCGGTCACTGTCCTTTGGTATCCAGTCAACGTGATTGAACGGGTCATAAAAACTCATCTAATCTATGTACATAAGGCAAAGGTAAGAGTATCTGTTGTCCACCAGGATGGCTTTGAGGAATTATAACTCCAGTCAAAATCCATTCATTCGGGTTTCTTTCAGTTGCTGCGTGTGTTTGTTTTATAAGCCTGAGTTCTCTTGTAATCTGGGAAGTGCTATGAACTATTGCGGGTTTTTCAGAGTTCGCCCATGACGGAAGTCATAAACGTGTCTGCAAATGAAGACAAGATCTGGATCTGTGTTCTCTGGAACTTTGCGATGAGAAGGTGTGGAGTACTCTTCAGAAGGAGGAACCACTGGCCTGTGATCAGGAGACCCTTCCTCTTGCCATTTCGCCAAGGCACAGAATCTGTGGAAAAGCCAGGTTGAGAACATGAATGAGAGCGACACAAGCCCTTGGGTTTTGTTACACCAGCAACATCCTGTACTAGATCCTATGCATCTCAGGGCCCCCATCAGCAAACAAATTTCCAAGGAATTAAGTATTTTCATTCAATGCAACTTAAAACAATGATGATTGTTATGCAAGCCTTGTTCAGACCCCATCTTCAGCCCATTGCTCAGAAAGATACATTCATCTTGGAGTAGGTACAGAAAAGATTCATCAGAATGTTACATGGGCAAAAATTTGGGGATGGAGGACAAAGATTAAACCTATGTTTAATTTTAGTTTAAAGATGCAGTATGGAAACGGGCCCTTCGGCTCACTGAGTCCACACCCACCATTGATCACATGTTCACACTAGTTATATGTTAATCCCACTTTCTCAACCACCTCCTACACACTAGGGGCAATTTTACAGAGGCCAATTAACCTACCAATCCGCACATCTTTGGAGCATGGTAGGAAGTACACGCAGTCAAAGAGAACACGTGCAAACTCCACCCAGACAGCACCCGAGGTCAAGATTAAACCTGGGTCTCAGACACTGAAGCAGCTCCACCAGCTGACCCACTGTGCTATCTTATGCCATCTTATTTAAATGGCAAAAAACTGTAGGAGACATGGAGAGAATACTTCCATCAGGAAACAATCAAGTAAAATAATTTTTGTCCTTCATACAAAAAAAAAGGTTACTCGGGAGGAAAATCTGAAACGTCTTTCTCACATAAAGGGAATGGAAATTTGAAATATTCTTTTCCCTCAAAAAGACTCCAAGTTGGGAAACAATTAGAACTTACAAGATTATTTTGCTTTGT
Source organism: Okamejei kenojei (assembly GCA_035221665.1). NCBI lineage: Eukaryota > Metazoa > Chordata > Chondrichthyes > Rajiformes > Rajidae > Okamejei > Okamejei kenojei. The sequence continues at coordinate 72,535,617 of CM069139.1, read as the reverse complement.
TGGATAAAGTCAGCAAGTAGTAGTTAGATCAACTTTGATATGGCTGAAGAGTAGAGCATGTTCACGGAACAGATTGGCCCACCGTCATGTAAAAGCATAGTAGAGGAGGGTAAAAAGAGAAAAACCAAAAGAAAACACAGGATGCCCACGAATCATTCTTTGCATTTGGGATCCCATCTGCTCATCTTCAACTATCCTCTTGTTCCCACGTTTCTTTCACCCATATGATTTTATCCAACTCCCTTTTCAAAGCATGAATACAACTCAATTCAACCAATCTAGAAATACACAGATCTGTATACTAACCACCGTCTGAAGAAGGGACTCGACCCAAAATGTCATCCATTCCTTCTCTCCAGAAATGCTGCCTGCCCCACTTTGTTACTCCAACATTTTGTGTCTTTCTTAGATTTAAACCAGCATCTGCAGTTCCTGCCTGCACCATCTTGGTGGACCCGTTGCCCCAGAATTAATTTTGTATTTATTTGCTGTCATTTTACATTTAAGGATCAACTGTAAATACCTTCTCCATTCACTTTCATGTCTTTCCAAGGGCTGTAGAACTAGAAAGCCCAGAGCCACTTACCTACAGTACTCTGAGAATGTCAGCACATAGCATTTCTCCTCAATGCAGGCCACACTGTTCTCATCTTGGTGCCGGGAAGCAAAGATCTCATTCTGTAGGGGGGGGGGGGGGGGGGGGGGGGGGGGGGGGGGGGGAAGGCACACTAATTAATAAACCTGAAGAAAAGGCAATGTATTCAGTCTCAGTCAACCACCAGATTCAGGAATAGTTCCTTCCCCACTATCATCAGACAACTGTGCTCCCATGTGCTACATGTAATACTGACCTTAATCACTTACATTAATGCTGACCATGCACTTTTTCTGTAACATTGAAATGCTGTAACACTATATTCTGCATTCTGCATATTTCTCTTTCACTATCTGTTGTGTTTGTGCATGAGTTGACTATACTCAAGTGATTCGACTGCATAGCACACAAAGCTTTTTGCTATCTCAATATACGTGACAATAATAAATCAATTAAAAAAAATCAATAACATTACCAGTCGTCTACTGGGGCAAGATGACACCACAACTTCAAGGGAGTTTGCGGTTTCCCAGCTAATACGGATGTTCAATAATTGTTCTTATCAACAAAGACATCCCTCCTTTGCCACACAAGGGCCGCAAGGCACGTTCTCAATTGATATTTCAAATAAATGGATGTAGTTTGATTTCGCATGCAAGGGCTGAGCTTTCTTTGTTATTAAAATTAAAATGAGCTCTTTAGAGGAAAAAGTTAATTAATCAAGTCTCTACTCAAGCATTTAGAAGAATGAAAGTGGGATCTCACCTAAATGCACAAAATTTGAATTATCTATCCAAGGGGGGCGTGGAGGCATGATTGTGGAGTGCAATTGAGACAGATCGACATATTTTCTGAATATTAAGAGTTTCAAAGATATGTGGTCAAGGCAAGAAAATAGTTCCTTGGGGTTAAATTTCATATTCCTTTTTTCCCCCCAATATTTATTGCCCATTTATTTGTTTCTAATTACACCTGACCATCATTAGCAACAAACTCTGGTTTTCAGCAGGTCCTGCCTCCAATTTGAATGGCATTACTATTCTACAAATCAGTGACTTGGCCAAAAATATAGATGCGTGGCTCGTATATTTTACAAAACCACGTATTACAAAAAAATGGTGGAAATGTGGACACTGAGGAAGACTAAAGTATGTTGTAGAATTATAGACTGGTTATAGATATGGATGGAGAAATATCAGCTGGAGATTAAGTTTGAGGTGTTGAGCTTTGGGAAGTCATATACAAGGAGAAAGTATACAGTTAATAGCAGGACCCTTAAAGACATTAATGAATAGAAGTCATTTTACAGCTTCATAAAACTGGATAGGCCATATTTGGAGTATTGTGCATAGTTCTGGCTGCCCCATTTCAGAACGGATGTGGAGGCTTTGAAGAGGGTACAGAAAGGTTTATCAGAATGCTGCCTAGAGTAGTGTGCATTAGGTACAAGGAGAAGTTGGACACACTTGGATCTTTTTTTTAGTGTTGCAGGCCGAGGAGAGACCAGCTGAAAATGTATAAAATTATGACAGGCATGACAGGGTAGACAGAATCTTTTTCTCAGGGTGGAAATGTCAAATGCTGGAGGGTACAGTAAAATAGTGATATTTGATGGGTTTTAGATAGGCACATAATTATGCAAAGAGTGGAGGGATATGGAACACATGTAGGCAGAGGGGATTAATTTAAGTAGATATAACGTTCGGCAAAGACATTGTAGACCAAAGAGCTGGTTCCTGTGCTGTAATGGACCAAGCCCACCAATAAGGCCAGGCTTGCCCACCGTGGACAGAGGACTCGTTCACAGAGGACGGAGGATCCTCTTGGTAGGCTTGGCTCGCCCACCACGGACTCAGAATTTGGCCTGCGAGACCCGGTGGGGTGCCACCTGCCACCATGTGCAGTGGTGGGCAAAAGATGGGACTGTTCAGTGAATTTTTGTAACTTTGTCGGCTCTAAAAACATTACAACTCTTACCTAGCGCAAGTCTGCTGTATAATTTTACCTGGTTGTTTGCAAAACAAAGCATTTTGCTGTACCTAGGTACACGTGACAATAATGTAGAATTGAATCATTCATTGAATTGAAAAGTATCTTTGAATCATTTAATAATAAGTGGCAAAAATGTTTTCCTTAGTTTGGTGGTTGTCTACCACAGGCTCTCTCTGCTGCATAACCTTATGTGACTGTTGCATTCACTAAACAGAGTGTTAAGATGAAGCGTGTGCCTTTTTGCTCTCATTCAGACTGCCTGGCACCAGGAAGAAAGGTGTGACTCCCAATTCTTATGTAAAAACATTAATTGCTTGTCTGCTTTATACTCTAACCAGTGTCACTCAAGCATGGTTATTGTTACGGCCTATTACTTCATTACAATGTTGAGCACCTTTCGTGGATGTCTTCCTCTAATTTCATCAACATAGGTTAAACAACTTCGTCATTTCATTAAACATTGAATAAAATTGCAATGAAACAAAAAGCAATGACCACTGCAAGAAAGCCAAGATGAATCTCAATAAAGTACAGATAGTCAAAGCAACATGGGACACAGATGCTAGTAAGAGACTAATGCAGTTACTGGTAGAGGTCAGTAAATGGCATCAGGGCATGTGGTCAAGATACACTGTAAAGGAACAGAGCAAGAGGCAAGGGGAGTGGGTGAAGAAAGGATTGCCCACAAATTGTGTAAGCAAGGATGATGATGCTCACCTCACAGTGAATGCTGGGGTTTCTGCCCCCCTGGATGTGCTCAGGCCTGTAGTACCAGTAAAGGCTCATCATGAGTTCCCCTAGAAGAAAGCAACATTTTAATGAGCGTAGACTCAGGTGAAGGCTCCACTAACAATTTAAACTTGCACAATGCCCATGTTAACTTAAGGCATCTCCAGGGAATTGCTGAGCTCCCCAGCAATCGTCTGCATGAAATATTTGCTGCTGGCCAGTTATCTAGCGATTAGACCAAATTCCACAATATACATCAGGGATTTGATTTCAATTATCTATAAGCAGCCAAACACTCAGCTCAAATGTCACATATCACTTTGTGAAAGAAATTTGACATTATCGCCTGCTCATCACTCTAGTCCTGGTTCATGAGTTAGAAAGCCAAAACCTCTAGCCTTTATTCATTCCAGTGTTATCCCCATTCTACCACATTGAGGTAACTCAAGCTATGCAATAAATTTCAGCCTTGCCAATGACAAGGAGATCCCCAAAATATACAAACCAGAAAACTAATGTGTCTCAAATTCAGTATTATGGAAATTGAAGAAAACATTTCCATTTAAATCACAAGAGCAAAAATTATTATTTATATATTTAAAACCATGGAGGATGCTTTGTGTATGCAGTCCACTATATAATTTTCCATATGTCATTTGCACTCCAGTAACCTTTACAGATGAATCTTGCACAATGCGAATCTGGATGGTTGAGGCAGAGGAGATCAGATAGATGTTGATACAAGTAAGGGTCTGCTCCCCAGATGTAACACCACTGCAAGTGTTGCTGCAGTTCATAAATCACTACACCACACTACATCTGCAATTCATAACTTCACTTGATCTCAATAGGATGTAATAACTGACATGGAGTCTATTTTAATAAAAAGGCTAGCAGTGTCATTTTCAAACTAATCCATTGACCACTACTAGAAAAATATGGAAACAATCATTGGGATGAAACTAGAATGAGCTCATCCATGACACTGTTCTAAGGGAGAACTGCATATTAATACTCAACTGTCTTGAGATCTCTATACACCTTTAGTTATGGCACATCCATTCCCAACAGCTTGTCTTTCGTGTGCTGTGTCCAAAGCTGCTCTTATGACTTAATAGACCAAGTGGGACCCGTTGGGCCCCGTTCCCTCAATGCAATATTCCACCACTCACCCATAGCCCCTAACTGCACAGGCGCGGCTGATGGTTTCCTGTTGTGATGCCAGATCCCCGATACTTTATAAAGTATCCTTTGTCATTCAAACGTTTGGTTTGAATAAATTTAAACCATGACAGAGAATAATATAACAGAACACACAAAGAATACAGTTTAACTTCCACCACAGTGAGTCTACCAGGCACCTCCTCACTGAGATGGAAGGCAAAAGTCTTAAAGTCATTGTCTCTTCCCTCCTTGTTACTAACAAAACTTCTACTGTACAGCAATTCATTGTGAAGCATCAAAATCTTAAGAAATCAGCAAAATCTAACGTTCAATCCTTAAACCAGTCTCAAGGTCACTGATCTTTCTTTAGCGGATGGCGAGTAGAAAGAGGATAAAGTGAAAGTGGAAGATCAAATCACTATGGTAGTGGCAACTAGAAAAGCAGTTGTCCTCTCACACCTTTGAGAATAGATAATGAGTAAAAAGCACCACTATTTGGTGATCCCACCGTTACATTCTTGGCCATAGTAATGTTGATGGCAAAGTCATTTTTATAAAACTTTGTGGAAACCCATCTAGTCATGGTTAGTCGAAGGGGAATAGAATACCTCATTAACTCATTCAGCAAAGTAGTACACTGGGAACTTAATAAAATAAAAAGTTCCAGTGTATTAAGCTAAAAAATATTTTCATTTGGCTACATCCTTTGCAACTTGATCAGGTGGAAATCTTCAGAGAAATGGAATATCTTAAATACACACACAATACTGGAGTAACTCGAGAGGACAGGTGGCATCTCTGAATAGAAGGAATGGGTGACATTTCTGGTCGAGGCCCTTCTTCTGACACGACACGAAACATCATTCATTCCTTCCATCCAGAGATGCTGCCTGTCCCGTTGAGTTGCGGCAGCAATTTGTGTCTATCTTCGGTGTTAATCAGCATCTGCAGTTCCTTCCTACACATTAAATACTCATCTTTGCAGAAGACTTGCCTCACTAAATGCGGCAATTTTAGATCGCAGTACATCATACGCTGTTTTGTGAAGCACATTTGTGGTAGAGATCCATTCCACCATTTGTGATCCAGTCCATGTTTTGTGGTACATCACCATTTAATCATTTCTGCTTGACATCCACTTGTAATCCAATCCCAAGTTTTGTGACAGATGCATCAATTATCTGCAAACTGCTCTATAGATTATGACAATGACACTAATTGCATTTGATTCATTTTGATTTCACAACCTGTGCCAGACCCGTGCATAAACAGCGAACCCATTCCATGCAATTGGGTTTACAGAGCCTTCAGCTTCAGCTCTCCCATGTTTTGTCGTAAACACATCCAATTAACTTCAATGCAGTCCGTGATTGATGTGGTGAGTATCCTTGCTGACATATTCAGGAGGCGGTACAAGTAGAAACACATGGCTAAGGTGATGATAAAAACAGCACACAGGCACAATATGGTGCAACATTGAACAGAAATATACCTGCTGTCCTTTATCACAAGCCAGAGCTTTCTAAAAATGGTGCAACATATCACCCGTTTTGTTTTAGAAAGGAACTTTCAACCGGATTCTACAAGAAAATACAGCTAAAGGGCCTGTCCCACGACGTAAGTTCACACAAGAGCTCTCCCGAGTTTAAAAACAATGAAACTCGTGGTAAGTACGTAGAATGTACATAGCTGGTACGTCAGAGCCCGTGGACATCTCGTAACGCTAACGGCAGGTACTTGGGAAATGCGGCAAGCTCGTGAAGTTTTTTCAACAGTGTGAAAAATTTCCAAGAGTAAAAAAACTCGTGATGAAGTACGACGATGAAGTACCACAAGTTTGATTTTTTTTTTTTTTTTTAAACTCGGGAGAGCTCTTGGGTGAACTTGCATCGTGGGACAGGCCCTTAAGATTAAACAAGCCATGATTTTATTTTGTTGTGAAGCTGGGTCTCAAGAGTTGACTATCCCTGCTCTTGCTTCATGTCCTTGTGTTGAAATCTCACTCCAACTATTTTGATTGGCAATCCTCTGCAATATGATGGCACTGCAGCCCCTCTGTTAATGCACTGAACAACTAAGAGCTCCCCTTTTATCCGGGCCCATATTCATCCTTGAACATGAGATTATTTGGCCGTTGTGTTGGCTTTTCTGGGAACATGCAAAATAACTCTTGCACTCGCCATACTAGTGAATGTGATTTAGAAGTGCTTTATTAACTGTGAAGCACTTTACAGATATCCCATGGGTGTGAAAAACCACTGTAAACATTTTGCTGAACTAGGACCACACTGGCTTCCGCCCTGTGGGCTTCTCTCAGCCAACGGCAACTCCAGAGCAGACTGGCTAATTTCCCCAAAAAGGCCAGGATATTTATTACACAATTCACAACCGTTGAGCCAAAGCCTGTACTGTGGAGAATTCTTCAAAGCCACAAGCACATACAGAACAAAACCTGCATGCTGCAAGGAGACAGGACTAATATTTGACTAAATTAGACAGGTGTGATTAGCACTTGGTGCCCGATTCACTAGGGTGCTTTAGTCACCTGCTTCCTCACCGTAAGTTAGAAACATAAAGACCTCTATTATTGATGTAGTCAACCAGAAATAACTCAGTCGCAAAAGACTGCTGTTAAGAGTGCCAAAAAAAGTGAAGATTTAAAATTACCAAGTTTTTTAAATTAGCTACATCTACCTTTTGATACAGTGTGAAAATGTATTAACTGAATGGTATTGAGCCCTCAACACCAGAAAGACAGCATCAAGAACTGACATTTCAAACAGCGATGTTTAGGAGCTCTTCCAAATAAATTATTAAGAAATATACTATCAGAGACCCATGGTCATTACATATCAAGGAATAAAAATGAGACGACGAGATTGCTTGTGTTAAAGAAGGAACTGCAGATGCTGGAGAATCGAGGGTACACAAAAGGCTGGAGATACTCAGCGGGTGCAGCAGCATCTAAGGAGCAAAGGAGATAGGCGACGTTTCGGGTCAAGACCGAAGGAAAAGATCAGGATCGGAGCTGAAGTTCCTGGACCCCACAAGGTTTTTGAAGAATTTGTTGACTGTTGAGGTCTGAAGTCAGCAGTCACCGACTAAGCAAATTAGGAGCACAGGAACTTGTTTTTCCAACACCATAACTGAGCTGGGACTGCTGATTACTTTACACTTGCTCCAGGAGTCACCTGGTCAAACAAACAGACCAGGAACAGTGGCGTGACAACATTTGAAAGGCTGTTCGCAGCAGCCTCAGTTAACTGGATTGTTTAGATTTACAAATCCATACCAATGGAGGCACTATTACTTCGTTAGCACTGGCTAGTCCCTCCTAATACAGCTACCTATCCAGAAAGTAGTGGAGAGTCGAAAAGATCCCTGATCCAATAAGGAAGACTGAACACACTTCTCTACAAAACAAAAACTAAAGTTGTCAATAGAAATCCTTAACCTTAGATTAAAATGTTTCTGCGTGGATTGAGAGTAAAATGTTGAGGTTATAATGGCATCTTGCAAGTATTTCACTGGCTACATCATCATAAAACAACACAATGGGAAACCAATTTAACGCATTTTTCTCCTGCATTTTCAGAGGATAATCAGGTGCCGCCACATACCCATGCTTAATGCCACCTCTTTCGGTTATTTCATTATTGGACTTTAGTTTCTTTTGCACTACCATCTCTGCACCATTCTCCTATTTTACATTTGTTGTATGATGTACCCATCATTACCATGTATGCAAACAAGGATTTTTGTTACACCCTGGCAAGTTGGTGTAAATGATAATAAACTAAACTGTATGGCAATACAAAAGAAATAGTTGAGGGAAAGTTGGATAATCATGAAATCAGAGGATGCGGTGGAGTGTAAGCAGCGGCTTACACCAATTGGGGAAAATGAATTAATTCTGTGTTGTAAATTCTAAGCAGTTCTCTGCAAAGACTGGATCCAGCAGCACTCAGCTCACTAGCTGAACACTGAGACACGTAGGGAGATTTACAATGCCCTGGGTAATGAGTGCTTAATGTTACCAATTGAACAGTAGAGTACCACTTAACATCACAGTGGCAGATGTGTGAAATATTTATGACTAAGCTTCAAATTATGGAAGGACTGCAGATTTGCCAGCTATTTGAACATAACTCATTGGATGTTAGATTTGGGCTTGGCAACCCGATTCAAGTAAATACAATCTAGATGAACTTTAATGAGGTGGGAAGAAAGGTTTTCCTCAAACCATGGAGCTGTGATAATATGGAATGTATTGACTGAACAAATGACGGAAACAGACTCAATACTAACTATCAAAAGGGAATTAGATACATACTTGAAGAGAACAGATTTACTGGGGTGCAAGCAAGCGAGACCAGCTGCATCGATGATTTTCCCCCCCACCCCAAAGAATTGGCACAGGCACAAAAAACAAGTGGTCTCCTCCTACCTTGTAAAGCTCTATGCTATAGAGTGAAGACATAACTTTTATACTGAAACAAAAGATTAGAATACCTGCGTCTACTCCTGCTGTCTTACATTACAGCCTATTGTCAGTGCCAGGATGGCATACAGGGAAGAAACGGAGGGCTGAAATTAAGCCACACAAATCTGAGTATTTGACTCATGATGCCAAGTTTTTGGAACTGGACCAATCCAAGAACTGAAGTGTTTTCCCCGACTCCTGCTTTTGGCAGAGGGTGTTCCTGGTGATTCAACTGAACATTTGAAGTTCAGACAGATGATAAATCAGCTGAGCAATGGAGTAAATGAATTTCTGTAGCAAGCTCCTGCACAGGACTTGTAGCACAAAAAGGGGGTCTTATTTCCTTGCGGCTGCCTACCACCGACCATCATCAATCATTGGGATACTTCACAGGCCATCTGCCTTGCTCAACTCCCCTGACATCTTATTATGAGCACAATAACCCTCCCAAGCAATAAACATCACTTCTCAATCCCCCAGCCAGCACTAAGTGACTGTAGAACCGGAGAGCTCTCAACTCTCCATTCCTATTAGCAAAGCGGAAGGACATTTTTTAGGATTGCAATAAGCCAAAGCTAGTGAGGAAAGGAGGACAGGCACAGGAACTGGATGCAATTCACTCCCACACCTCCTCTGTCCAGGTCAGTTCTGTGGGAGCAGCAAACAGTGCAATGCTGTCCACAATGCTGGACTCCTGTAAACACATACAAACTGCTCGCAGCCACGGCTACTCGCCCTCAGCTGATTTTGCATTGATGATGATTTCCTCATTCTCAGCATCACTGGGAAGCAAATGTGGCATGAGATTCCCAACTCACGCTGAAGAACAATCATATCCCTACAGAGCCATCCGTGCAACAGAAGATGCGAACAGAAATAGCATATTTCAGAACAAATTAGATAAGACAAGGCCAGCAGCATAATCAAGGATGAGTTGAAGTTGCACCCTGGCCACTCCCACTCCCTCTTTTCCCATCGGGCAAAAGGTATAGAAGTGTGAAAACGCACAGCTCCAGATTCAGGGACAGTTTCTTCCCAGCTGTTACCAGGCAACTGAATCATCCTACCTCAACTAGAGAGCAGTGAATTACTAACTTGAATTACTATCTACCCCATCGGAGACCCTCGGACTATCGTTTACCAGTTTACTGGCTTTACCTTGCACTAAACATTATTCCCTTATCATGTATATGTACACTGCGAATGGCTCGATTGTAATCATGTGTTGTCTTTCCGCTGACTGGTTAGCACAACAAAAACGTTTTACTGTATTTTGGTACACGTGACAATAAACTAAACTAAAATGCACAACAAAAGCAGGATTTCATTTTAATCCAGTTATCAGTGTGGTCAAGCACAAAAATCTAGCCTATCACAACATTGCAGAACAAGGAGTGCCACTCATTAGAAAAAAAATGAGAAGCTACAATATATAGAGGACAGAACATGTCATTGATAAAGAGAACTCATCTTTATGGCCAAAATCTCTCGCAGCTTTAGGTTGCCCAGATTCTTCTGTCCAAAAATAAGAGGCACAAAGTCGCCTTGTATCCCATGCTTTAGTTTTATAGATCAAATTGCTGACCTGATGTAGGATCCTCCCAGAGTGCAGAAACCTTGGCAACATATGGTATTGACTTCTTTCTAGGTCCCGACTTCAATAAGACAGTGTCCCGAACCTTGACCACTTCTCCGTCTCTTTCTACTGCTGGATAGCACTTGCGAATCAGGGACTGCACTTCACCCTGTAGAGAAAAAAGACGTCAGAGAATCAACTGGAAGAAGCATGAATGGGAAAAAGCTCATTGACCCATTCCAATGATGCAAACTGAAGATAGCATCATAGAGTTGGTAAAAACAAATCTAGTTGGAGACATGCTAATTGGCACTAACAGGGCTCCATATTAGAAGCAACTATATTTTCCATTGAGAATTAAACCAAGCACTCTCATCCATATTCTCAAACAAATACCAAAAACAAACATTATTTAAAAGAGCTGGAAAGTTCTTCCTGTGGAGCTGGAATATATTCTGCCAACACAAAAACTTATATGGACAAGATCACTTTGCTACTTTTGGGATATTGCTGCACACCAATTTTCACTGTATTCAGATTTGAGCGGTGGCTACAATTCAAACACACTTCATTAGCTAAGGTAGACAAAAGTTAAGGGATGTCTTAACTTTGAGGGAGGTGCTTTATAAAATCAATGTTGTTTTGTAAGTGACACAAGATTCAAGATCAATTCAAGATCAAGCTCCATTCTGCATGGAAAATAATGCTGCATTCTCTGGTATTCAGTCTACCATAAGAACATATCAATATTGATATCCCCATTTTTATCTTGTCAACGTGCTGTACAGCTACACAAAGCTTGCTGATAGTAAGCAAGTCTCAGGGTCAACCAGATTAATTCAGAATAGCACTTCCAATCTCACCACATTGTGGCTTTCTAAATGACCCCATCATCTCCTACCAAAGGACTAATTTATGCAAAGTACTTTTCTACCCTACAAAATCTCACCTTAACTGTGTTGGCAGAATGTTAGCCTCCCCAGCTAATCGCAGTGTGATCCTTGCCGACCAGATTCATTTATAGCGCTTCTTTAATTGCTCCACAAACAGTCCCAGAGCATTTTATAGGGGGATTTATCAAACAAAAGCTAAATTAAGCCACAAAAAGATACAAGCATAGATGATAACATTCAGCAAAATAACTACATATTACGTGGTGATTTAGAGCAGGGATTTAGAGGGGAAACAACAGATTTTTTTTTAAATTAAGGTTTATTTAAATAGGGACAGATACAAAAACATAGATACACTTGAAACAGTCATCTGATGTATGCATCATAGTGCTTTTAGCCAAAGCTAATTCGCAACACTTGTCCCATGTAGGGCTTTTGGTTAAAAATGATAATACAGATTAACATTATTAAAAATAGGAAAATGGAAATGGAAATGAGATAAAAAATGGAAAAGAGAAAAAGACATATAGAGAGAGCACAGTGTAAAAACTAAATATGAGAACAAGATTGTTGTTGAATTGGCCACAATTTTATGTTTCTTTTGAATGTGACATATGTAGGGATTTAAGGGTCTGTCCCACTGTAAGAGGTAAATTTCCTGAGTTTTCCCCTGATTCGAACTCGGAGAATGTCCGTAGCGGGTCCGTAGGAGTTCGTGAATGTCCCGTAGCGGCTGGTATGCGTAACGGTAGGTACTTGGGAAATACGGTAAACTCGTGACTTTTTTTCAACACTGAAAAAACTCGTGATGAAAAGAATTGTTACTTTTTACTCGTACGAGCCACTACGTGACATCCACGAACTCCTACAGACCCACTATGGACATTCTCAGAGTTCGAATCAGGGGAGAACTTGGGAGAACTCTTGAATTACCTTGTACAGTGGGACTGGCCCTTTAAGGCACTAATGGGAGAAAGCCTAGAATTCACACTACATTGGAGGCAAGAAATCTTAGATCTGAAGAAACGCAGAAGGGGGATGATCAAATTCATGAAAAGATTTCAACTTTAGCATGAGGAGTTTTAAAGCGCTAGGCACTGCTGGATCAAGAGCATGCACAGGGGTGGCAACTGTGTGTACACCAATAAATTCCACTACCCACTGGAATCACAACCTAAATCAACACTCCGCCTTCAAAAATGCCTGAAGCTTTAATGCCAGGGGCCAGGCAGGGATTAATTGGCATGTCGCAGCATAGTATGCAGGGAAATAACTTGGTGAATGGGATTGGTCTAAGAGCTGCATAGACTTGAAGGCTTCCTTCTAGGTCAAGAGCAAATATGAAGCATGAAAAAAAAAGATCTTTGGCAATTTCACCAGAGCCAACTCGTGTGCATTCTTCCTGCCACTATCAATTAAAACAAAATTATACTTGGATATTGCGTGTGCACTTCAGCAGTATGGTAGACGGGACATAAAGTAACAAAAGGCATTGAAGGTAATTAACACATCGGATGGATTACAGGACTAACTTCACCAACAGACAAAACATTTATGAACTTCAAATAAGATTTATGTTTAGCCTGAGGGCTCAGAAATAAAATTGTTAGAAACTTCTACTGAACACTTTGATGAAAATACACACTCAATTCTACCTCAAAGAAACTAGATTAAAAATATTCTGTCTTGCCTTGTTACAAACAGCAGATTGGGGAATCAGCTGAGGACAGGCTACAACTGTGGGAAGATAAACAGTTAACGTTTCAGGTGAAAGATGAAGGGTTCCAAATCTACACACGCCAAGCATTGTGTGATGTGCAGGAAACTACCATCTATATTCTCTTCCTAATTTTTTTAAATTATATTTCAAAATAGACTTTATTCAAACTACCATCTATATTCTCTTCCTAATTGGACTTTGCAAGTGCGTTCAACAGTCCTACATGGAACTGCAGGCTTGGTGTATGCTGGTGCAAACAGATGAAGCACCCTCCCATTTAGTCCATGATGGATTGTGGGATTTACGAAAGGTAAATCATGTCGGACGAATCTTGTGGAATTTTGAGGATGTAACTAGTAGCGTGGATAGGGGAGAACCAGTGGATGTGGTGTGTATGGACTTCCAGAAGGCTTCCCACAAGGTCCCACATAAGAGATTAGTATACAAACTTAAAGCATACGGCATTGGGGGTTCAGTATTGATGTGGATAGAGAACTGACTGTCAAACAGGAAGCAAAGAGTAGGAGTAAACGGGTCCTTTTCACAATGGCAGGCAGTGACTAGTGGGGTACCGCAAGGCTCAGTGCTGGGACCCCAGCTATTTACAATATATATTAATGATCTGGATGAGGGAATTGAAGGCAATATCTCCAAGTTTGCGGATGACACTAAGCTGGGGGGCAGTGTTAGCTGTGAGGTGGATGCTAGGAGACTGCAAGGTGACTTGGATAGGCTGGGTGAGTGGGCAAATGTTTGGCAGATGCAGTATAATGTGGATAAATGTGAGGTTATCCACTTTGGTGGCAAAAACAGGAAAGTATTATCTAAATGGTGGCCGATTAGGAAAAGGGGAGATGCAGCAAGACCTGGGTGTCATGGTACACCAGTCATTGAAAGTAGGCATGCAGGTGCAGCAGGCTGTGAAGAAAGCGAATGGTATGTTAGCTTTCATAGCAAAAGGATTTGAGTATAGGAGTAGGGAGGTTCTACTTCAGTTGTATAGGGTCTTGGTGAGACCACACCTGGAGTATTGCGTACAGTTCTGGTCTCCAAATCTGAGGAAGGACATTATCGCCATAGAGGGAGTGCAGAGAAGGTTCACCAGACTGATTCCTGGGATGTCAGGATTGTCTTATGAAGAAAGACTGGATAGACTCAGTTTATACTCGCTAGAATATAGGAGATTGAGAGGGGATCTTATAGAAACTTACAAAATTCTTAATGGGTTGGACAGGCTAGATGCAGGAAGATTGTTCCTGATGTTGGGGAAGTACAGGACAAGGGGGAAATCCTTTAAGACCGAGATGAGAAATACTTTTTTCACACAGAGAGTGGTGAGTCTCTGGAACTCTCTGCCACAGAGGGTAGTTGAGGCCAGTTCATTGGCTATATTTAAGAGGGAGTTAGATGTGGCCCTTGTGGCTAAGGGGATCAGGGGGTATGGAGAGAAGGCAGGTACGGGATACTGAGTTGGATGATCAGCCATGATCATATTGAATGGCGGTGCAGGCTCGAAGGGCCGAATGGCCTACTCCTGCACCTAATTTTTATGTTTCTATGTTACATGCTTATGCTTGCAAACCTCCACTATTGCACCGTTCCAATTTCCAGATTGTTGTTTGAGTAAAGATGTCTGGCTCAAATTCTGCACTGGACTTAGTGATGATTACATTGTAAAGATGATCCTTGTTTTGGATACAGAGCTATAAGTACTCAGATGTCCCACCTGAACATTCTTTTGGCTCAGATGTGCCACGGCCAAATGCAGTATTGCTAGGTATCAGCCGAACATGACAAACTTGTTTACCATTTGACTCAACTCATTGCATAGCCACCTCTAAGTCAGGAAGATTGTGGCTTGAATATCCACTTCAACAACTTGACTATATAACCCACACCTATAATCCAGTAACCACTATAGGAGTATCAAGATTAATTGATTCTGATATTCAGTTGAAAATCTGAAATAGAAACTAAAAATGCAGGAAACAGCAACCAGTCAGCATTTTTGGAAAGAGAAAAAGAATAACTATTTCAGACCTTTGGAGAAGGCTGCCTAAGCTGCCAAGCATTTTCAGCATTCTGTGGTAAATTCCTTTGTAGTGATATCAAAACTAGGTAGGTGATATTTGCTTGTAGAGGCAAGCACCAGTACAGTTCTCCAGTTGAATAGGTCATTTCTCCCCTCAAAAACACCGCCAAAGCAGATCATTTTCCAGTTCCTCGTTGCTGTTAGTGCAATTTTGTTGTGAAAACTGATTATAGTATTTATGATTGGAATTGGTGCTCACTGGATTTCAAAGGGCAATCAAACTCACTGAATCTGAAGAAGGGACTCCACCCGAAAGGTCATCCATCCCTTCTCTCCAGAAATGCTGCCTGTCCCGCTGAGTTACTCCAGCTTATTGTGTCTATCCACTGAGCCTATACTGGCTCCAAGTTAGAACAATGCTGCTCAGTTCCACTCCACTGCCCTCACCAGTGATCCTGACAATTAAGGGCCTGTCCCACTTAGGTGATTTTTTTGGCGACTATCACAGTCGTAGCAGGTAGCCGAAAAAGCGGGGACTGGACCCCCCCCCCACGATAATGTCTATGACAAGCTAAGAAAACTTACCACATAGTCGACGACAACCAGCGACCCATTAGGACGTACACCTATGACCACACAGGCGACAACCTACGACAACCAAAGTCAACCTACGCCCACCCATGACAATTAACGACCCTGTCGGCGACAACTGAAGGCAATTTAGTCGCCGGTACCCGTCGCCAGTTGACGTAGGTTGACGCCAATGGAATTGACCAAAGTCAGCACCCGGCGACAACCAACGTCACCTGGCGACAACCTGCGTCATCCTGGCGACAACCTACGACAGCACCTATGACAGGAGAAGACAAGCTACATCTAGCCCACAGGCGCCGAAAAGCTTTGGACATTTCAATATCCAGCGGCGACCAGAAAAACGTTATGACTCTTTAGGAGACTACTCACGACCATACAGGCGCCATCACGCGACCATGACAGCCTAGTTGCCAAAAATAAAATTGCCTAAGTGGGGCGTTATTTTCATTGACATGTATCTCCATATACAAAGTTAAGAATCCTGGACACCGTTTTCAAACCACTTTCTCAACCTGCCTTTTTGCTTTCATAAAAGCAAGTCCACATCTCGCTGTCCTTTCACTTAGAATTGTCCCTTGTATTTTATATTGCCTTTTCTCATACAAAATTTTTCTCAGTATTAATCTCCATCGGCCACCTATTTACCCATTCCATCATCCGGCTGCCCAAATCTTTCTAGTCTTTTACTACCCTACACTCAGTTTGACGGCACCAAGTTTCATGTCACCCACAGTTAGAAAATATGCTTAATACAAAATTAAAGATTTTAGATTTTGGAATCTTATTACCGACACTCGGAACTGCATTTTTCTGTTCTACCTGCGAGGTTAAAAAATACTGCAACACTAGTTTGAGCAGGGGAGCGCTGCCTGACATCCTGCCCAAAATGTACCTCCAACTTAACAATATACTGTTGTTTACTGCAATATTGGCTTTGTTCTGGTGCAGTTTACTGCAACATTCAGGAAACTTGACAGTGTATGTTCATAAGCTCCAGGAGCAAAATAAGGCCATTCAGCCCATCAAGTCTACCTGGCCATTCTATCATGGCTGATCTATCTTTCCCACTCAACCCCTTCTCCTGCCTTCACCCCCCTACCCTCTGACAGCCGTTCTAATAAAAATTGTCAATCTCCACGTTAAAAATATTTATTGACTTGGCCTCCACAGCCTTCGACACGAAGGCTGGGGGGCAGTGTTAGCTGTGAGGAGTATACTAGGAGGCTGCAAGGTGACTTGGACAGGGTGGGTGAGTGGGCAAATGCATGGTGGATGCAGTATAATGTGGGTAAATGTGAGGTTATCCACTTTGGTGGCAAAAACAGGAAAGTAGACTTATCTGAATGGTGGCTGATTAGGAAAAGGGGAGATGCAACAAGACCTGGGTGTCATGCTACACCAATCATTGAAAGTAGGCATGCAGGTGCAGCAGGCTGTGAAGAAAGCGAATGGTATGTTAGCATTCATAGCAAAAGGATTTGAGTGTAAGAGCAGGGAGGTTCTACTGCAGTTGTACAGGGTCTTGGAGAGGCCACACCTGGAGTATTGCGTACAGTTTTGGTCTCCTAATCTGAGGAAAGACATTCTTGCGATAGAGGGAGTGCAGAGAAGGTTCACCAGACTGATTCCTGTGATGGCAGGACTTTCATATGAAGAAACACTGGATAGACTCGGCGTGTACTCGCTAGAATTTAGAAGATTCTGGGGGGGGGGGGGGGGGGGGGAGATCTTATAGAGACTTACAAAATTCTTAAGGGGTTGGACAGGCTAGATGCAGGAAGATTGTTCCCGATGTTGGGGAAGTCCAGAACAAGGGGTCACAGTTTAAGGATAAGGGGGAAGTCTTTTCGGACCGAGATGAGAAAATCATTTATCACACAGAGAGTGGTGAATCTGTGAAATTATCTGCCACAGAAGGTCGTTGAGGCCAGTTAATTGGCGATATTTAAGAGGGAGTTAGATGTGGCCCTTGTGGCTAAAGGGATCAGGGGGTATGGAGAGAAGGCAGGTACAGGATACTGAGTTGGATGATCAGCCATGATCATATTGAATGGTTGTGCAGGCTCAAAGGGCCGAATGGCCTATTCCTGCACCTATTTTCTATGTTTCTGTGGCAATGCAGAATAGATATTCCAAAAAATAGCAATCCAACAATCCCATAACATAAAAGGGAAGTACAAGTTACCCTGATGCACAAAGAAACATTATTTTTTACCTGAAACGTTTGCTCCATTTCCCTACCACTGGTGCTGTCTAACCATTTTTGTGAGAAAGACCTATGTGTATTTCACAATCTCAAGACAACACAGGCGATCAATGTGGAAAACAGAAGCCAATGTGCTCTCAGCAAGGTCTCACACACAGCAACACTTGAATGCACAGGTAATTTTGTTGTCGATTTAAAGATAAAAATGCCAACGTGGACAACAGGACAAGCTTCACTTTTTAAAAAGTGCCATACGACACTTTGTGCTTCTGCCTATTTTAAAAAAGCAACACTTCTGACAAAAACACTAATTGAAAGTTCATCACAGTAATTTGAAAATAGATTCCGCTTTTAATTATATTGGGTTTTTTTAGGATATGTGGATGTGCACAGACAATCTCTTTAATTTAATGTTCATCCCTATTTGCCATCTAGAAAACAGTAGTAAGCTGCCATCTTAAGACACTGAAACCAGAAGTTACAGCATATTAATCAAGTGACAAGGAAGCAATATTTCCAAGTCAGGATGGTGTGACATGAAAGGGTATTTGTTGGCAACCAGATGCCTGCTGGTTTTATTCGTCCCAATGATGAATGACAATAGCTTTCAAAATAAATGTAAAAAGGATTGACAGTGCATCTTCATATGGATATATACCAAAGCCATCAGTGCGGAGAGGGGGTTTGGAGAGGGGGTGGGGTGAGGGTGTGCATCAAACGTCAATAAAATAGGCTATTTTGACCTGATGAAATTGTACTTATCCAGGCATTCCTGACCCGAGCATTGTAGTTTGTGGGAAGGATTGGAAAGTCATGTGCAGTGCCAGGTATTGTAAAATATCCACTTGAATGTGTAGCTGGTTTTAATCAAAGCCAACATTGTTATTCATTTAGGCTGATTTGACCACTTCAATGTTATTAGAGCTCCTTTAGGGCACACGCTCAGTCAAATGCTACCTTGACACTGAAGGCACCTTGCACCTGCAATTGAACTTCTTTGTCCACAAATTCTCGATTGTCCAATCTACCTCCTTGTGGGTCATGCCTGTACTTTCTCTGCAGCTATAACATTATATTCTGTATTCTATTTATTTTCTCTTTTGCACTACCTGATGTACTTGCGTATTGTATGATTTGCCTGGACAGCATGCAAAACAATTTTACTGTATCTCAGTACACAGGACAATAATAAACCAATATCAATATTTGGTTTACAGGCTATAACGAGGTCTGGAGTCAGTCCAGAGGAACTTGTACTGTGTGCCTCAGTGCGGTAGGAATTGTGATGACACCTTCCACTGCTTTGATTGACACTAGGTATATTCCAGACTGGGTGGGAGATGGGAATAATTCAGACAAAGTTTGCTCCAAGCAATTCCCACCTCATTGGAAAGATATTATGTTACTGCTCTATTGCCTTAACAGGGATTGGACTGGAGCACAAATCATTAGCACCTCAACAGGGAATATTGCCAGGGATATTTACCATTGTAGTAGCTAGTGAGCGAAGCTGCTCCTTGATATTAGAGTAAGTATGATAGTGGTCACACGAAGAGACCAGGATGGATCCGACTAAAGTTCATCACAAATATTTTGGTTGTCTTGTATTCATGCTGGTCTCACTATCGAAGATTGGCAAACACATGTAACATTCACTCATCTGTTACTTAAACGGCTACTTACATTCAGGTTTGGATATGCCATGACTAATTATCTTTGACCCGATCCATTTGTTGTACTCTTAGTCTAAACAATGTGCGCTATTTCCATGTGTTGTAACATCACCGACACCTCATTTTTGGTACACTTAAGTGCTGAACATGGCATATTCTTATTCAATATTACCCCTTACTGAACTAAAGTGGATCAACTGACTTTATGGAAATAGCAGAGTGAAGTATACTGGGCAGGAAGAGTTTACTACGTTAGCATGCATACTTCATTAATGCTCATTTTTGAGCAGTTGGACCCTTAGCAGTTAAATCCTTCCTCTTCAGCATAATGGTAGAGTGGCACAAATCGTCACAGTGAAAATGGGACAGTGTCTGCACTCTTTTTAATGTATATGTACCCCAATATACTGCACTCCAGTATATCGAATACCTTTGTAACTTTACGAGGCAACTCTTGCGTACTTGTACTGTATGCAAAACAAATAATTAACACTGTACCGAGCACAGATGACAAAGTATCAAAATCTTTTAAAAACTTAAGACACGAATAGCTACTACATGTAGAAGCTACACCATTTTGGGCAAATAACCAACCCCATGTCCTTGGTGTAGCATACAGGCATCGCCAGCCCTAGCTGCACTGAAAAAATCAAAGAATTGGCCTAGCAAATCCATGCTGTATCTTAACTTCTCGCCACAGAGGCAAGGGGGACAGCTCACCATCACCTTCCCAGGTTGAAAGATAGTGGGGAGTACAATACTTGTGAACAAAGCAGAGTAATTACTAATTACTGATCAGCTGCTGTGAAGAGACAGAATGTCTCGGTTTGGCCAGGGAGAACAGCATTTTACAATATTTGAATACTCCTGTTTTGAAAGTCCCCTACAGGCATTAATTTAGCAGTTGAAAGACACAGAACCCCAATGATAATTACCATCTATATATAGCACCAACAACAAACTAGTCAGGACAAAGCGACAATGCACTGAATATCTTGTAGTTACATATTAAGCATTAACATTTTAATTTATAGTTTAAAAAAGGAGTGACTGCTTTCGTTTAATTTTAACCCAAAGGCATCACTGCAATTCTATTCCCACGTGTTTAGTAACTGCTCAGATCGCGAATCAATGCAATGAGGAAGACGTTAATTTCTTGCAAAAATATCAGGAAGTAAACAAGCCACAAATGCATATGTGCTTACTGTTAAAACTACCACAGCTCACTGGTTAAAGTCAAACTGGAGGGTGGCCCCACCTGGGATATATTCATATCTCCAAGTCATAAAAATTCCACAAACAGGCATTCTGTGCCAGTACCATCGTTCAATAAAATCAAGGTTCATTTTTTAACCATCATTCTGCCTTAGTCCCTCCCACATCTATTGATTCACAATACCCAAAGTCTAAAATTGGCATACAATTCCAATATTTATTGCCTTCTCATTGAAGAAATTCCTTCTCGTCTGTCTTGAATGTTCAATGCCTTATGTTTTGATCTTGATCCTTGTGCAGGACATCCCAGTCAAGGGAAACAAACAGCAGCTCTGAATTAACCCCGTCAAGTCTCCTTACAATTATGTATATTTCAATGAGATCACCTCATTTTTCTAAACTCCAGAGAATATCGACCCATTCTGATTAAGATTACAAGAGACTCTAGATGCTGTAAACTGGAGCAAAAACAAATTGTTGGAGGAGCTCAGTGCTTTGAGCAACATCTGTGGAGGCAAAGGGATGGTCAATGCTTTGGGTCAAGTCCCGTATCAGGACTAAGTGTAGAGGGGAGAGTCAGCACAACGAGGTGCGAGCCAGGGGCCGGCAGGCAATAGTTGCAACCAGGCGAGGAGGGAGATGGAGTCACGTAGGTGAGAAATGGAGTTGGGAGACGGCAGCTGGTGGGCGATAGGCAAGGACACAAGCGGAGTGAATAAAAGGAAACGGATGGGTGGTAAGAGAAGATGTTGGAATCCATTAAAGAAAGCGATAAATGAAACCAGATTCGGGGAGGCATGATGGGCAGATGGAACCAGTTGAAAGGGGTAGGATACCAAGTGTCTGAGTGATAGCAGATTGAATCGGGTTCGGGGGAGAGGGGGCGTGGAGAGATGGAATTTGGAAGCAGAGGCTGGAAAAGAAAGGGCAAAACCTGGGTGGATGACGAGAGAAAGGAACACAGGGGGTGTGGGGTGTGTGAAATTGGAAAATTCAATGTTCATATCATTGGAGGTAGACAATCCAGGTAGAATCTCACGTAACCTTAAAGTTCCACGATTGCCTGCCAGCTCCTCCATCTTGTTTCTCTGTCTGACATCCCTCTACACTCGTAATCCTGATGCTGGGATTTTGATCCAAAGTGTTGACTAACCCATTGCTTCCACTGCCTGACCTGAATTTCTCCAGCAGTTTTTAATTAAAAAAATGTTTTATGACGAACCTGCCACCTCTGACTCAAACTGGTAAACCTCTGTTGCACTTTCTCCATTACAAGCATACATAGGGAGACCAGATCTACACATAATATTTGAGAAGCCGTCAAAGACTTATATAATTGGAGCAAGATACCTCTTATTCAAATCCTCTTGCAATGGAAACAAACATACCGTTTGCCTCCAACTGATTGCCAAATCCCCATCACAACTTTCTCATTTGTGCTCCAGTACACCCGTCCCTTCGAACTTTCAGTCTCCAAACATTTAAGAAAAACGTTTTTCATTTTTATATCCAAAGAGAATAGCCACCCAATTTTCCAATTATGCTCCATTGGAGAGGGATATGTTCTTCACTTAGCTTCTTCAAATCAAAGGCTTCTCCCTTTCATCTTCACAGCCTAAAATATCACCTGGCTTAGAACCAACAATATTACGACCACATAATCTTATCTTTAGCTCGCCTCCATTAAATTAAAATTAAAGACTGGAAGATGACGAGTAGAGACAGGAGGCTGCAGGTGAAATCTGATAAGGTAATAAGTGGAACCAGATAGGGAAGAGATGATGGAACAAGATGAGGAAGTGGAACGAAGCTGGGTGATGGGAGGCTGCGATGGAGATTGAGAGAACCTGCATGAATCAGAAGGACAAATATTGGAACTGAAGGTGCAGGTTACTCAATCATGGTATTCAACATTCATACCATTGGGCTGCATATTATCTACAAGAAATGTTGGTCTTCTAGCTTGTAATTTGCCCTCACCACAGCATGGGAGAAAACAGAGGAGAGGTGTGAGAACAAGAAGAGAAATTGAAATGACATGTAACCAGGTCAGAATAGCCATTGTGGAGAGAGCACAGGTGCTTTACAAAATGATCATCTAATCTACTTTTGGTCACGACAATGTCGAGGAGGCCACAGAGTGCACTGATTGCAACGGAATCACAGACAAAGTTGGAGGCGCATGTGAATCATTGCCAGACGTGAAAGGGCTATTGAGGTATCTGGATGGTTGCAAAGGAGGGGGTGTAGGGACGTGTGGCATCTCCTAGTTACAGGTGAAAATGCCAAGGGACAGTGAGGGGGTAAGGATAAGCAAACTAGGGAGTCATAGAGTGGTCCCTGCGGAAGGCAGAAAGAGGGAGAGGAAGATGATGTGATTAGTGGTGGGAGCCCAATGGATCTGGCAAAACGAAGTGTGGTGTACTGGATGCTGAGGGTGGTAGGCGAAAGGCAAAGGCCAGCTAAACTTACTCCTGCGCTGTCTGGGAGGAAGAGTGAGAGTAGAAGTCTGGGAAATGGAGCACATGTGAATGAGAGCACCACGAACCACAGAGGGGAAAACCACGTTTCCTGAAAAAGGAGGCTATTTCACATGTCCTGGAACGAAGAGCCTCATTTGGGAAGAGATGTAGCAGAGATAGTCACTGATAGAAAGGGATCATGTCCTTGTAGGAATCTGGGTGGGAGAAGATCTAGTCAAGATAGCTATGGGAGTCATTGGATTTACAATAAATGTCATTAGATAGTTTGCCCCCTTAGATGAAGGCAACGAGATCCAGAAAAGAAAGATGTCATAAATAGTTCAAATGATTTTGAGGGCAAGATGGAAGGCAGTGAAAATCATGGTTTTGTCCACAAGTGCAGGAAACCATTCCAATGCAATGTAGCTCATGTAGCTAAAAAAAATATTTGTTTTAAATCAGTTGCAGCTCAGGCCTGCATCCAAGTGCTTACTTCTCCATGGCTACTTTATATATTAAAATTTACTACTTAAAAACCACTGAGTTTGAATTCCAAAACTACCATGTGAGGATTTGAACATGGGACGTTGGATATTTAGTCTAAGAATAACAGACATAAGATGTTGGAGTAACTCTGAGTCAGGCAGAACAATAACTAGGAGGGCTGCACCACCACATTACACCAATGAGCAACTTAAATCAGGGGTGCCGAGACAAGAATCGATGGAACACAGATCTTGGTGAATAGTTTGAGGTTATAGAGATCACAATCCAGCAGATTGCAAAATGCTTTCATACTCATGAACTTCTCAGTTCAAAAGTTATTTTATTTGGTCATACCAACCATAACTTAAGGGTCGTGATGAAACACCACTGATCGGAAACATCAAGCCCATTTCTATCTCCAATTATGATGCCTTACCAGCTAAGTATTTCCAGCATTTAATTTGTATTTATTCTACAATTCAAAAGCAAGTCCAATAGTGTGTATTTTGGAAATGACAATTGATGTAAATTGCAACACAGGTGGGAGCCACCCAACATACCGAACATATATATTTAGGAAACTAAACAAAAACGGACCAGGTTGAGATTCCAAATTTAGCTGAACCATTTATCCTTGAAACATGAATGGTGTCATTCAGATTGCCTGAAAAGCATTTAAGAGAGGAGATTGCAACCCCATTTTTGTTGGGACTTAATTTTAACTTTACGTGTTAATGATCAGATCTAACATTCATCCATGTTCCCCCTTTCATGTGGCCAACTTGCATGCCGATTGGATGACTAACCAGCAGAACAAGTACAGAGCTTCATGTTAAGTGCACTGTGTGGTTAGCCACTGAGGATCAATGCCAAGCAGAGTTCTATTGTTTGCAGAAGGTACAGTCAATTATTGCAACTCATGCCTGCATTTGCTAACATCCTTCTGGGCAACAGAATCAACTGGCCCTCTCCACATGCGTCTTTGTGTATCGTCTGTGCTGGAGCCAAATCATGTTTTGGGACAAGGAACTAAGAGGCTGTCTAGTCCTTCAAACCAGCTTTAATTAGAATGTAGTTAGCATATGGCTTAACTACAATTACTAGCTTTAGTTCCCAACTCTTAATAAGAAACTTACAGTCTCGGTTAAGAATGTCCGACTTTCAGGGAGAGTGTTCCATGCTTTCCACCCGTGTGTGGAACATGTTCTCCCTCACAACTCTTCTGAATGACCCAATTCTTTGTAATCCTAGTTGAGAGATTCGTTAAGAGAACCTTTTTTCCCCAGCAATGCCCCAAAAGGAACCTCTATTTAACATCTCAGCTGCAAGATGCACTTCCAACAATGCATTCCCCCTCTCCCCAGACCATCATCTATACTAACCCTTCTGAAACACTATAACAGAAAGATTAAACAAGACATTATGGAAACTTGCTCTGCACAAAATGTATACAGTTTTGCTTTTCCCCACATTAGCTCCCCACTCTTTGAAACCATCACATTAATTGCAAAGTTCACTGCCCAATTTATGAAAATTGCTTTCAAATAAAAGTTCTTTATTCTAAAACATTATAATTAAGTTGACTTTCCAGCCTCTGTCTTTCAGCCTTATTGAAGACAAAAACTTAACAGCATCTTCCAAACCAACTCACCACAACATAGACAGGTTTCTCGTAGGGCTCTCCTACGGGGAGCCAGCCATTCGTGCCTCGTCTCCTGCTGATTCTCTGCTGCTTACTCTCCGAGTGGCCTGTGCCAGCTTTACTCTGCTGAGCAGGTGAAGAACGGCTGGACTTGGAACCGCTGGGTGGTTTGGAGCTCTGAGGGCACTCACGGGTCAGCTTCGGCATAGACAAGATGTGGGGTCTCGTGGCTGAGGTTATGTCCAAACCAGGGCGCTGGATGTAGGGGACAGTTTCAGCAGCAGAAGGAGCTGTGGGGACAGGGCAGCCCGAGAGAGGATTTGCTGGTGACACTGGATGACCCGTGACTGGCGTGGTTACACTACGTGGCTCCAGGGACTTGTACTCGTCTAGAAAGCAAAAGAGAAAAGGATTAAACATCAGTCTAAAGGTTTCCCAAGCAAAACGTCATATGTCAATTTCCTTCCACGGATGCTGCCCGATCCACAGCTTCCCCATTTGTGTTTTGCTCAAGACCCCAGCATCTGCGTCTCGTGTCTCAAGAGTTTAAACACTAATGGTTTCATTTCATCAACGTAAATACAAATGGTAGCTTACTGCTGTTCCTGTTAGGACTTCCAGCCAAAAATGTTGTATACAAACACTATAATACTACATATCTTACCTATACCACAAAATTATGAACTGTTGGATACCTCATCAGATACCTTCACCCAAACATTGCTTATATAAATGTGGAGTTTCTCTTATCCCTAAAAAGACATTGAACTTCTCATTATGTGCACAAGAGGTAGCTGTGAAGCTCCCAGTAATTTTACATCTGCTGCAATGCTGTGGAATGGCCACTGCATTACAGTGGCTTTGTTATACATCAACCATTTCTTTAAAAGGTAGACAAAAATGCTGGAGAAACTCAGCGGGTGAGGCAGCATCTATGGAGCGAAAGAATAGGTGACGTTTCGGGTCGAGACCTTTCTTCAGTCTTGAAGAAGGGTCTCGACCCGAAACATCACCTGTTCCTTCACTCCATAGATGCTGCCTCACCCGCTGAGTTTCTCCAGCATTTTTGTCTACCTTCGATTTTTCCAGCATCTGCAGCTCTTTCTTAAACATTTCTATAAAAGAGATATTGTGACGTCCAATTGCTTCCCTTCCCATACTAGAGGGTGGAGCACAATTCAATTCTAGGAATAAGAACAGTTTCCAAATTAAGTACCCTCTTACCAACAATGGGACAACTTTGCCATTCAATTGGTCACTTAGCATTGATGCAATTTAAGTCAATTTATGTGCCAAGCCTTAGGTGATGGATTCCGTTTTATGCAAACCAAAAGCCCTGGGGATTATTCTAAATGCCAGTAGCTAACTTGTTCTGAGTTTGCAGTTTCACATTACCTTTAGGACCAACCAGACTTCAGAATAGTAATTGGGTGCAGACAGATGCAGGCATCATTGCAGGTAATAATATGGCTGATGCACACAGATCTTGCTGGTGTAGAACAGCAACATATTACAAAACATTTTGAAAAGGGACATCAGGAATGATCCTTTTCCTTTACTAGCAACTGAGGAACAGTACTAATATGCTCAATCGCAAAGGACTGGATTTCTGATGTGCGTGTGACATGGCCTCTCCTGATTGCCATCATCAATTCCATCTCTGGACATGACGCTAAACAACGAAAGTCCAAATCCATGCTTATGCTATCCCTCAAAAGGTGGCAATTGTAAATTCTTTAAAAAGTGCCCGTATTCAAGAATACATGCACGAGGATTGATACCCGTAGCTTGACAAATTCAATTCTTATATTCACACCACTGGAGGCACAAGAGATTGCAGATGTTGTTATCCATAGCAAATAAAAGGTGAGTGGCTGGAGAAATTTAGCACTTCAGGCAACATCTGTGGAAGAAAATGCAGTCGGGTTGAGATCCATACGGAATGAAAATAATCTTTGTGTTCTCAACGTGATCTATACACAGGTAAGACGCAAACTAGGCGATCGCTTTGTGAGTGGTGACCATTTGAATCTCCCGGACGCTGGAAATTCGGCGTGTCTCCAGTGGCACTTAACCTTTGTGATGCCTTCTATGCTGCATCTGTAAACTTGGTTTGGGAACAGCTCTGCCCAAGACCGCAAGAAGTTTCAGAGAGCTGTTGATGTCGCCCAGTTCATCACACGGACCTGACTCCATCTACACTTCATGCTGCCTTGAAAAAGCGGCCAACATAATCATAGACTTGTCCCATCCCAGTCATTCCTTCTCCCTGCTCCCATCTGGCAGAATGTTCGGAAGCTTGAAAGCAGGCACCACCAGGCACGAGAACCGCATTTTCCATTCATCAGGCCTCTGAATGGTCCTTCCATAAGTTAGAGTACTGTCCGATTCACCTCTACCGCATTGCAGCCATTTGATTTTGTGTATGGAACTGATGCACCATAATGCTGAGAACTATATTCTTCATTCTGTATCTTCTCCTTTGCTTTCTCTATTATACTTGAGTTTGGCTTGATTGCATTTACATAGAATCAGTTACTGATTGATAGCATGCAAATCAAAGCTTTCACAGTACCTTGGTACACAGGACAATAAACCACCCAAATACTAAACCTTCCTTTCCCGAGACGGGGACCAATAGGTGACAGGGGTAGAAAATTTGTGCAGGGGTAGGCCATTCGGCCCTTTGAGCCAGCACCACCATTCAATTTGATCATGGCTGATCATTCAAAATCAGTACCCCATTCCTTGTTCCGAAACCCTCTCTGCTCCCCTCTGTGGTTTTTGCTCTCCTAATCTTCGACTATGTTATCACTACTTGGCCCTCATCTCACCCTTCCCCTTCTCTAGATACTAGCCACCTTCCTTCTCCACTCAGTCCTGATACCGGGTCTCAATCCAAAACATCAACGATTATTTTCAAATGGTATTTGATCCACTGAGTGCTTCCAGCAGTTTATTTTTGTGCTACAGATTATAGCATCTGCAGCCTCTTGTGTCTTGAAATTGGATGAGGCTTCTGTTAACTGTTTGCAGTTCTACAATTCTTTTTTTACTTAAACTATTAATACCTGTTCCTTTGGCACAACGTTTTGTTCTGTTGCCCTTTGTCCTATACGAGAACCAGTCCTGATGGCCAAGAATTTGATCAACTCCCCCCCTTCAGCACATCTCCAGTCATGTACATGTGAATAGAGGGATGCCAAATTGCTGGGGTCTAATTCTTTAACTTTCTCTCTCCACTCGAATTATTGGTTCCAATCTAGGTCAAGTTCTCGTTGTTCCATCTCCTGTTGCAAAAGTATCCTGTATCCATTCAGTGACATCGTGTCTCAGTAGGTGCCACATAAAAGCTGCAGCCTTCCTTTCATTCAGACCTGGAGAGAGCGGCCACACGTCACATCTGATACTGCTTGCAAGACTGCAATATTTCTGGAGAAATTTAGTGATCTCAAGCAGCGTAGCGACTCATAAGAATATTGAAGATATTGATATAAACTTTTTCAATCTCTCGTCAATTAACCCAGCAGACACTCAGTCGAGCCTGCCCAGGCAGGATGGAGCTAGGATCCCATGTTGGAACACTGCCTGTAGTTATGAAGATAATTTGTATTCCTTTCACTGACTCAGGATATCCTCGAGGGCATCAAAAGGTGATAATGTATAGAAAGCTGATCAAATTATGTTTTAATGATTTTCAGGAATAAAATATTGGCCGGGATTCAAGATCCTCAGTCTTCAGGTGATGCCATTAAATTGTATTCGCTCTTCTGGTGCTTTGCATTAATATCTCATCTTCGAGTTGCTACCTCCAATAGTGCAGCTAGTTCCCACAACAATAATGGAAGCATTAGCATAACTTTTATCCTGAAATGACTGCAGTCTAATTTGAACCTGCTGCTGTTGCACAGGGCCTTGGTGGGATCACACCTGGAGTATTGTGTGCAGTTTTAATTTGAGGAAGAACATTCTTGTTATTGAGAGAGTGCAGTGTAGGTTCACCAGGTTAATTCCCACGATGGTGTGGCTGACATATGATGAAAGAATGGATTGACTAAGTTTATACTCACTGGAATTTAGAAGGATGAGAGGGGATCTTATAGAAACATAAAATTCTTAGGGGATTAGACAGGCTAGATGCAGGAAAACTGTTCCCGATGTTGAGGGAGTCCAGAACCAGGGGTCACAGTTTGGGAATGGGGGGTGGACCATTTAGGACTGAGAAGAGGAACTTTTTCACCCAGAGAGTTGTGAACCTGTGGAATTTCTCACAGAAGGCAGTGGAGGTCAATTCACTGGATGTTTTCAAGAGTTAGATATGGCGCTTAGGGCTAACAAAGTCAGGGGATGTGTGGAGAAAGCAGGGACAGGGTACTGATTTTGGATGATCAGCCATGATCAAAGGGCAGAATGGCCGACCTGCACCTATTTTCTACGATCACTGCCTTGGAACCCAGATGCTACCAACGATGTGCCATAGTAGGCACACCTAGCATGGACTCAAAAAATGAGTTTGTCAGACTTTGGAAGTTTGGTACACAATCCAACAATTGGTCATTGAGCAAATCGGTCCAGGTCATTAATTAGTTGAACATTACATTTGCAAATAGCTAATGGTGCAGGAAAACAGGAATCACCAAATTTCAGAACCAGGTTCATGCATAGAAGTCTGATAACAGGACCATGACAGTCACTTCACATTTACCCCCCCAAATCCCAAGTCAAATTTCTGTCCCAGCATCTTAATATAGCACCATAACCATGAAAAAGGTCCCAAATAAATAATGGCAATCCATTCACTGATATTTGGGGTCAAATGCAGCAATTATTATACATCTGAATAGCATGGCTGCAGTCATATTGATGCATCTGAACAGTCAGCCAGTAATTGCCACCCTACAGAAATTGTGAAGGGCTTGTCGCACTTAGGCGATTTTCTCGACGACAGCCAGAAAATAGGCTGTCGCCACATGGTCGCAGGGTGAAGCCTGTATTGTCGTGATTTGTCTCCTGAAGTGACGCCGCTGGATTTGGAAATGTTCAAAATCTTTCGGCAATTGTGGGCTTGACGTGCCCGCCTTCTCCCGTCGTAGGTGCTATGGTAGGTTGTATCCAGGTGACGTTGGTTGTCGCTGGGTGCCGATTTTGGTGAATTCCATTGGCGATTACCTACGTCAACCGGCGACAGGTACCAGTGACTGAATTGCCATCAGTTGTTGCTGACAGGGTCGTTGCTCGTCGCGGGTAGACGTTGGTTAACTTCGGGTGTCGTAGATTGTCGCCTGTGTGGTGGTAGGTTGGTCGTAGGTGGACGTCCTAAGTCGCGACAATTGGGTCACCAGTTGTCGGTAGCTTGCCCTAGCTTGACGTCGACTTTGTGGTAGGTTGTCGTAGACATTGTCGTAGGGTGGGTCCAGTCGCCGCTTTTACGGCGATCAGTTACGACTGTGACAGTCGCCAAAAAACAAAATCACCCAAGTGGGACAGGCCCTAGAGACTGCCATTCATTTACCTCTCTCACCGAATTGGCTAAATATTATTTCCTGATTAAAAAAAATGTAATAGCTACCTCCCCTTTCAACTTCATGTAATCCATGGATTTTTAGCACCCTATATTGGGCAGCGTGTCAGAGTGGTCTTTTTAATGGACGTAAACAGTGATAACAATCCTTAATCGCTTATTTCATTTTCTCCAGTACAGAATCTCTTTAAAATATTTTATTTTGAGAACCTTGATCTCACTAAGATGCAGTTAGGATCTCTGCTACCTAGATTTGACATCAATACGGGATACTCACTTTCATTCCATTCTTCTTTTCAGACAATTTCCATATAACCAACCATACGTAACATTTTAAATCAAAGTATTTGACTCCCTTTTACTAGACTAAACGAATTAAGTCAACCATCTTGGAAATTGAAGGCTCAAACACGAAGCACACAAAATGAGGCCATAATGGTTAAAATTAGAAGACCAACGATCTACGTTAGTTTATACGTTATGAATTATTTTATTTTCGGGCGTCATTATGTTAATGGGCCTGTTAAGCTGCAGCAAGTAAGAATTTCATGGTTCCATTGATGGCACACACGATAATCAGGTATTCTTGATTCTCTTGACTCTTAAGCGAGAAATTACATGGCAAATTGAATACACTGTAGAAAAATGTAAGGTATCTACTTTTGTAAAAGGTTTTTTGTACTGCATTATCTGCGAAGCAACCCCAAGCCCATTATTTGTACTAGAAAAAACAACAAAGGAGCAGGTACAGAACATAGGATTTAATTCAACTTGGAGAAGAACATGCAGCCTAACCTGGATACTGGAGATCTTTATTGTCACTGGCTCTATATCCTGGAATTCCCTATCCAGAAAATCCCCATCCAGCAGCAATATTGTTGGGGAGGGCTAATCTGATCAAAACATTTAATGTGTTAAAACGATGGAGGAAATAGAGAAAAACTGGCCCAAGTAATAGTAAGATTAAATGAGAACTTACCAGTTTGAAATTTGATCTTTATTTTATGAGTTACAATGATTACGTGAAGACCCCGCCTGCACGCATGCGCGACATTCTTCAAAGCAGCAGTGTGAAATCACAGATACCACAGTTGACTAACATAGTAAGATAAGAGAGAACTTATATATACCAGTTGACCTTTATAATAGAGGGTTTGGGAGCGGAGGGCACGTAATCCCTCATCGTAACGCCTCATAAAATAAAGATCAAATTTCAAACTGGTAAGTTCTCATTTAATCTTACTATTTTACTTTGGAGTCAAGTGAGTGACTACGTGAAGATTTCAAAGCTCTGTGATTTCATGCCGTGGACGAATCCATGCATCATACACTGCAACAGTGAAGAGCTAATTTTAATAATGCATTCAGACATGACATAGGAATAGACATGTTGATGCTATAATGTACACTTAGTGATAATAGTACCTCCTGCACCCGGGAGGAACTATAACACAGACTTAAAAAGTCGGCAAATACCCCTGGTCTGGCAAGGGTATTTCTACTGGAATCGTTCGTAGACCATCCTGCACCCGCTAGGATGTGGTCCCGTGAACGTCCATCCCCTGCTGCTGATATAGTTGCAGCCTGGGTGGAGTGAGACTTGTATGTCAGTGTTCACTCATGCCCCCAGAACCCATATAAACCACCGGCCGATGGTCTGTAGTGATTCTCTAGTGAGGCTCCATGTGACTATCAATCATTGCTAGTTCAGTCCCCAAGGCTCTAGAGACCTTAGCAAACTGGTGTAGATGTGTGCCACATGCAACCGAAGGTCCATGGGATATGCCAGCAATACTAGTTTGAGACCTAATGTCCCTGGCGATATCTGCTGATTAGTGATAACATAAATGTAATTCCATGCAGAATAATCATCTTGTCCAGTCACAGCTAAGCAAGTGGACCCATAGTGCTGCCTCAGTATCATGAGCATAACCCTTGGTATAGTGAGCCCAGGGCAGGGATGTTCCAATGTTAACATCCCATATCTCTGCGTACCTCCCTGGGGGGTGTCGAGTTTAAGACCCTATCTCGAACAGAAGGTGACCCGATAAATGGATTCTGCTCCTCGCAGCCAAAATGCTGAGAAGGCACGTGCGGCACAGCAATGGCACTCTGGTATGATTGTCAACCCCATATGGAACTGAACTTAAGACGTCAGTCATCCGTGTCAACTTAGTTTGGTTTGACAATAGTAAGCCGCAGGAGCAGTCTTCCCAGTCTGCAAGTCAATGACTAGATTAAAGTATGCAGGGGATGGTTCCCTGGTCACGGCTAACCAGCCATTTTGTGCCTGCAATCCATATAAGGTTCTATCACAATACACAACATCAGCGGGATCATGGCTGTATTGGCCAGTCAGGCACTCCGAAATGCCTGAAGCGGGAAGCTGAATTAGCAAGACCCGTCTGGTAAGGTAAATGGATGGACACAATGAACATTACCCCTCAGTGTAGCGAGAAATGCATCCATCGCCATGTACCTTAAATCCTGGCGATTCCACATCCATTCTCGTTTTCCTGCTGATATGCCAATGAAACTATTACCGGATACTTTTACTAGATTGCATCCATGTGATTTACATATAATAGCACCAGAGTGTATCAAGTTAGACTTGAGCATGCAGATATGCATATTCGCACAACCTTTATCCACAGAATGCACCTAATGTGAATAGGTAACTCATGCAAACCCCATCCGCCTCCGTAACTAAAGATGGTATATAGTAATAATCCATCTTTAACATAGCATCAGTTAATTAACTGACGAGTATTGATGAAGGTTAGTGGGGCAATGCTGAATACTGTTTGTCCACATTGGTGACTTTGCCAGCTGGGAATAGCCCGTGAGCTTGCTCCTTTGCACGCCGTAAAGCTCTGATGGTGCAGAAGGCGCAATAGCACAGCTGACCAATATATATCAATCCCAGACAATTTATAATTTCAGTTGGTATCAACTTAAATTTACTGGATGGATAAGAATCCAATTCCTGCAGAATGGTTTGTGGCTGATACCGCTGATTAAGCAAAATACAGTGTTTTAGAACATCACCCAGATAGCCCATAAAATAATATCTTAGGTGAGCCCAGTGGAAACTGTTCTCCTGTTGTTAGACAGTATAGCAGTTTTCTATTCAGAAAGTCTATACTGCATTTGCGAGTTGAACCGGTATCTTTCATAGTGATAATGAACGGCTCGCACTGTGGCCTGTCTTGAAAGCCAACTCATCCAGCATAAACAAGTGTAAATTTATCAACTTGTAAATGGTCCACATACCTCATATATCGGAAAAGAACCAGACCCACCTCCCTTCATGGTTATAGGTGGTCTCATGGTAAGCCCAAGGCTCCTGGCTCGGGTTCTAATTCCGTCCCAGATTTGGAGAGTAGGATTGCTGGGGTATGTGGACCCAATTCCCTGAGGACCAGTTTGGCCTTGGCCTGAAAGCCTGCACCCAGTTTTGAAGCTGCCTCCAGCTTCAGTGAAACGCTTGCTGCCGATAGAGGCGTGGGGTGTGTTGCCGTGGTCCCTTGATAAGCCGGACAGCTTAAATTCTTCATCCGGGTCTTATCTGTTTGGGCAGGTTCCTGAAGAGAGGATTTGGCGGCTAGGCATTGCTGGCCTCACTTCAACCTACAGATTTGAAATTTAAGGCAGGTCCAATGGCGTTTTTTCTGGAAACAGTTCATTTTGAAGTGTGCATTGTACCCCCATATAGCGCTGATCACTGCTGGTCCTTTCAGGGACAATATTGCAGGTGTATGGTATTCCACCGCCAGCACATGTGATGTGGCGTGAGGTGGCTGTTGCTTCACGAGAGAACTCTGGCCTTCGGGCTTCGTTTAGCGAACATCTTGATGCCACGCCAGAATATTCTGGAACCTCACGTTTGTACTCCAGTATGTTCCCTGGTCATACTTCCAAGTCTTCCGCTTCATGCGGGATGCGTAGACGGTGGACCTTCCAGCCCGGACCCATGCTGAGTCTCCGAGGTTATCCGCCGGCAGGAAATCCCTCCGCAGGTGGTAATCTTAGGGCCCGGACCCTCCAAGTCTACGGGCTCATCCGCCGGTGGTATATTCGCAACCCGGACACTGCAGGTCTCTGGACTTACCGTAGGCGGTATATCTCTACTGATATGCCATGCATGGATCATATCAGGAGGGAGCATTAGTGGGATGAGCGCTCTCTGACGCTATACATGCTCCTCATGGGTAAACGGCCGAGGCCGCTCTCTGACGCTATACATGCAGAGATGCCAACCCTAAATTTAGTTCACAGCAACATTCAACCCATTTGTCCGTACATGCATTTCTCTGCTCTGCGCACTTGGCAAGTGTCTGCGCCTGGCGCACTGGGTGGGGCCCGGTGATGGGGCTGGCTGGCGGCAGAAAAGTGCCGCTGAACGGCCGAGCTCTCTCGCCTATATCCGGACACTATACATGCTCCTCATGGGTAAAAATCGGGTTTCCCCGAGCCGGGTTCATCCCGTGGTCTTCCCGCGGTCCCCGCAGCCGGGTTTTCCCCGAGCCAAGTTCATCCCGTGATTTGCTTCTCCCCACGGTCCCTGCGGCCTGGTTTTCCTTCAGCCGGGTTCACACCGTAGACAGAATCTTCCCGCGGCCAGGTTCTCTCTCCAGCTGGGTTTAACCCGAGGCCAGAATCTCCCGTGGCCTGGTTTTCCTGCAGCCAGGTTTCTTCCTGCTGCTCCCGTTCCCGCGGCCGGGTTTTCCTGCAGCCGGGTTCACCCCGCGGCCAGCATCTTCCCGCGGTTCCCCGCAGAATCCATTCCGCGGTTGCCACAGCCGGGATCCCTCGCGGTCCCTGGTGATGGGATTCCCCGCAAAGTCTGTGGTGGGGTTCCCCCTCCAGCCGGGCATTCCCGCGATTCTCGCAGCCGGGATTTCCCCGCGGTGTAGGGGACACAATATCTCCAGCAAGAAACTGTGCACAGAGCTTCCTGCAAGGAGAAAAACAGACCTCGAGTTAAGTTGAAAAACTTACCTTCAGGATTCAAACTTACCGCTGGTGGAGCAGCGTTTCCACAGCCTGTCGATGAGCAATGCAGTAGACAATGTCGCGCATGCGTGCTGGCGGGGTCTTCACGTAGTCACTCACGTGACTCCGAAGTAAAATCATAAATTTAGTGCAATTGAAAAAATATTTAAAAAAATAATAGGAATGGATTATGACCCGAAATGTGTAACATGAGAAAAGATGATGGGCACCATATCTGAGGAAGGATATGCAGGCTCTGGAGGGGGTCCAGAGGTGGTATACGAGAACGATCCCAGCAATGAGTGGGTTAACATATGATTAACGTTTGACGAGGGGGGGAACTCATTGAAATGTACCAATTAATGAAAGGCTTGGATAGAGTGGATGTGGAGAGGATGTTTCCACTAGTGGGAGAGTATATGAATAGAGGTCGTAACCTTGGGATTAAAGGACATTCTTTAAGGAGATGAGGAGGAATGTCTTTAGTCAGAGGGTGGTGAATCTGTGGAATTTATTGCCACAGAAGGCTGTGGAGGTTATATCAATGGATATTTTTTTAAGGCAGAGATAAACAGATTCTTGATTAGTATAGGTGTCAGGGGTTATGGGGAGAAGGCAGAAGAATGGGGTTAGGAGGGAGATATAGATCAGCCATGATTGAATGGCAGAGTAGAATGGCCTAATCCTGCTCCTAGCACTTTTAACCTGATGGAAGCAGAATTAATTTTTAGAATATAAAACATGAAAAAGAAAAAAACTGCAGAACTAGCAAGGAAAGGATGTTCGAATAATGGATAGCTCTTTCAAAAGAGTCCTTTCTATGCTGCAAAATTCAGCTTATGGGATTTTCCACTGCAGAGCTGTTCAACCTTATCTACCATCCACAATGTTTCAATTTTAATTACTCTCACATTTTATCACCTTTCTTCAGCACACTCTCATTTCCACTCCCTTTAGGCAAAATGCAATAGACATGGAAGACTACTGGTTTATCAATTCAACGCAAAATAGTTGGAATCACATTGTCACAATTTAAGATTATGTGTTCCAGCTGGACAGCAAGGATATTCCTTGGCTTTTGCAACTAAAAACCATCACGTAAAACTTATTTTCTTCATGTTTCCTCCAACAAAATCAGGGAGCTCATGGCATCATACAGCAAGGAAACAGGCCCTTCTGCCAAACTCATCTATGCCCAACCAAGATGTCCCATAAGCTAGTCCCACTTGCTTGTGTTTGGCCAACCTAAACCTTTCAAATGTCCTTTAAATGCTTTTATAGTACCAGCCTCAACTACCTCATTGGGCAGCTTGTTTCATATGCTCACCATCTTCATAAAAGCTGCACAATGTGACTAGTCAAGTTATAAAGCACGGATACAGGCTCATCAGCCCAACTTGTCCATATCAACCAATATGTTTAACTGAGCTCGTTACATTTGCGCATATTCCTCTAAACATTTTACAATCTATGTACCTGTGTAAATGCCTTTTAAATTTTGTAATTGTTCCTGCCTCCACAGCAATGCAAGGCAGCTTTCCATTTAACCACCAACCTGAGAAAAAGCTGCCTCTAAAGTCCCTTTTATCTTTCCCCTTTCATTCTTCCAGTTTTAGACTCCCCTATCTCAAGATTCAGATTCAATTTATTGTCATTGCACTTTTCAGTACAACGAAATGGTTTAGCCTGCAGTCATACATAGAATAAATAACAAAACACACACTCAACAGTTTTACATCCACCACAGCAAGTCCACCAGGCACCTCCTCACTGTGATGGAAGGCAAAAGTCCCAAAGTCCATGTCTCTTCCCTCCTTGTTCTCCCTCTGCGCTGAGGCGATCCAGGCCTCCGATGTTGTGACCCAGCCGGCTGATGGTAAGTCCAGTGGCCGCATCCGAGCTCCGTGAACGATCCGGTGCAAACACCACGGCCCGGTGCGGTCGAAGCTGCCGAACTCCAGTCCAGCGGACGCAGCTGTTGTTGCGGGAGCTCCGGAAAAACAGGTCACCAACCTGTGACGTGCGAGCTCCCGACGATGCCGTCCACTGGCCCACGGCCGAGACCACTGGGCCCGCGGCCGAGCCTCCGAATCTCCGGAGTCCAGTCGGAAGTCGGGTCACAACGCCACCACAGCCCCGGTCGGCCAGACATAACCATCCACCTTATTTATGCCTTTGCTTCAGATTCCATCAACTGCAGTCTTGTGTCTGCACCCTTTCTCCACATTTTCTTAGAGCAAATTATAGACAAAGCCATTACCATAAGTGCTAGAAAGTTGAATGCCCTTTTCCTTTATTTGTGTCACATGCTCCACCCCCTTTCAGACACAGCTGAAGAATATTTGCATACACAAGACATTGCAGATGCTGGAATCTTGAACAAAACAAAATACTGGAGGACTCAACAGGTCAGGCAGCATTTGTGGAGGGAATGGACAGACGATATTTTGGATCAGGACACCTTTCAAACCGATAGAGGAGGAGGGTGGGGAAAGAAAGCTGGAAAGGAGGGGGCAAAGCCTGGCAAGTTTTAGATGGACGGGTGTGAGGGTTCCATGATTGGCTGATGGTGGAGATGGTGACAAAGGCTTTTTCACACAGAGTTGTGAGTCTGTGGAATTCTCTGCCTCAGAGGGAGGTGGAGGCCAGTTCTCTGGATACTTTCAATAGAGCTACAAAGGGCTCTAAAAGATAGCGGAGTCAGGGGATATGGGGAGAAGGAAGGGGGTACTGATTGGGGATGATCAGCCATGATCACATTGAATGGCGGTGCTGGCTCAAAGGGCCAAATGGCCTACTCCTGCACCTATTGTCTATAAAGTCAAAGTCAACGGCCATACTAGCCTGAACACGCCTGATCCCGTCTGATCTTGGAAGCTAAGCAGGCTCAGGCCTGGTTAGTACTTGGATGGGTCAGATGAGGAAAAGAACGGAAGTTAAACATAAAGCCAGAGGGAGAGATGTGGGTGGAAGAAGATGAGGGAAGGTGGGAAAGAGGGGATAAATGGAAATATACTATATGGGGATGGGAGAGAGTCCGGAATTGTGAGAGACTTGTGTGCACATGGTGGGAGGGTATTATTTGGATTTGGAGAATTCAATGTTGATAATGTTGGGGATTGTAGGCTACCCAAGCAGAATATGAGGTGCTGTTCTTTGTGTATGGCCTCACTCTAGCAGTGGAGGAGGCCAAGAAAAGAAAGGTCAGTATGGGAACAGGACGCTTCTGCTGGCCTCGGTGGACAGAGTGCAAGTACTTTGTGAAGCAGTCTTGGTCTATGCTTTATTTTGCCCATCAGGAGCACCGACTACAATAAACAAAGTTGGAGGAGGTACACTGCTAGGGTCCATGGATGGGAATGAGATGAAGATGATGAGATCTTTGCATCAGAACTTTATTTATCCCAGGAGGGAAATTGATCTGCCAACAGTCATAAAACACAAGATACATGAAATATGAAATTAAAGGGAGAGGAGTTGGGGATGTGGTACGATTGGGGGGGAGGGGGGGGGGGAGGTGGGGGAGTCAGTCTTGGTCTACCCCACAACAGAAGGGGGATGAGTTGTGCAGTTTGATAACCACAGGGAAGAAGGATCAACTGGGGCGTTCTGTACTGCATCTTGGTGGAGCCGGTCTGTTGCGGAAGGTGCTCCTCAGGTTGACCAGTGCGTCATGGAGGGGGCGAGCTGTATTGCCCTGCGATGCTCCGCAGTTTGAGGAGCATCCTCTCGTCCAAGACCACCTCCCATGAATCCAACTCCGGACCCAGCCTTCCTGATGAGTTTGTTAATCTGGTTGGCATCCGGGGCCTTTGCCCTGCTGTTCCAGCACACATCTGCCATTGCAAAAATCTCCTCAATCTGCAAGTGGTTGGACCCTGCTTCTGCCACAACTAAACCAATACTGAAATCATTATTGTTCCACTTTAAGCTTAACCACCATAAACACGCTTGTGGTCATTCCCTGTTCTAACCCTTTGACCATTTCCCTCCTCTCTTGACTAATATTGACTTTACACTTAAGGCCACCTCCATTTTTATGTTCTTTAAATTTGTGACAACTGGACAAAAACCTACAGATTCTCAAAATCTAGTGAGTTTAACTACCCTTTTTGCTGGCACTATCACCACACTAAGACCATTTATAAAGTTTTTAAGTAAAACTAGACTAAGTGGGACCCGTTGGGACCCAGTCACACGGGAGGCCTGGTCCCCCAACACAACCCGTTCCCCAACGCAATATTCCACCACTCACCCATAGCTCCAATCTGCGCAGGCGCAGCTCATTTCGCCTCATCCCCCAGCACTCCCTCCCCTCCCTCGCCACTCCCTCCATAACT
The DNA here is from genome assembly GCA_035221665.1 of Okamejei kenojei. NCBI lineage: Eukaryota > Metazoa > Chordata > Chondrichthyes > Rajiformes > Rajidae > Okamejei > Okamejei kenojei. The sequence goes on along the minus strand of CM069139.1, from coordinate 72,495,299 downwards.
CCTCTCCCTTCCCCCCATTATCCCTCTAGCCCCCCCCCCCACTCCTGACCTCACCCATCCCTCATCACCTCCCCCACTGCCCTTCCCTCCTCTCCCTCTATTCCCCCTTCTCCCATACTTCCCCTCCTCACCTCTCCCACTTTCTCCCCCTCTCATTCCCAAACCCCATCCTCTCCCTCAATCCCCCCACTCACCACCCCAGGATCTCGAGGTTGCCGCTCCTTTTCCCCGGAGCAGCGGCGGCTCTGGCAGTGGCCCGCGGCGGCGGCTGTGGCCGTGCAATGTTGGGAGAGGCGGGCGCCGCCGGTGAATGACAGGACAGGAGACCAATCTGCATGCCGGTCACTGACAAAAGAGACCAATCTGCGCATGCGCATTTTTAAAGATTTTCAAACCTTAATAATTTTCAAACTATGCCATCGACTGAAACAAAACTTGGTGCACTTGAGCACAGGAGAATGGCGAGTAAGGTGGCGAAAAATCGTAGCGCTATTGTGTACCGTTTTTACGCAAAGAGAAAAAAAAACACAAACCAGAAGAGCACAAGATCAAAGTTTTATTTATGAATAGATTTAAAAACTACTGAGTATGCTGGAAATCTGAAATGAAAACATGAAATGCTGGAATCACTCAACAAGACAAGCAGTATCTGTGGAAAGATAAACAATGAATGACTACAACTTTGACTGTTTCTCTTCCTACACATAGCTTGACGATGAATGTTTCTAGCATTTTTGTTTCACTTCCTCTACATTTCGACACTTTGAAAAGTAGTTAAAGTTCAATTGATTTGGATGTTGCAAGAATGCAAAAGCGCTGCATGAATATTCTTTCTAGTTGTTCAAAATAATTCTCAACTGAAAAGTGGCTTGCCTGATTTGCAACAGTTGTGTAAGTTTACATCAAAGAAGGGGCATATTTTCTCACAGCACAGAAAATCGATACACAAAAAGCTGGAGAAAGCATAAGGAGCGAAGGAAAGAGAATCTCAGATTGCAAGGAACCAAATAGCCAAATATGTGGAATGATGAGGGAGAGCCAGAATTGGATATTCCCAAGCAAAACTCTGGCCTAGACACAGGTCCTATGCGGAACGGAGGTGTTGAAACTCAAAATCAATCTCTGGTACAGCCTCCATGTATCCCTGAACCCTCCTACCAACAGTTATCCACGTTTTCAATGGACTGATGGGGAGCGAGGGCATGCGGGGTTGGAGGAAAGCCTTATCATCCCCGTTCTCTGAAGAATGACATTTGTGATGACCTGGTGTGGAAATCCTTGGGAGCAGATAGACGGAGGAATTGGGAATAATGAGTAAAGTGTATCACCTCAAAGAGATCGGTCTGGTCAATGAGTCTCCTTTAACTCAATAACCCAACAACGAGGCAAGTAGCTTCGTGTGCCCATAGCTAGCCTTGTGTTTGGAGCAATAAAAGAAAAAAGGAAATTGGTGGGGGATGGAGGTGTAGAGTGACTGGACGTCCATGGTAAAGATGAGAGGATGGGGGCCTGGAGAATGGAATGCACGGAGCCGACGGAGAGTGTCTGAGGTGTCTTGAACATTGGTGGGGAGGGATTTAACAAAGGGGGATAGGATGGCGTCAAGGTATGTGGAAATGTGTTCGGTGGGGCACGAACAGGCAGAAACAATGGGTCTGCCTAGGGCAGTCGGGTTTGTGGATTTTGGGGAGAAGGTAAAATCGGGCCGTGCGAGCTGGGAAACGATGAGGTCGGAGCTCGGGGGGGGGGGGGTGGGGTAGGGAGCCGGAGCTGATGAAGTCGGTTATGGTGCTCGAGATGGTGGCCTGGTGTTCGTCAGTGGGGTCATGGTCCAGGGGTAAGTAGGAGGAGGTGTCCGAGAGTTGGCGCGCGGCCTCCGCTTTGTAGAGATCGACGCGCCAGACTACCACGGCACCTCCCTTGTCGGCGGGTTTGATAACCCAGTCTGGGTTGTTACGGAGTGAGCAGAGATGCCAACCTTCCAGAGCACAAATCAGTAATCATAAAGCTAAAAATCAGTAATTTGGAGACAAAATCAGTAATTTTTTGCGCGAAGCAATTTTTTTTCTGCATGATGGCAAGCGCGGCTCCCACAGGCAAGCGATAGCGCATAATGTTAACATTACCTGTATGTTCATTAGTTGGTATTACATAAACATGTATTAACTCACCATTGAAAATGCTCTATTGAAAGACTGGATGAACGAGTTCATTATCAATATGTCTTGATATGTTTATAACACACACACACACTCACACACACAGACACACACACATATATACGCGCACACACACACAGACACACTCACACACAGACACACTCACACTCACACACACAGACACACTCACACACACACTCCAGTGATGGAAATGGGTTTAGGAACTAAGGTACTCTGGGTCCGTGAAGCTGAGGTTGGGAAGGGGGGGGGGGGGGGGGGGGGACTCTGTCTCTGTCTGTGTGTGTGTGTTGGCTGCAGCCATCGTCTGCTTTAGTGAGGGGGCAGGTCGGTGATTGATCAAAAGGAGGAGACAAGTCGGTGATTGATGCTGCTGCAACCCGCTGAGGCATTTTGTGTAACCCTAGGAGACTGTCTGATTGGCTGCCAAGTGACCAGCGCATTATGTGATTGGGACACAATGCCCTTGGAGACGGCGGCTGATTGGGCAGGAGGAGACCGATTTATTGATTGGACGGGAATTTTAAGGGTAGCTGGTCGGTGATTGGACGCAACCCCCTTAGAGACAGTCGTTGATTGGCCACCAAATAATCGGGCGCGAAAAAATAAAAATAGGAAAACAATAAAATCGAAATTACGATTTTAAATCGGAAGAATATCATGCTGATCTGCAGCAAAGATACTAGTATCCGCTCTAGTATCTTTGATCTGCAGTTCCCTTCCTATTGAAGAAGAACCCTGGCCCGAAACAACTCGTAATCCATTCCCTCCACAGATGCCGCGAAGCCCGCTGAGTTCCTCCAGCACTGTGTTTTTTTATTTAACTCTTGAAATTTAAGTTAGACATACAGCTGGAGTAACTCAACGGGACAGGCAGCGACTGGAGAGAAGACTCTTTTTCAGACTGAACTGAACTCTCGTCAGTGAGAGTACTTGTGATTATCTGCAGAAGGATCTCGACCAGAAAAGTCATCCACTCCCCAGAGCCGGCGCCCGCTTCCCACTGAGCCACCCCAGCCCCCCCCACCCCCCTTATAATTTCCGTACATTTTCTATAGCTGCCACCCATTTGATGTCATCCTGCAACCTGCTCCTGGTCCCGGCCCGCGCCGATCTGCGTAGTGTGCGTGTGTGTGTGTGTCGGAGTCTGAGCGGAGAAGCGCCGGCACCAAGACCGAGTGAATGCATGGACAGACGGACGAAAGCAACCATCGTAGAGCGCAATAGGTGAACATTTTGGGCAGAGACCCTTCTTCAGACTGACAATCAAGGGAAAGGGAAACGGGAGGCATATCTTTCATTCGTTTGTCCTTAGTGCCATCTATATCTATTGTTCCTCTTTCCCCTGACGGTCTGAAGAAGGGTCTCAATCCGAAATGTCATCTATGATCGTTCCTTTCGCCCGTCTGTCCGATTGTTCGCTCGTCCTTGGATTAAGTAGCGCAGGATAAAGCAGGGAATTCATGCACAGGATGGAAACTGGAAACTGGAACGTAGGAGAACGTCGTCCCTCTGCGTACCCCCCCATTTCCATCACTGGCACTCACACACACACACACTCACTCACACACTCCCAAAACACACACACAAGTATGTGCTAACTTAAAATCGGCAAAATCCGGGATTTACGATATGAAAATCGTACCGCCCGTAATTGGCCAATTTTCCGTAGAAATTACGGGAAATCCGTACCAGTTGGCATCTCTGAGTGAGTCGATGGCAGTACGTTCGGGGGTGGAGAGATTGGAGTGAGACAGGGGAGTGGAGAAGTCGAGGCGGTTGATGTCCCGACGGCAGTTCTGGATAAATAGTTCTAGAGCCGGAAGGCTACGAGGGGGGGGTCCAAGTGGAGGCGGTACGTGGGAGACAGGAAAAGGGATCATCAGTGGGGGCCGAGGGCTTCTTCCCGTGGAAGAACGCTGTGAGGCGGAGGCGACGGTAGAAGAGCTCCAAGTCGTGGTGGGCGCGGAACTCATTGAGGTGGGGACGGAGGGGGACAAAGGTGAGACCTCTGCTGAGGACAGACCGTTCGATGTCGGAGAGGGGGAGGTCCGGGGGATGGTGAACACGCGCAAGATGGGGGTTGTGGCCGAGGAAGGCAGGTGAGTGGACTGAGGACGAAGCATTGTGTGGTGGGGGGGTGGAGGGTGGTCAGGGGGGTGGGGGGTATGGGGGCTGTGGTGTGGGTGGGGAAGAGCAGGGGTTACATGGTAGGGGGGGGGATGGGGAAGACCCAGTGGAATGGCCACTAAGGTTACTGGGGCTGGGGAGACAGGCACTAGGACCCAGTGCCGTTAAAAACAGAGTGGTGGGAGGAGTTAGCAATGTGGAGGCTTCAGGCCCACTGCACAGTCCAGTCCTCAGGTGAGGCGACGGCTGCGGGCTGCTGGAGGGCGGTGGAGTGTCGTGGGTCGGCGGACCCGAAGGTAGGAGTCCACGGGCATTGCGGACCGAGCGGAGGTGTTCGGCGAAACGATCGCCACGCCTCCGCTTGTACTATTAACAGATGATTTGGCTCTTTACTACATAAACATACAAATAATTCAACAACTATCAACTAGATGGAGCTGGAGACAATGATATGCAACTGATCAGCACAGTCTAATCACAGCACACTGAGAGATCTTATTGCACAAGATAGCTGCTAGCATAAATGCAGACAAGCCTTGGAAGTCACAACAGGAAAAAAATTCAAACCCCGAGGCCAACAATTTAATTCATATAACACTCTTAAAAGGAAAACACGGCACTGCACAGTTGCATGGTCAGGGAAAATCGACACCAAGCATCCTACAAGTCACTAAAAGTTTGATGAAAACGAGCTTTATGGAAGGGGATAAAAAAGTGGACAGGAAAGAGGAAATTCCAAAGTGCCAGAAGGCACTTGAGCACAAGAGCCAACATTTTAAGTGCAGCCGTTATTGGAATGGTAACCAAAGTGCAGCTTCAGATGCACTAGATTAATAGAATTTGGTGCAAGCTTGTTAGCACGTCATTTTAATGTGAGGTTGTAGCCAGGGAGACAAAATTAGTGGAGAGAAGAGAGTCTTCATCTGAGCTGGATACAAGACCAGTGAACATGTCACAGGTGATAGATTAAGTCAAGACTCAAAAGAACTGGCCATTCAAACAAAAAATCTATGCAAGTGTTTATCTATCTATACATAACTAAAACTCTGATCTTGTTATCTTCCGGTTTGGCGATCATTCTAATTGCGCAAAAACGGTACGCGTTAGCCAGCTTACTCACCGTTCTCCTGTGCTGCGATTGCACCAAGTTTCATTCCAATCGGTGGAAGCTGGTAAGAGCTATCGAGGTTTAAAAATCTTAAAAAACACGCGTGCGCAGATGGATTGCCTCTCCTGCCATTCAGCACCGCGCGGATTGGTCCCTTCTACTGTCACTCCGCGGGACGGTCCCCCTCTTCCTGCGCCATCGCGTCTTTACAGCAGCTGCGGGAGGCTCTGGAGGGCCGGCGGAGGTCTCCAACCGGACACAAATTTCGGAGGGAGGAACCGGAAACGGCCCAGCCCAGTGCGGAGTTGGACATGGCGCCGATGTCGCCAAAAGGAAAGCGGAGATTTTGATTCCGGCGGAGGAGAACGACCAGCGAAGCCGTCAGCGACGAGCGAAGCGACCAGCGACCGCTGTGAGTCCCCATGGCACCGTTAACCCCTTCCCCTCTGGTCCCCCTCGCTGGCTCCTGCTCCCCCGTGATACCGCACTCTCCCCCGTGATACTGCACTCTCCCCCGTGATACTGCACTCTCCCCCGTCTTTTCTCAGAACTCTTCCCCCCCCACCCCCACACACCACTACCCCCCCACAACCCTCCGAACCCCCCAACAACCCCCCGCCCATACAACCCCCCTACAACTCCCCTCTACCCCCCCTCCAGAACACCCCCTGCCCACACATACCCCCCCCACCCACATATACCCTCCCCTCCACCGCCCACTCTCCCCTTCCCCAAACCTCCACCTCCACCCCACACCCTCTCCCACACACTCTCCCCTCCATTCCCCACATCCCTCCGTCCCCCCTAGCAAACCCCTCCCGCCCACACACCTCCCCTCCCACCCCCATAGTGACTGGGACCCAATGTGTCCCACTTGGTCCAGTGCTCCGTAAAAGTTGCTTCCCGGCTGATTATCTAATAGGAAATACTATTCCTCCTTTGCATGACTTAAGGCAATTTTCAATCCAGCCAAACAATTTGCCTCAACTCATTTGTGCTATCAAACTCCAAATTGTAACCATTCCTCTAAATGCAGCTTTTCCTGGATTCATTAAATGACTGTACATATTTATACCCCACAATATCAGTGTACTAAAATAATGACATTCAAAGCAGAACAAAAGCTTTCATTCAACTACTTCAAATGTGCCCAATACAAACCCACCACCCCACCCCAAGATGATATTTAAACTCCACGAATGGTGAATCTTCCTACCTGTTTTCTGTCCCAGCTCGTTCTGACAGTTGGTCCGATTTGAGTTTAAAGTCCTTCCAACCACGTCCTGGTCCAGTGATGGATGAAGCATTCTGCAAAAATCGTAGTCAGAAACACCCACGCACTGTACAGAGGCTGTATCTCCCACAAAGCAAAGGGAGTCCCTGCATGGAGTATGTGAAAAAGGGACACCCGAGGGCACAGTGCTCTGCGTAATGAGGAGGGTACCTTCATCGTCAGGTGGCGTACAACAGGAGAAACTGGCTGAACACATGGAGCAGCCGTGTGGAGAATTGCATCCAACGGGCAGCAGGTTATTTCTATCATAGTGTAAGTAGAGGTCGTCCACTGGAGAAGCAAGACAGACATCAGGAGGCAGAAACTCGTAGTGGTCTGAAGCAGACACAAAATTATCCAGTAAAGTCAACTTAGAGTGTGACTGGAAAGGTTGTGCAAAGTCAGCACCTGAGGCACGGTTCTCCTCCACGGTCTGGTACTTAGGCTGAGTCATGGATTGGTCGCCCATGAGCATTGAGAACTGACGGAAGTATTGTTTGGTCTCGTCTGTATACTGACAGGGAAGGTCCACGGTAATAGGCAACCTTCTGGCGTGGTGCCCCATGTTGGTCGAGTCATCTGTCTGTGACGCTTCACAGCCTCCAGTGCCAGCATCTGGCAATGGTACAGCTGAGACACTATTCCTCATGTCACCTTTCTTGGTCTGCGGGCACTGTTGCCCAGCCAGTGGGTGAGAGATGGGCAGCCGGGTCCCCCCGACCCCCCTGGCTGGTTTGCCCTCCCTGTCTGTCCGACTGCGACGGCTGGCTGAACTGTCCTTGGTGTTGCTCAGCTTGAGGAATGCAGCAGCATTGAGGCTGGCCATGCGTTTCTTAGGCGGCCGCTCAGCCGACACACTAGGGCAGCCGTGACTGGCCAGTGCAGCGCCACTCTCGGCCTTGGTAAAAACGTCGCCATCTGACGAACCACCCAGGCTACCCATCTGCTTTTTGGCTGGGAGTCCTGACTTGCTCCCAGCATACTCCACACTACAGCTGGTGCTTCTCCGGCATCTGCGGCTCGATGACGGGTAGTCCTCGCGCTCCAGCAGCAGGTTATTGACAGCCTCCGCGTTGAGGCTGGCCAACCTTCGAGGCCGCGGCTCGGCGGCACGAGGGGCCACAGCCACTGTCCTGTCATTCTCCTTGCCAGTGTCTTGTGTTCTCTCCTCCTCGGGCCCTTCCACTCGCAGCCTGTCCTGGTTACCCTGGTAATCCCAGGGCTCCGTGATATTCTGTGTAGGACTCGCTCCATCAACCGACATTCCTTCCAGATCTTTGGCAATACCCAGGGAAGGGATATCGCCAGACTGACAGTGAATACGCTTCCGGAGCGGGTACGTTTTACGATGCTTGGGACGATACTCTTGCTTGCTCTCACCATCGGCAACCCGATCTTTATATTCTCTGCTGCCTCGGACTCCATTGTGGCCCAGCATCATCTTTCCCATGGCTGTGCCGCTTAAGTTGGTCAAGTTACAATCAGTGCAGTTCATGTCATACGACATCAAGAGGCAGGACATTTCATTATTAGACCTGTAAAATGTAGAACACAAGATTTAAAATATATCAAGTACAAACCAAACACCCCAACTGCACCACACTCCTGTATCTTCTTGAAAAATTTTCTTGGGGTTTTACCTCAATCTTACTAGACAGACCCAGCAATACCCACTCCCTTCCCGTGTTGTGGTTCACTCCAGGAAATAAACCTCATTTTGCGCTTCCCAATGCAAGGTGTTTTGACATCAAGTAAACTTGGGCAATGGGTTGTTGAAACAGACCAGTTAGTACACAAAGTCTATAGGGAATGAATTGAGGGAGCTCTTGTACACAACAAAGGTGGTCCCAACAAAGATGCAACTGTTTTAGGCCACGGGTAAAAAGTAAAAAATTAAGGTAGATTAAAATACGTTACTTGTAGAGACCTGCATTTCAGGGCAACACTTCACATCATACTCATTATTCTTTGCAAAACACAGCACTGATTGGCACATATGAAGCACAGATTAAGCTAAGCGTGGCTCCAAAATGACCAGACTTCCCTGAAGAGTGACCTTGGCTTGGGTTGAGAGAATTTGAGACCGATCACCAGCATTTTTGCAGCTGTGGCTGAACTACTGCCCTCATCCTCGGTGTAAAAATGCACACGGCTCAGTGTGTTAGAGAGAGCCACAAATCTTTAAACTAAACGTGCCCAGAGTAGACGACATGAGAAAAGTGCTAACCTGACCTTAGTGATGTATGCTGTTGGAAATTGGCAATAGTGACCAATAACAACATGCTGCTTCATGGAAATACTTCCAAACTCTTCCCAAATCACTAACCTGCCAGTGGAATTATATTCACCAGTGTTATAGTTCATTCTTGTACTGTGGCCCTGTTATTTATTGCCCACTGTAGTCACACAACAAAGGATTGATATAGTGGAATGGCTTCCTCAGCCAGGTAGTGCTGCAGTGGGACAGAGTCGTTGTTAGGCTGGGCCAGACTAGGCCAGGATACTTCTCTCCCCAAGGGCATGAACCAAATAGGTAGCCACGATTTTACAAAAACGTAAGAGTTATGTACACACTTACTAATGACGAGTAAATTTCTTAAAGAACTGAAGCAGTGGTAGGACTGCAACCTGCAATTAAAGTACAATAACAAATGTTTTTATTTCTATGTTGGATAACCTGTTGTACAAACCAGGCTATTAATGAACCCAAGGTATTTTGTCATTAGTAAGATGCAAGTAGCTTCAAATATAGGTAGTTCTGCTATAATGTACATAGAACATGAATTGGATATAATGTGACTGGTGAATTAGGGAACAATTGCATCATGCAGGCCAAATTGGTTATAAAGTAATTTTGATCAGGAACGATCAAACTACTTTCCTCCTCCAACCTCATGAACTGTATCGGTTGTTCAAGATGTGGACTCTTATACATCGATGAGAGCAAACGCAGACTGGGCAATTGTTTCACGGCCCACGTGAACCAACCTGTTCTCCCAGTTGCCAGACCCAATTTTCTTTCCCATTCCTACACAGACAATCTGTTCTCGGTCTCCTCCATTGTCAGAGTAAGGTTAAACGCAATTTGGAGGAACAGCATCTCATATTTTGCTTGGGCAGCTTTCAGTATGAATATTGATTTCTCACTTCAGGTAGCCCCAGCATTCCCCCCCCCCCTCTCTCTCTCTCTCTCTCTCTCTCTCTCTCTCTCTCTCTATCTCTCTCCCCACCCAGGTCGCATTAGCTTCTTATTTTCTCCCTACAAACAGCTTACAATGGCCCGTTTCCTTTATCAACATTTTTTTTTGCATGTCTTTCATTCATTGTTATTTATCTCTCCACATCACCGTATATATCTCTAGTTTCCCTTATCCCTAACCAGTCTGACGAAGGGTCTCGACCCGAAACGTCACCCATTTCTCTCCAGAGATGCTGCCTGCCCCGCTGAATTACTCCAGATTTGTGTCTATCTTACTTAAAAAGTTACTTTGGAAATTGACAAGCAGAAAAAAAAGCAGTCTTGGATTTAAACTGTACAAGGGAATGAACCCCCCCCCCCCCCCCCTAATTCCATACAATCTCCCCCTTTACCAGGCATCATTGCCTTTTAACAACACTACTACTTTAACCATGGCTGGGCATGAAATTGACAAGGATTTTCTTCTTTTGACACTTCTGCAGTGATACTCGATTAAACAACCCCGTTTCCTCCTACATCCCAAAGACAGGCGAATTTTGTAGATTAATTGGCCTCTGTAAATTGTCCCAAGTATGTGGGGAGTGAATGTTAAGGTAGGATAATATAGATATAGTCTGCAGGCGATCGATGGTCAGCTTGGACTCCGTGGGCTGAAGGGCCCATTTTTGATACTGCATCTTTCAATCAATGTCACAATCAGAGTTCAGTATTTTTATTGCAGCAACAAAAATAAATTTGTGCCTATTAAAAACACTTATTTTTGAAAATCCTATGGGGGTAAAAATTACTTATTGCGAGTCTGAAATTCTCTCACCCTTCACCTTCTTTCCCCCATTGCCTTTATCCATTTGTTTTTCCAATAATAAGATTTCTTAGGAATGCATCACATTATAGAAGTACATGTAAACACAATTATACCACTTTGAGGGAGATATAGGAGTGGGGCACAGACAAGGATGAAAACAAAACAACAAAGTGAAGGGAGGAGCGAGAGAAAACCGAAAACCATTCCAAAGATGTCCAAGCAGCTTAATGAATGTAATGATTCTAGTACAAGTACAAACTTACTGGCATGAAAGCAGACTGTCCACCTCTGAGCAACAATCACAGTGGAGGTAAGCGTCAGATGCACAGAATTTATTTAACATCATGCAGCGAATTGCTTGCTGACAGTCCCCACAGAATTGGTGGCGTCTGATGTAGTTGATGCTTGCCTGGGGCTCCATGCAAACGGAGTGAAGACATCATTACAGATCACCAAACTCAGAAACCATTTAAACAAACAACGGTTTATGTAAAGTATGGGTTTTAAATATTCCTTGCCGAGAGGATATCAGCTGCAGCAATGCTGTGAATCAGTGGTAATTTCCGTTAATTACTCAGTATTAATAACTAGGAAACACTCTTGACTTGCAGCTTAGGTTTCAAATGAGGAGTTTACGCTAACCTTTCCCAATTCATTAAAATGAAAAACACCTTGAAACTTGTCAAGGCATGACCTAATTTAGGGTGTTTTATGATGATTAAGGGGATTTGGAACAGTAGATGGAAAGGAATTATAATTCCCTGAATTTTCTGGGGATGGTGGGGAAATCCACAAACAAGAGGGAAATAACATGTCAGAGCTGGGTTTGTTAAAGGGATCTCAGGATATATAGAAGGTAGTGGAAACGGGGCACTCTCTCACTTGAGCTGTGGGATCTGCTGACAAATATTCAGAATTGATTAGCAAGATTATTTATTGCGTAGGACATTTACGGATGTAGAGCAAAGACATACAAATGGAATTAACTTACAAAATGCGAGTGAACAGTGGAACAAACTCCATGGGCAGAATACCTTGATATTGTTCACTGTGCACCTCATGTTCTCTAGTTCATCGATTTAGGACTCATGAATCTACCCGACCACTAATCCCACCAATTGCAGCCACAACAAGAAATAGTTGCCTGTTCCTTCTCCCCATAGATGCTGCCTCACCTGCTCCAGCATTTTTGTCTACTTTCGATTTTTCCAGCATCTGCAGTTCTTTCTTAAACTTTAAAATAGTGGCCTCTCTCCCCTCTCCATCCACAACTGAGAGATAATTATACATGCTAGCTGGCAACTGCTTGTTTGTGGTCCTATACTCCCGATGTACTCAGGTAGTTCGTGTTTGTTGTTTAAAAAAAAAAAAAATGTTTTTGAAGTATTGGATTTTGGGCAGACTGAAGTAACTGCAAAGCTCCCAAATCAAGAGGCAGTAATCAAGAGAATGAACATGTTTTTGACACCTATATGGTCAAGACTTCAATTAAGCTTTCAACTGAGCCATGTGCCTGAAATTTATTTAAGCAAATTTACACTAATTTTATTAGCACTGACTTTTTTTAAAACCGTGCAACATGATCCTTAAATCCACCGTGCCAAGTACAAGCCAACTTTCAAAGCTAACACTGCACTCCTGAGTCAGAGCACAAAAGGTCAATTGGACTTTTGTGCTAACCGATTAGCCTCAATTCTTGGTCATTATTCTCTGTTATTTCCACAATCCAATACATATATCCAATGCCCTTTGGAAAGTTTCTATTGAATCTATTTCCATCACATGTGCAGGGAGTACATCCCAGATCACAACAGCTTGCTTCTTGAAAGAATGTCGTCATTTAAACATGCAGGCTTCTGTGCCAATGATCATAACTCTGGTTTATGCTTACTTTTTACCAGAACAAACATTTCTCTGAACTCTCATCCCAGAAGCCCTTTTTTTCCCCCCAGCAGCTTCATCAAATCAGTTAAACTTGAGAGACTATCCGTAGCTTCTTTTAGTTTTGCCAGACAACTCAAGTATTTTACCCCTTCACCTTCACTGAAGGTCTTGGCATTCTTCCTGTAGTGAATTGTCCAAAATTAGTATGCTCTAGCCGATGTCTTTAAAAAAAAAAACAACTTTTAAGTTGGAGGTATTCAATAACAAACTATAGAGACATTCAAATAGTGGTATGATAAACCTCATTTTGATGAGCACACAGTTGTAAGGAAATTTCATAGCTCAAAACTGACAAGAAACACTGGCACTCTCCAATTGCACAGAGGAGGTTAGGAAAAATACTTCCTAGGGAGATTTTTTTGAAAAGCTATTGGTTCAGGGTTTATTGCTGGCCTTTAGTATTCCAAGAAATGAAATAGTCTTTTCACATCCATTTTGTAGGAAGAGATGGAACTTGCAGGGTGATAGTGCAGACCATCAATTGTTGGAAAATCAGCAGTGGACTTGTATAGGTAATTTCAGAGTCATTTGAGGTGGCAGGCAGACACTTCTGCGAGTGTCAATGGACATCAGATTGCAGGTTCCCAATGCTATTCCCCGGGGGTCAGTGCTCTGATCAATGCTTTTATTAACAAGTATTAATGCACCAAAGTCGATGAGCAAGGCGAAATTTCAAACTCTGAAGATTATAAAACTTGCAGCTCTGGTAAATTGCGAAGAAATAAGTTAAAAAAGATTAAAGGGCGCACTGATGAACATGGAAAATGAGAAGGCAGAAGTACAACCGCAGCCTGTACTTATTTGGCTAAAATGGTTTGTTCTGCAAAGAATCTTCAGCACTGAATATAGAACTCTACAGACTACATTGCTGGGTCAAGAGCAATGATACAAAGTCAGAGAGCAAGTATGCTTCATTTCTAATTAGAATAATGCTCTGCCATTATACAGTAACTAACCAATTAAGTCCTAAAGCAATGAAGCAGCAGCTGACACGGTGGGAAATGAATAATACTCTTCTTGGTGTTAATTTTAACAAAATTAATTTATCCAATACGTCTAGTTATGGAAGAAATGGCAATTCACCTTGAGATGGTGGGACATCATTTTTCTACAGTGATGTTAGTTTGGAAGATGATCCCAATGATAATGAAGCAGCAGTGATATAATGCCAAGCCAGAATAGTGTGTAATTTGGTGGGGAACATACAAGCGATAACCTCCTCTGAAGCAGTAGCCATATTCTTATCTGTACAGCAGAGGGACCACAGTAGCAGACAGTAACAAAGGAGCTACAAGCATGAGGAAATTGATAGCATTGGAAATGGGTGAGACAAACCGTATAAACGTATTTAAGGGGATGCTCGATAAATTTGATGGTTGAAGGAGGATTGCACTAATGAGAGGCTTAATTGGGCCATCAACTCAACAAAGAAACAGACCGTCGTCTGTACAATTTGAGTGGGCTTGCACGCAACAAAAGCTTTTCACTGTACCCCCGGTACATGTGACAATAAACGAAACTGAACAAGAAAGAAGATTCTCCCCACAATTCTATGGAAAATCTTAAACATTTATTTATTCAACACTAAGGTTGCCAGAAAAATAAATAGTTGAATGTAGAATCCAACAATAACTAAATTTATATCGACATATACAAATCCAGAAGGACTACGCAATTGCCAAGGGGCACTCTGGAATCCATGCTCTCACTGGGGAAGACTGGCAGGAATCACAATACAAACTGTTGCCGCGCATTTGCATTACATGGTTAAAATGTCAACTAGTGAGATTTGTAACCTTGATCCCAATCTTTACAAGATTAAAACAGATTTTTCCTCTGATAAAACTTGAATGTAAATACATGCCTTGGATTCAATCAGCAGCAATTTGCCACTGAGCAAATTTGCCACAAGCTCACGGAGATAAGTTTTAAAGAGCGGCTCAGGGAGGAGATGGGTAGAGATGTGGAGCTTAGAAATAGAATTCCAGAGCTCAAGCCTGGACAAACAGGGGGCATTTCTAGTCCAGAAACAAAGTATCACAGTAAATTTGCTCCTGTGGCGTCATTCTGCACTCATGTGAAAAGTACAAACGAATGCGCTACTGAAATATTGCCTCAGAGAATCAAATTCCACACTCCCAGTTAATTCCTGTTTGATTAAGTAAATCTCTGGCCAGATCACTACAAAGTCTTGACAAGGAGTGAAAATGAGATATTAGCTTAGTGCAAGAGAGCTGCATTAAGCGTGTCAAGCCAACTTTTACTAACATCACAGAAGATCAATTACTTATTTTTATAACATCAAAATATAGCAACTCGCAAGCTTTCAACTCAATGTACTGGCTGTGAATATTGACTGGAAAATACATTTCCTCGACAGCATTTCTTTCAGCAATGACTGCATAAATGGGGTTCTCCAGGTGTCCAGATTTCTCTAATTGTTTCTTCAGCCACATTATCTATTCAGATCTCTTACATTAAAGAAATCTTCACTCAATTTCATCCTTCCCCCTAGAAACTTGCTAACCTTTCTCTTCTTCGAAACCTAGACCTTCTTCACATTCAACCATAAAACATTCCATGTACTTTACAGCCAATGAATAAGTACCAGTGCAAGAAATGCGACATGTGATTTAAGCACAAGGTGCATTTGTCCAGGTATTGGATTTATTGTGTTATAAAAGGATGTTGATTAGTCCACAAAGTGTTCCCTTAACCCTCTATGAATTATGTTGTGAACTCTTGTGCCTACAAGGAATAGAAGACAAAGATTTAAATTTAACATCAAATCAGAAATATGGCTTCTCCGACAATCCAGCTATTCTGCATATTCGCAACAAATTCACACTTATATCTCCAAAATGCAAGTGGGACTAGTGTTACCCACCAAATATTGCCAGGTTGTCCATGTGGAGATACTCAATTTCACATGCTGAATCGAACAGAAAATGCTGGAAATACCCAGCAGATTTGGTGATAGTTGTGGTGAGAACACACCCACCCCCTACAGCAACATTCCTCCTCTGAGAGAGGACATGCCCAGCCTGACCAACTAGACATGTCCTCCTGCTCTGCATTTCACAACACCCACATTCTTTTGTCAATTATGTCACTTTAACTATTCCCGGTCGCTCATTGACTAGATAACCTATTTACAGCTTATCGGCAAGGTAAAACTGGGATGACCACATCAGTGACATACTCCATAGCTTTGCAAGCTTCTTTTAACTCTTTTTCAATTCTGATGAAAGATCAACTGCTTCTCTTCCCACAGCTGTGAATTAACCTCTTAGTTACAGTGTGCACTTTTATAAACCACTTAAATTAATAAATGAGCCCATGAGACCTTTTAACTTAATAGAAAATTATCAAAAAAATTCTGAGGCTACAGATTTAGATCAGCAAATACAACATTGGTCAAGCGGATATGTTTCATAGAGAAAACTGGAAGAGAGATTTAAGAAGACATCTTCAGAATGCAATTGGCACCTGTGCCTCCAGCTGCACAGGCATTAAATGAAGAAAGACATGACCATGGAATGAACAAAAAAAGGAGAATATCAATACAGGAGTTACAGGACAATACACAAATAAGGAGGTAAAACTATGGAATGGATTAATATTCCCCTTGGTCTTCCTGTTTAATAATCCATTATAGAACAACATTCATGAAGGTTTCAACTTGGCACTCTGTTCAATTCCCATCAAGACATGCTCCAAACATCAAAGTTTGCAAAGTCAGTTGCAAAAGAGCATTCATAAAACATATGTGACACATGGAGTCCTTTAGGCCAAACACTAACATTGTTTAGAATTCATGTCAAATAAATCATAGCTACCAAAGTTCATTGAAGCTACTTTCCACATTAGGTACAATCTACTTTGGACTTTACTCAATTAGTTTCATATAGAATGGAAATGTTTCTATGAGTTTGTTTCTTGCATGCCCTGAATATCAAATCTTAAGCCTCTAATATAAACATTTCCACAAAAAATTGTAATCTAGGGTGAGGAATTATAGTTATAAAGGAGGTTAGATATTTTTGTATAGGAGTTCAATTAGTTAAGACAAAATATCAAAACAATGGAGAAATCAGACTTTTTTTTTAAACTTCAGGATGACTCAAAAGCATCTTACAGCTGCGGAAATAATTGTGGAACAGTCAGTTGTAATAAAAAAAAGGAGGAATACCTTTAATGCAGAATGAGGAATTTGCATCCCAACCTTGGCAAATCAAACTGTCTTTTTAAAGGGATATAACAGCCTGAAAAATTATGAAGGATTAGTGGGAACAACCGGTGTTTGGCGATAGGAACTTGATAGTGGCATGTTTCTGTTTTGTAATATTCTACATGTTCTCTTGTCCTAAAACTGAAACATTATGCTCTGTACAACATGTGTATCTTTCCTTGTTCCAATTAGATTCAGATATCATTCACAGATAACATCTAGTTAAGTGAAGTCCCACTACAAATGCTATAACACAATTGATACAGCTTTGTTTTCACTGCTGTATCGTTTAAAAACTATCACCAAAGTGATTGACCTGCCAGTGTCTCCAAGTTTAAAAAAAAATCAACTTTCCCCATATTTAAAGGGAAAATATACAATTCACGTCACGACCCTCAACAGCATTGATCAACAGACGGATCTTAGGGTCCAAGCGGGAAAGTCGGCATACGGTATGCTTATCTTTATAGGTCGGGGTATTAGGTATAAGAGTCTGATTGTCATGAAGTTTAAGTCTTTGGTTACACTACATTTTGAATATTGCATGCGGTTCCGGTCTTCCCATTACAGGATGTGGAAGCTTTGGAAAGGGTGCAGAAGAGGTTGACCAGAATGCTGCCTGGTTTTTCGGGTATTAGCTACAGTGAGAAGTTCGGCAGATTTGGAGTGTTTTCTCTGGAACAGAGACCAGATTGAAAATTATGATAGATATAGATAGGGTAGAAGATCAGAAACCTTTTTCCCCAGGATGGAAATAAAACAAATAGTAGAGGGCATAGTATTAAGGCAAGAGGTCCCAAGCTTAAAGGAGACATGCAGTGCAACATTTTATAGTGATGTTGAGTGTGGAGAGTGTCTGAAACACGACCAAGGTTGGTAGTTGAGGTAGATACGATAGTGACATTTAAGAGGCTTTTGAATAGACATATAAATATGGTTTAGATGGATATGCACAGTAGATAAGAGATGGTCTTGGCATCATGTTCATTGTGGACCGAAGTGCCTGTTCTAGTTTTGTATGCTGCAAGAACAACAGCAGCTTTGCTGTTAGAGGAAACAACCTAACCTCAAAAGATCAGTCATTTAATCCTAATCTAGTTTAATTCATGCAATTTGACATTTGTCTTTTCACGACTTCAGAAAATATCAGGATCGTCAGGCAATGTCATTTACAAATGCCAAAGATTCATCATGTAATCATAGGCAGACCCACAAGCCATTTAGCCTACCAGGTCCATGCCAACCATCAATAATCCATTTGTACTAATCGTTCCCACATTCCCATCCATTTCATCAGATTCTACCACTCATACTAAGGGCAATTTACAGTGGCCAATTAACCCATTAACCTTTTTGGGAAGAAACCAAGAATAGCCAGGAAAACCCAATCAGAGGAAGAACATGCAAACTCCACAGAGGCAGTTCACCATTTTACAAACTGGGAAAGAGTAAAACATGAAAATTAGTATTTTTTAGTTTTATTGTGAAATGTTTGTGGAGCAGGGATTATTTCAGATAAAATGGAATAATAGGAAAAAAATCATTTTTATTCCCTGGTTTATGCTTGACCTGATGCTATATGCAATGAGATTTGGAGTCAGTGGACATACCATGGGCCATTTCTTCACTAATACAGCACAACAAAGTGACATTACTGTGGTCTAACCCTCAGTTGTACAAGATCATTTTAGGGTATTGGCTACAGGACACATTTATTTCAGCTATGGCTGTTGTCAGATAGCTCTTCCAATTTAGATTCCTCCAGATGTTTACAATGACTTTGTAAATTTCACCGTGCTAGGAGTGACTTTATCCAATTCTGTTGTCTTGATCAATCCTGGGTAGTCAGTTCAATTTTATTATTCTTTCGGCATAAAGATTTTGATATAATTCAATGGTGTGATATGCTCGAGGACAGTTAAGAATAAACTACACTGTTGAGGAACAGGGCGAAAGAGAAATTAGAAAACTTTTAACCATTTACCTGATATCAGTAGAAATATTGATATCAGTGGAAATACTAGAATCTGTAAAGCGAGTATTTGGAAAATAATACTGAATACTGGGACCAGGCAGTCAATATAATTTTTCAGATCCATGAATGGCAGAGCTATCAGTTTTACTGAGGACGTGAACTACCAGAGCAAAAACGTGTGAGCCAATGGATGTGGTGCACATGTGACTTTAAGAATAATTCGAAGGTAGATAAAAATGCTGGAGATACTCAGCAGGTGAGGCAATATTACTTCAAAAAAAATTGGCAGCACTGTAATGGGAAAAGTACACTAGCACGGTCTATATGGACTTCAGAAGGGTCTTTGATAAGATTCCACATGGTAGGCTAGAGCAGAAGGTTAGATCGTATGGGATCCCAGGAGAGCTAGCTAACTAGAAACACAATTGGCTTCAGGGAAGGAAGCAGATGGTGATGGGGAAGGTAGACAAAAAAGTGATGGGAAGATTGTTTTTGGGCTGGAGGCCTGCAACTAGTGTTGTGCCTCAGGGCCCATTGCTGTTCCTCATCTGTACTAACGATTTGGATGAAGGTACAAAGAAAGGTTGGATGAAGGTTGTTGCCTTGCGCAGAGGATCAGTTCCTGTGGATAATGTTACCCCACTTTTTAAGAAAGGCAGGAGAGAGAAAACAGGGAATTATAGACCAGTTAGCCTGACATCGGTGGTGGGGAAGATGCTGGAGTTAATTATAAAAGATGAAATAACGGCACATTTGGATAGCAGTAACAGGATCGGTCCGAGTCAGCATGGATTTACGAAGGGGAAATCATGCTTGACTAATCTTCTGGAATTTTTTGAAGATGTAACCAAATAGTGAAAGGCCTGGATAGTGTGGGTGTGGAGAGGATGTTTCAACCAGTGAGTGTCGAGAACCAGAGAGCACCGCCTCAGAATAAAAGGACGGGGATGAGGAGGAACTTCTTTAGCCAGAGCGAAGTGAATTTGTGCAATTAATTTGCACAGAAGGTTGTGGAGGCCAAGTCACTGGTATTTTTAAAGTGGAGATTGACAGATTCTGGATTAGTTAGGGTATCAAAGGTTATGCTGAGAAAGGAGGAGAATGGGGTTGAGGGGGAAAGATAAATCAGCCCTGATTGAACGGTTGAGTATACCCGATGGACTAACTCTGCTCCTATCACATACAAACTTATTCGTATGGATTTTGACAGAAGAAACAATACCATTGAGGTTTGTGATTCTTTAGAAATCTCTTCCCATGAATGCTGTAGGGGCCAGGTCACATTGTATATGCGAGCCAGAGGTCGATAAAGGTAATCATGAGGATATGGGGTGCATAGGGAAAAATATCAGCCTGAAGGGCCTGTCCCACTTACACGACCTTTTCAGCGTTAGACAGGAACCATCACAGGTCGCCGACGATTTTCAACATGATGAAAATTCAGCGGGTGAAGGGTGCCGGCAGTCGCCGAAAAGTGGGACAGGCCCTCAAATATTGTGTCACGGTAGAACAAGCTTGAGAGACTTAACAGCTTACTGTTACTTATGTTTTTGTGGAGTGACATAGAAGTCATACATGTAAGTGCAGAGGACTTGAGTAAATTAGTTACGTTTTTACAATCATCTTGCAGTTTCATTGTCTTCATCAGGTTTAGTCTTTTACCATTTTTTATTTTGCTCATATTGATTTATTTTGTTCCTGCATCCACACATGGTGATGTGCTCTCAAAAGCTGTATTCAAAGGCGGGAAAACTCATGATTTTTTATTTTTCATTGTTAAAACTTGTTTGGTCATTTATCTCTACAGCGACTTAGTTTCAGCTGGACTCTCAATTACAGCTCCTTTAAAACTAACAATGGAAATCCCCCCCATGATATTTTACAAAGCCACAAAGGATTTGTGTTTCATTGACACATTTAGTTCCAAACCTATGCCATGCCTTTATTTTTTCACAACCATTTATTGTGAAGGTCCAACAACAGCACCTTAATGAAAGTCGAAGGAATTAAGCTCCAGGTCAAAACCCAAAGTCAAATGCTTCACTTTCTGTTTTGTTCCCATAGCAAAACTGTAACAGAAGCCAGAATAATGACAACACATCCCCTCCAGACTGCTGTTAAAGAAATTACATTTTGGCAAATGCATTAACTGACTGCACCACCTGATCAAATAAACTACAAACTACATTGCCCTCCATAATGTTTGGGACAAAGACCCATCATTTATTTATTTGCCTCTGTACTCCACAATTTGAGATTTGTAATAGCAAAAGAAAGGGGGAAATTTTTAAAAAAAAAAAATCACATGTGGTTAAAGCGCACATAGTCAGATTTTAAATACGGCCATATTTATACATTTTAGTTTCACCATGTAGACAATGACTGCTTGAAGTCTGCGATTCATGGACATCACCAGTTGCTGGGGTCTTCTCTGGTGATGCTCTGCCAGGCCTGTATTGCAGCCATCTTTAACTTATACTTGTTTTGGGAGCTGGTCCCCTTCAATTTTCTCCTCCGCATATAAAAGGCATGCTCAATTGGGTTCAGATCTGGGGACACTCAAGAATTTACTATTTTTTAGCTTTTAAAAACTGCTTTGTTGCTTCAGCAGTACGTTTGGGATCATTGTCTTGCTGTAGAATGAACCGCCCATCAATGAGTTGAGGCATTTGTTTGAACTTGAACAGATAGGATGTGTCTATACACTTCAGAATTCATTATGTTACCATCAGCAGTTGTATCATCAATGACAATAAGTGAGCAAGTACCTTCAGCAGCCATACATGCCCAGGCCATAACAGCCCCACCACTGTGTTTCATGGATGTAGTGTTATGCTTTGGATCTTGGGCAGTTCCTTCTCTCCTCCATACTTTGCTTTTGCCATCACTCCGATATGTTAATCATCGTCTCATCTGTCCACAAGACCCTTTTTCCAGAACTGTGGTTGCTCTTTTAAGTACTTCTTGGCAAACTGTAAACCAGTGGTTTGCATCTTGCAGTGTAGCCTCTGTATTTCTGTTCATGAAGTCTTCAGTGGACAGTGGTCATCGACAAATCCACACCTGACTCCTGCAGAGTGTTTTTGATCTGTCGGACAGGTATTTGGGGATTTTTCTTTATTATAGAGAGAATGATTCTGTCATCAGCTGTGGAGGTCTTCCTTGGCCTGCCAGTCCCTTTGCGTTTAGTAAGCTCACCAGTGCTCTCTTTTTTTCTTGATGTTTCAAACAGTTGATTTGGGTAAGCCTAAGGTTTGGCTGATGAGTCTAACAGTTTTATTCTCGTTTCTCAGACTCATAATGGCTTATATGACTTTCATTAGCACAACTATGGTCCTCATGTTGATAAACAGCAATAAAAGTTTCCAAAGGTGATGGAAAGACTGGAGGAAAGACTAGATGCTGAGAGCTCTCTTATACCTGCATTAAGGAGGCAATTAAACACACCTGAGCAATTACAAACGCCTGTGAAGTCATGTGTCCCAAACATGATGGTGCCCTGAAATGGGGGGGACTGTGTATAAACACAGCTGTAATTTCTACATGTTGAAACCAAAATTTATAAAAATGGCCTTTAATAAAATCTGACAATGTGCACTTTAACCACATGTGATTTTTTCTATTACAAATCTCAAATTGTGGAGTACAGAGATAAATAAATAAATGATTGGTCTTTGTCCCAAACATTATGGAGGGCAATGTATGCGCTTTGTTCTATTCAGAGACTCCTGTCATTCACCAAAATTGAAAGCATTTTCCAATGATGACACACGAGACAGCAATGGACGGTAATGAATTACCATTTACTTTTCGTTCATGTATTACCCAGTCAGCTTGATAAATAGAGGGCACATCCACTTCAATTTATAACTTTTGGTTCATACTCGTTTTGATTCAATTAACATCCATTTCAGAGAAAAAATATTGAGCATCAAGCTATTCAGGTAAATATACAACAGATCACTTAATAAAACTCTGCACAAAAGCCCGATCAGATAAAAACCAAGCTATTCTCTCCACTTCCTCACACACAAACTCCTTGACCCTTTATCATTTAATATACCAACAGAAATTTGCTTCAGAAAATATGCTTTGCATAATTGCTAAAATAATAATTTTAAACACCCACTAATAGTATTTTAGACAAAGATTATAATGGTCTGAAGTGTCTCTACAGATTAACAATTAGCATAAGCACACTCTGTGATCAATTAACATGTTGTGTAAACTCAGTTAAAAAAAAAAGAACCAAACACATTGACTAAAATTCTCAGATCAGCTTGTCACTATTCAAATCTAGGAGTAATCTTACAAGCAGAAACATGCAGGTCATGGTCCATCTATAAAGAGTAGTCTCTCTGAATAGATGCGAGAATGGATGTGAAAGAAGCCGAATCCCACAAACTCTCTATTCAGAGCTGGTGCTTATTAGCATGAGCTCACCCCACATCACATGACCTTATCCCTCGAGAGTCTCCGATCTAATGTGGCTTTAGCTTACCTAGCCCACATCCTCTAAGAACAGACCACCTTACATCAGGTCATGCAGACCACACAGAAACTAGGAAATACCCAACCATTCGGGATTGAGGCAAATCTCAAAATAAAGCAGACCGGTTTCACAAAAGTTTATTAATTTTGTAGCTGATTTGAATGTCTCGACGATAAATCAACGCCACTCATTGAATCTATGCTTCCAATTACCATCTCATATTACTACTTTAAAAACTAACCTTTTCATATGCCACTCTCCAGATAATTCTGCATTCTCAAACTCACGCCAGGAACAGAGCTTGTATGGTGATGAATAGTTCTTCATGCAGCCTATCACTATGTCTACGTGTATGATTGACTATACAAAGGTGCAGGATAGAAGGTCTCAAAACATTTTGGCACTTCAGACAAGAAACATGAAAAGTGAGAAAGAGCACATGAGAAAGCGCAAAGCGAATGAAAATTACCCAATTTAAAAAAAATGGAAAGCATAAAGGGAGAACAGTCAAGGGATAGCATGAGAGAACATTAAATATTCAGGAATTCCCGACCTCGAGCTAGTCACAATGTTTAACATCAAATTATATCATTTTGAAAAATACAACTGCCCATTTGGACACAGCTCCCATAAACAGCAATGTGTCTGTCTGATAAATGTTTTATGCCATTTGCATGTTATGAAGGTAATGGATATGGAATATTAATTGATTTCTCTCTCCAAAGATGCTATCTAGCCTGCAGAGTATTACTAGTATTTTACATTTTATTTTTTACTTCCCTCACCTGATGATTCTTTCTTGCATGAGCAAAAGCAGAAGAATTGCCCCACTATAACACCAAGGGATTTTTACCCGTTAATATTTTTTAAAAACAGTTTATTCATTTTCTGAAAACTCATTGCTGACAAGGCTAGCATTTAACCCCCATCCTTAAGTGCTTTTTTAAGATAGTGGTGAGCTGCCATCTTGAAGTACTTTGGTCAAGTTGTTCATGATGTGCTGTTGGGAAGTTCTATAATAAAGAGCCCATGCTGAAGGATCAGCAGTTTGGTGTGGACTTGGTTAGAACACTGCAAGTAGTGGTGCTTTCGCCTGCTAAACTGTCAGTCCTGGAGGTAGAAGTTGCAGATTTGAGAGCTGTTAGACTAGCCTGAGCAAGTAACAATGTATTTTGCAGCGTGCGTGTACTCTAGCAACCGTGCACAGTTGAAGGATGGAATGACTGTTTAAGGTGGCAGGTATGACGACAACCAAGCAGGCTTTGTCACAAATGGCTTGAACATTAAAACTGATGGAGCCATACACATGGAGTATTAAATTATGTCCTGATGCACGTCATGTAGATAGTGAAAAGCTTTTGGTATCAGGAGTTGAACCACTCAGCAAAAATACCCAACCTCTAACTTGTTCTTGTAACCACTGGATATTTGTTGCTGGTCGAGTTCATTTTCTAATTTATGGCAAACATCCCACACCAATCCCACTGGTTGATGGCAGGGCAATGGCAATGCCATCAAATATTGAGTGTACATTTTCCTCTTTGGAGATGGTCGTGTAGCATGAACAGATCTTACCATGAGCTTCATTTGAAGATGTGTTACAAATAGAATTGATCATTGTGAAATCATTGATGACATCTTCACTTTTGATTTAATGATGGAAGGAAGGTTATTGATGAATCCGTTGACAATTATTCGTAGACATAAGAAACTTCAGATGCTGGAATCTTGAGGGGGAATAATGTGCTGGAAGAACTCAACAGGTCAGACAGCATCTGTGCAGGGAATGGACAGATGATGCTTTGGTTGGGACTTTTCTCCCGACTAATTTTGATCAATGTGTAGGAAAGAACTGCAGATGCTGGTTTAAATCAAAGGTAGACACAAAATGCTGGAGACTGAAGAAGGGTCTCGACACAAAACGTCACCCATTCCTTCACTTCAGACATGCTGCCTGTCCCACTGAGTTACTCCAGCATTTTGTGTCTACCTTTAATTTTAATCAATGGTCTGTCCCTGTGATGGAGATAGATCAGGAAAGGAGAGAGATACATCAGGGATAGTCCAGTGAATTAGAGGACTGGGTGAAACTTAATAAAGCTGATGAACGAGCAAATTTTGCACCGATGCAGTTGTTTGTTGCCAAGGAGGAGTTGAGGATTTGTACTGGGATTATATATGCAACAAGGAGTGTTCAATGGAACACACACAGGCACAGCTGGGGCTCCTGCAAGTGCCCTTGGCTGACCTCCGACTTAAAGTGAGAGGAGACAAAAGAGAAGCTGTTAAAAGGCAAGGACCACCAGGTGGAGGAGAATATTGCTTGCGGGGAACTGATTGGATCTTTGTTTAAGGAAGAACCATTGGACGTCCATGGGACAGATGTGGTGATGGAAGTTACTGAAGTAGTGACAGCATGCGACATGTCTCCGATGTACACTGGACAAGGGTGAAGGGGAGGGGGGGGGGGGGGGAGGACAAGGTCAAATCAAGGTATTTAGAGGATTTTGGTAGGGCAGGCGTCCCGACGTAAAACACCGTCTGTCTGATATCTCCACAGATGCTGTCTGATCTCGTTTTTGGGATCGGCAAGAACGATTCTTTTTATTGTAGATTTGAATTTGGGATACTGTCCCAAGGCTTGCTGCAAATATTTCCTGGCACAGAGGTGATTGACCTTCAACAACAACAACCATCTTCTGTGAGATATGATTCAAACTACTGGAATGATTTCCCTTTGATGCTCACCATCACATCACTTCAGCAAATCCACCTTCGACCAAAACTGTGATCAGATTTGAAGCTGAGTGGTCCTGATAAAACTGAAAGTGAGAACTAGGGAGCAGATTATTGGTGAGTGTAGTGTCCAATTGATAGCACCATCATTGACATTACACCTTAGCTGATGATTGTGAGCATATTGAATCGGTACTGACAAGATGAATTGGATTGGGTCCATCTTTTTGCCTGCATATTTGCCATATTGTCAGGTAAGTGCCAGTGTTGTAAATGTATTGGAATGGCTTGGCTAAAGGAACAGCTGGTTTGGGAGTGCAGATATTCAGTAATACAGCTGAGATTATCTCATCTTATAACATCGGTTGCATCCAATGTTCAATATTGGGAACAGATTTAGCCCAAATTTACAATACAGGAAGGCTAAGTGCATAGAGCCAATATTGGACCAAACAAAATCATCTCTAGCCTAACCTCACTTTCTGAACCACATTTACAGATATTCAGGTAAAGATTCTTCAAGTATACACCCTGGTGCTTTATGAAATCTGTAGTAGTAATGGTGACCATGATCCTATTGAATTATCGAGAAAACCGATCAGGTTCACTGGATGTCCTTAGTGGAAGGAATTATGGCATCATTATCCAGTATAACCCATATATGACTCGAGATCCACTCTGAGCTGCCATCTGAAATGTCACAGCAATCCATTCAGTTAAATGGTAATCAGTAATAGGGATAAAAAGCTACACCCACCTGAATGAGTGAAACAAAGCACCAAGTGAACCAAGCACTATTATGGTACTTCAGCTGAGTTTTTGATCTGAACAGAGACACAGGAGGTGGTTTTAAGAAAAACACAAGTTACACTGGACTCGTGAGGCAATGCCCGGTAATCAATTACAAAGCAGCACTGTTACAGCTAGAGATAGGTTCCGCTTCTATTCTTGCCAGCTGGGCATGATCACAAACATTGAATGGA
The DNA here is from genome assembly GCA_035221665.1 of Okamejei kenojei. Classification (NCBI taxonomy): domain Eukaryota; kingdom Metazoa; phylum Chordata; class Chondrichthyes; order Rajiformes; family Rajidae; genus Okamejei; species Okamejei kenojei. The sequence continues at coordinate 72,468,246 of CM069139.1, read as the reverse complement.
CAGAAAACATCAACTTCAGCCAAGAGAAAGATCAATTTTACTTTAGAAAATTGCTACTTTCTCTTTTGCCTACTCAATTGTAAGGTCAGCATCTAATAAAGAAATAATTAAAACCATGTGCTTTAAACCTTTGAGTTCTTTACCATGGTTTATGTCATGGTTCCACACCAAGGTAACATTACACCACCAGTTAGTGTTTTTCTGGTTAACCTGGTGAGCAGTCCTTCCCACAAAGGGGGGGGGAGGGAAAAGACAAATTTCACCATTTTTACAGGGATGTTTACAGGGAATTTTATAGAGGTCAAACCTCAGGTGCAGGAATTCCTGCTATTCTAACACAATATAGCTTTTAAATTATGGCAACATTTCTTTACGGCAAACAAAAAAGATGTTTAAAAGAAAATGGCTATAATTTCTTAAGAACGGTCTCACCAGGCAATTTGTATCACCCACTTCAGCTTTGTCTTCATCTAGCTATTTAAAATAATCCAAAAAGTATAATTCTTCCTCGTAGATTTGAGGTGAAATGGATTAACATGATCCCCAAATAACAGCTAAATTTTAAAATATTTCACTGGGTGTAAATGGTTTTGAGGTTGTGAAAGATGCAACAGAAACATGTATTTTCTGTACTAGCCAGGAGAAAGGTAATCTGCACGAAAGGTCAGTTCTGGATGAGAACTAGAGTGCATCATTTCAGCACAGTGGGCAAAGTCTGACTTAACCACTGGTGGCATCAACTGTAAAGTTTGCAACAAACAATTTACCATAAAGTCATTGCGAAGTTGCAAAAAGAATGACTGAAAGCAAAACTTCCAAGACTTCTCTTAAATAAAACTTTCAGCATCTCTCACATACAAATTCTTAATTTAGTACAGAGGTGAAAAGCTCTAATGAATCACACAGCAAGTCTGCAGTCAGTAGCGTGAGGGCCACACTAACATTGAAACTCAAGACAGAAAACCACTTAAAATAACTCATCATGCCAAGTTTTCAAATCGCTTTAGCCCACCGGACATCAAATCCACCAGGATTAATGAAGCTTTAAAATCATCCTTCTTAAAACAAGCTCAAACTCCAATCATAGCAGGTACATACATTCTCAGTATAGGAAATGGGAATTCTCAGTACAGAAAATTTGTCAGAGAAGATAGGTAGAAGTGAAAATTAAATCAATTATATTTGAAATTATTCCATGCATGCATGGCAACACATCACTCCATCTTTATAAATCTGAAATATTTTATCAGCTGAAACTTGAGAATACAGTCAAATATTTGAACTCGGCTCAACAGGTTTCTCTCGCCTCTCATAAAGGTATAAACTATTCTCCAGCAAAGCCGCCCAGGTGCCAGCAACTCTCCTGCACCTTATTTAAATGATCTTTTGTCCAGAGAGTCTGGGTAATACAATACACCCTTTCAATTCACAACCTTTTAATTTAAATTCAGCCAAGAACAACACCTTATGGTGACTTGTTCAAATCAACATTTATAGACAAAAACCTGCCACCATTTTTGTTGAACTGTATTATATGCAGCACTGTACCATCATATTTGCAGAAACACTGCATGGTTCACAAGAGCCAAATCAGATCACAGCCTAACCAAAAGAGTGCATGTGAGAATAGCTGGTTGACAGTTTGAAACACGTCTTCATCCCACTCATCCTACGTTCTTCCAATTCATACCAACAGGGAATCAACCAACAACGCAACCAACCATTCTTCTGTCATCTCCATCTTGATGGAACAGAGTCAATTTTAGCAAAAGGCTGCTGAAATTAGCTAAATCAGAGGTAAAATCTGCTTCATCTTAAGTGCCTGTCCCACTTTCACGAGGTAATTCACAAATTCTCCCAAGTTTTCCCCTTGATTCAAACTCGTTCGAAACTTCAAAATGTTCGTAACAAGTCCGTAGGAGGTTGTAGGAGTTCGTAGATATATTGTAGCTGCCCGTTATGCTAGCAGTAGGTACTCATGGCATCATGTAAGTCGGGACCATTTTTTCACCCCGATAAAAAAATGTCCACGAGTAAACAAATTTTTAAAAAATGGCTGGGATGAAAGAAATGGCAACTTTTTACTCGTAAGGAGGGCATCAAAATAGTCATGGGAATTCGTACACATACCCGTAGGAGTTTGTGAACATAGTCGTGGAAGGTCGTAGGAGTTTGTATATTACCACGATCTTGATTTTTCTTTAGGTCGTTTAAACTCGGCAGAGGTTTTGAATTAAGTCGTGAAAGTGGGACAGGCCCTTCACTGGTTAAGTGATCAACAAATTTACATTTTCAAGCTCCAATCATATCCTCATCATATCAAAAAATGTCACATCCAAATAATTACATTCTAAGAACAGCTGTTATTTAGGTGGGCAGGATAGGTAATTTGTGCACAGCAAGAAAACACAGACGGATAACCAATTAATTTCCTATAGCTGATTTTTGCTGAAGGAGGACAGTCTCATCAGGACACAATACTCCCTACTCCATGTTCCACTCTTATGTCCACTGTCATAGAGCCAATGTCATATAGCATGGAAACACCCGCAGCCCAACACCGACCAACATGTCCCATCTACACTTGTCCCACATCCCTCTATACCTGTCCTATCTATGTACCTGTCTAAATGCGTAAACATTGCGCTAGTACCCACCTTCACTACCTCCTCTAGATGTTCGTGCCATACACCCACCACCCTGTGTGTAAATTAAGTTAACCCTCAGATTCCTTTTAAATCTTCCCCCTCACCTTAAACCTATGTCCTCTGGTTCTTGATCTGGGCAAGAGACTGTGCGTTTACCTGATCGATTCCTCTCATGATATTTTACACCTCATCTGCCTGCGCTCGAAGGAATAGAGTCCTAGCTTGCTCAACCTCTCCCTATAACTCAGGCCCTCAACCTCTGGCAACATCGTAAATCTTCTCTGCACCATTTTCAACTTGACAACATCTTTCCTATAACACGACAACTAAAACTGAAAACAATACTCTAAATGTATAAATGGCATTAAAAGATTATACAACTGCAATACAACCTCTCAACTACTATACTCAATATTCTGCCCGATAAAGGGCAATGTGCCAAAAGACTTTTTGACCACCCTATCTACCTGTGATGCCACTTTTAATGAACTATGTACCTGCACTCCTAGATCCCTGTGCTCTATAACCCTCCACAGAGTCCCACCATTCACTGTGCTGGTCCTGCCCATGTTAGACTTCCCAAAACACAACACCTCACATTTCTCTGTATTAGATTCCATCAATCATTCCTCAACCCACCTGCCCAACCAATCAAGATCCTGCTGCAATTTTTGACAACAATCATCACTATCTACCATAGCACCCACTTTTATGTCATCTGCAGACTTGCTAATCTTGCCGTGTATGTTCTCATCCAAATCATTGATATAGATGACAAACCGCAATGGGCCCTGCACCGAACCTTAAGGTACACCACTAGTCACAGGGCTCCAGTCAAAAAAAAAACCCTCACCATCACTCTCCACTTCCTTCCATGAAGGCAATTTTCTATTCATTCAGCTATCTCTCCTTGGATCCCATGTGATACAACCTACCAGAACAACCTATCAAGCAGAACCTTGACTAATGCCTTGCTGAAATCCATACATACATCTACCGCTCTCCTCCCATCATCTTTTTTGGTCACATTTTCAAAAAACACAATTTCATGAGATATGACCTCCTATGTACAAAACCATGCTGACTGTCCCTATTCAGCCCTTGACCATCGAAATTCAGATATATCCAACTCCTCAGAATAGTCTCAAGTAACTTTCTGACCACAGATGTCAGGATCACTGGCCTGCATTTCCTACGCTTTTCCCTGCAGCCCTTTTTGAATAGAGGCACAACATTTGGCACCCTCCAGTCTTCCAGAACCTCTCCTGTATTTACTAACTACTCGTAAATCTCAGCCAGGGCACCTGCAATTTCCTCTCTTGCTTCCAACAGTGTCCTTTGATACATTTGATCCGGCCCAGGAGATTTGTCTACCTTCATTTGTGTCAGGGCCTTCAGCACCTCTTCGACCGTAATATTGACTGGTATCAAGACACTTCCATTGACTGCCCCAAGTTCACTAGTCCTCGTGGATTTCTCCATATTGAAAACAGAGATGAAATACTCGTTGAGGACCTTGCCATCTCCTGTGGCTCCACAGAGTTGATTCCCGAGTGGTCTCATCCAACCAAATTGGTTGGTTTCTTCCACATGCACCTTAATTTTCTACAATGAAAAAATCCAACTATTCCTAAATTAGCATCTCTACATGACCAGAATTAGTAATCGAAATACAAATTTAAAACTCACATAGATGACAAATGGAGATAATGGGCATAGAAAGAAGGTAGTTGTGAAGATATGACTTCTGAACTGAAGGACGATAACAAAAATGAATTTGTTCTGAGCTGTAACACTATATACTAAAGGACTATTTATTTTACCTTGCAGTTTTGTAAATATATACATTTTGAATGCATTCTATGATTAAATTGGTCATACAATCAGCCTTCAGGTGACATCTTCAAACACAATGTCTCCTTTTAATCTCTACCGCATGTTCCACCTAAAACATGCAACAAAAAAACCCAAATCTATTCACTGTAAAACAGCTCCAAGTAATATAGAACAAATGGCAGACAATATTAAGCACTTGCCCTAAGGGAATCTCAACTGTTGGGACATGTTTATTTCTGTATTTCTCAAATACATTAAGAGATTTTTTTTGTCTTAAGAAAAAAAGATCTAGTCTAAACTATGTATGGAGACTACACAGGGTACATTGAAAAACCAATACATTGTCTGACAACACATACAAAGCAAAATCCAACAACATTCTGGTAATGAAGAGAACATAAAGTATACAGCAATGAGATACTCATTACATTCATACGATACAGTTTATGCTAGTTGTACAATATGATACATACACATGCCTACCCTCAAATATTCATCAGCAAGTTAAACTGATGAAGTTGGTAAATAATTCTAGTACAAGGCCGAAAAAGAGTTGAATTGATTCTCAGCATTCTATATAGAAACATAGAAAATAGGTGCAGGGGTAGGCCATTCAATATGATCATGGCTGATCATCCAAAATCTGTATCCTTTTCCAGCTTTTCCCCCCATATCCCTTGTTTCCCTTAGCCCCAAGAGCTAAATCAAACTCCCTTGAAAACTATATTGTACAACAGGTTTTACATAATGCTGAATAAGCAAAGCAGTAGCATTCCACTGCAAATGTATTCACCCCTTAATAACTTCCATGATTTCAAATTATATCATCTTGATTACTGACTATACTACTCCACTAAGTTATTGTCTCGTCCCAATTAATGAACTCCTACATAATGGTCACAGAATACAGAAGTGCTGCAGCCCTTTAGAACATTTATAGATAGGGTATAATTTCCCCGTTGCTATTCCCTTTGATTTGAATTATGTGCCAAGAGATCTGTTTAGGAACAAGAGGTATTTGAAGTGTCACAATTGTACACTACAAGTTTACAAATGAGGCCAATTACCTTAGACCTCCAATAATCTGCTATCTGTCTATTTAAAAACCTTGATGGTTCAACATCCAGATATGTGCCACATTTCATTCCAAACTGAAAGTGAGAACTAAGGAGCAGATTATTGGTGAGTGTAGTGTCCAATTGATAGAACAGAACCTTTATAAACTCTCTCATCAACAGAGTCAAATATACTGACAACATGAGATTAAATTACTGTACATAAAAAAGCTGTCAACTAAAATGCATTGATCTAGCAAAGATTAAAGCATTAGAAAGTCTACATATCACTGCAAATTAAAGTTCTTATCTAACCCACCTAGTTTAATTCTATTAATTCTATTAGTAGGACTCACTGCAATCTCAGAATCCACCTCACAATCCTCCCAAATTTGGAATATATCCAGACTACTGCTTTAAACCTTCATCCTGTAGAAATCTTGAGCAAAGAAACCCAAGTGTTAGAGGAACTCAGCGCATCGTGCAGTGTCCATGGAGGGAAATGAACAATCGGGTCTCTTCAGACTGATAGTGTTGAGAAGGAGATACGGGAAGGGATGGGCCAAGAGTTGGCCAGTGATGGCTGGATTCAGGCAAGGAGGGATTGGCAGGCAGTCAAATTGACTGGAAATTGCAACTAAGGATAGAGGTGATAAGCAGGAAAGACAACGGGTCACAAGGAAGGTGGGGAATGAAATTAGAACCAGAGGGAGCGATATTGAGTAGATGGGAGTTTGGAAGGAACAGGGTTCAGTGGTGATGAACGATAGAAAGTCACCAAGTAAATCAAACACATCCTGCAGCACTTCTGCTCCAGACTGCAGATCTCAAACACTTTAAGGAAGCTCCTTTAGAAATCACAACCCTGCTGTGATTCCATCCTGTTAAATAGCCAGGGAATTTGAATATGTAGTCTCAGCCTGCACCCAGACCAATTTAAACAGAATTTCTAGCTAAATGCAAGGAGAGAGCATGTTAGCGCTGCGTCTAAAAAAAAACATTCTCCTCAACTTCCTGTTTTGTTGAAACTGACTTGCACATCATACAAATCAAGCACACACTTGAGCTACTTTCACACAAGGTCCAGTTGAGCAATTAATTCAAAAGCAGTGGGCACATGAAAGTAGCAATCTGCATTTTAGACTGCACCACACTTTTGCACAAAGACACATCTTCCTCATTTTCCCAGCAAATATTCGATTAAATTACTTTGCATAAATTTTAGGTACATTTCCAAGGTAACTTCACACTGATCCCATGAAGTCCCTTACATTCCATGTTGCAATTCCATTATATTTGAAGGCCTTTAAGATGTCAAAGATGCCAATGGTAGCTTTTAGTCAGAAGTCTTACTACTTTAACATTCTCACCTGTTCACCTGCTTCATCTCTCATTTTAGCTGGAGTCGTCTCTTGGTTACTCATCTATAACTGTTCTGCAACACAAGCCCCCCCCCCCCCTTCCTGCAATTGCACTTTGATACCCTTCTATTCCAATTTTAATACATAAGTTTGTCTGCTATTCATAGCCTCTCCAATTTTTCTGAACTTTCATTGGTGGCTGGTCTACGAACAAGTTACTTTAAATATTGTGGACTTCAAAAAAGGTCTCAAATTTATCTCAATAACCTTTCCTAATGTTTTAACGCCCACATACTCTACCCATGCCCACTTTATTAGACAATTACCCTGCTACAAACAATCTTTGAAACTTCTAAGAATTTGCTACTTCTTTCACTCAAAATCCCTGTCTAAAACTTAACATGCTTTGTTTTAAGAACATGAACGTTACCCAGTAAAATCCCTACAGTTGTAACACAGCTCTCATGCTCAACCACATCTTAGATCTGCTCTTGTGTCACCTTTACATTAGAGAACTGCAAATTCCTTAAATCTTCAAATATTTAGGTAACAATGTTTTTTAATCAACATTTCTGCCAGTATAATAAATACCTTGATCATTTGATAAAGTCCCCAAAGATAGGCTGATCCAGAAGATTAAGATGCACAGTGACTTGGTTGTATGGACTCAGAACGGGCTTCTTTATATATATAAACATAGATGGGTTGGTTAGTAAGTTTGCAAATGATACCAAGATTGCTGGGGGAAGGCCATCAAGGTATACAGCAAATATAGATCAGCTACTGAAAAGGCAAATGGAATTTAATCCGAGCAAGTATGTGTTGCACGTTGGGAGGCAAAACGCATGGGGAAAGAATACAATTAATGGCATGACCCCAACCAGTATTGATGTACAGGAGGATCTTGGGGTCCACATCCACAACTCTCTGGAAGTGGCAACATCAGTGATAAAGGAGGCATATCATGTGCTTGCTTTCATAGGTTGATGTATTGAAGTCAAGAGTCAGGAAATTATGAAGGTAGACAAAAATGCTGGAGAAACGCAGCGGGTGAGGCAGCATCTATGGAGCAAAGGAAATAGGCAATGTTCCGGGTCGAAACCCTTCTTCAGACTGATGTCAATTATTTCAGGAAATTATGATGCAGCTTCATAGGACATTGGTTAGGCCGTATTTGGAGAACTGGATGCAATTCTGATGGCCCCATTGCCGGAATGATGTGAAGGCTTTGGAAAAGATAAAGATGAGGTTTACGAGAATGATCCCAGGGAGAGGTTGGACAGATTGGATTGTAAAGGAGGTATAATTGTCTGAATGTCATGATGCAGCTTTATAGGACTTTGGGTAGGCCACATTTGGAGTATTGCATGCAGTTTTGGTCATCCCATTACTGGATGGGTGTGGAGGCTTTGGAAAGGATGCAGAGGCAGTTCACCAGAATGTTACCTGGATTTGGGGTTATTAGCTACAGGGAGAGGTTGGACAGATTTGGATTGTTATGGTTGAGATGGTCGGGGAAACCTTTTTTTTAAAACAGTACCTGGAACATGTTGCCAAGGTCGGTGGTTGCGGCAGATAGGATAATGACCTTTAAGAAACTATTGGATAGGCAGGGAGGAATATGGATTACGTACAGGTAATAAGAGATGATCGAGGCATCATGTTCAGCACAGACATTATGGGCTGAAGGCCTGTTATTATGCACTATGTTCTATCTCAAAGCTAAGATCTGCAGCAGTAAACATCTATCATTCTGCTTTGCCGCTGCCAGACCTACCCAATTAACTCTCCGAGCTCCATAATCCTATAAAAGGAAAAGGCCAGAGAAAGAAACAAAATCCTTTATAAAACGTCACCCATTCATTCTCACCAGAGATGCTGCCTGGTTCACTGTTACTCCAGCAGTTTGTCTACCTTCGATTTAAACTAGCTTCTGCAGTTTTTTCCTCTACATTCCCCAACCTCCCCCCCCCCCCCCAATCTTTAACATACTTCTCATCTTTTCAATGTTAGTCTTGTCCCTTGCATTCCCATTTTCAAGAAACCTTCCTTTTTTACCAATCACACTGTTTCTTGGAACTATTTCCTCCTATCTCAATGTATTGTATTGTTCCAGTTTTCTCTATTCTACATTGATTTACATTGATCACCTTTACATGCAATTTTGCAGATTCAGAGGGCTAAAATAACTTTTGAACAATTTAATCCTTTGACCTAATCAGTCTCACAATCATTCAGCCCATCAATATCTCATTCCCATCTTAGCTCCTTTCCTTTGCTCTTTACTTTTTTTTAACCATACCTCCTGCTAATCTGGTTCTTTAATTTTTGGTTCAGTCCACTCCATTTTATCCTCTACCTTCCACCTCACTAGCTCCTTTTTATTTCACCTTCTCAAGCTTTTTCTCCCCACTCCCCATTTCAGTAATCTTCCTTCAAACTTACTTCTCCTATTACTTTGCACTCTTTTCTACTTAGTTAACTCCGAATACAAATATTTGGTATTACATCTGGTTTCATACCCCTGCCCCACTCCCTTTATCTTCTGCCCAATTCCTATTATTTTATTGGGGGTACACAAAAAGCTGGAGAAACTCAGCGGGTGCAGCAGCATCTAAGGAGCGAAGGAGATAGGCGACGTTTCGGGTCGAGACCCTAAATTATTTTATTGTTGTATCCCGTCTTTTATTTTTCCCTTCGGGGCCATGTCCCTCCCTTATTCGTTCTTCTCTAGATACTCTCTTGTTATTCCTTTGCCTTTCCAAACCATTGACCCATCTATTCCCTGTTATTATTTTTGTGCTTTCTTTGTGCCTTTTTTTGTGAAAGATTTGGAGATGACGAGAAAAAGTATAACGGCGGCAGTGTTTGTGGAAGTTAAATTTAGTTGATAAACTGCAATTTTAAAGGAATAATATCTGACACCCTTACCCAACTTCTGTGTGACCCCCAGACGAACAGAAATAGTTAAACGAGTTACAAGAGCTTAACATCTGTGGTTGGAAAGTTACTAGAGTGTATTCCAAGGGATAGGATAGATGTGCATTTAAATGGACAAGGACTGATCAGGGATAGTCAGCATGGTTTTGTACGTGGAAGGTCGTGCCTCACAAATCTGATTTGAGTTTTTTTTAGGATGTTAATGAAAAGGTTGTTGAAGGCAGAGCTATAGATGTTGTATACAGGGATTTCAATAAGGGATTCAACAAGATTCCGTATAGTAGGCTGCTCTGGAAGGTTAGATCCCATGGGATTTAAAGAGAGATAGCTGAATGGATAGAAAATTGGCTTGAGCTATAGGGAAGGGTTGAGCAGGCTAAAACTCTATTTCTTGGAGATTGTGGGGTGATCGTATAGGTGTACAAAATCTTGAGGGGAATAGATTGGATAGACGCACAGTCTCTTGCACAGAATAGAGGAACCGAGAACTAAAGGACATGGGTAAAGATGAGGAGGGAAAGATTGAATAGGAATCTGAGGGGCAACTTTTTTTTACACAAAGGTTGTGGGTGTATGAAATGAGCTGCCAGAGGACGACGTTGGGGCAGGTACTATAGCAATGTTTCAAAACATTTAGACAGGTACATGGATAGGACAGGTTTAAAGAGATATGGGTCAAACACAGACATGTGGGACTAGTGTAGTTGGGACATGTTGGCCGGTGTCGGCTAGTTGGGCCCGTAAGACTATGACTCAAAGTCTGGGGGAAAATGGGCCTTATTGCTCTTTGTCACATTTAAGAAAATATGAAATAGAAACAATGCCTTGAGTGTTTGACAGCGAGAAGGAACACTTTAGATTGCAAGAGGATAGAGATAAGGTCAGTCGGCAGAAAAATGGCAAATGGAATTTAATCTCAAGAAATGAGGCAAGGCATTTGCAACTGTGCAGCAGACAATCGATTAGCTGAATAACTAAATATATGAAGAAAGGATCTTGAGAGTGCATTGAGAGTCACATTAAAGGTAGCAAGATGAGTCAATAAGGTGGTTATACTTTAGTAACCAAACAGGAGAGTAATACTAGAATTTCAAGTACTGGGCATCCTATTACATAAAATATGTAATTGTGCTGGAGAGGGTTCTAGATGTTGCCAGGACTGGCAAATTGCATCTTCTAGCATAGATGGGACAAACCAAAATTGTCCTCTTTTGGAAAAAGGGAAATTGAGGAGAGTTAAGTGATGTGTAGAAATATATAAGTAATTTCTAAAATGCAACAAATAATTTATTTTACTTGGCTGAAGGGTCAAAAACAAAGATACAGATTTAAAGTAACTGGTAAAAGGATTAGTAGGCAGGTAACTTTTTTATTCCCACCCAATAACAGCAATAATCTTAACTTATTGCCTGAAAAGGTAAAGAGGAAGAGACCCTATCACATTTAAAAAGTACTTGGATGTGCACTTGAGTTAGTTCTGATATGCAGGGCAAAATAAATCTATTTTTTCAAGGTACAATTTAGCTAGTTTGCACTTTTCTCAACTGGCAGACAAGGGTAAATGGTCCCCATCAGTCCTTAAAAAATATATTGAGCCTATTGCAGCATTGCTTTTATTCTCCAATTCTTGTATCTTCACTTCTCCCATCTTACTTTTCTCTCCTTGTTCTATCACCCTTACAACCTCCCATCTTTACAAACTAAGCAATTCATTTCACACCCTCCTTATTTCAATCTTCTTCAACTACCTTCCTCAATTCAAAGCATTAATTTTCCCTCATATTTCAGACTTCTTCTCTGCTCCCTTTCACATTTTCTAGGTTCCAATGCATTCCCATCTTCTCTTATTTTCACACACTTTTAGTTTCTGTTCCCTTTGCTTCCTCCATTCTTTCCATATACTCCTCTTTCCAGGTTACCTTCTACTTCTATTGACCCTCCCAACTTTTTCTTTTCTACTTTTCTCATATTCCCTTTCTTTCTTCAACTTTTGTTCCGTTACCATACTTTAGTTCCCGCTTTTTAATTGTTTCACTCCTATTTCCCCCCCTTGCACATGCATTCCCTTAATTTGCCAATTTAATTTCCCGCTTTTCCTTTCACTGTGCTTCTCACCACCACCACCTGTCATTGCATCTTCCATCTCTCCCAACTAGCTCAACATCAATGGGGTCTTTTTGCACCTTCGCTGTCTGTAACTTTCCATTCTTGAACTCTTTCTATAACCCCCCCACCCTGCTAACCACCTTATTTTCCCTTGAGCACCACTTCTCCCGAGATCACTCAACATCCTCTCCTTCCTGACCCAACTACCACTCACCGAGTTATCCCCTCCATTCTTCCAACACCTCCCGCCTTTCAAGCTCCTCCACTAGCCCCTCTACCCACTCATCCCTCTCCCAGCTTCTCCTTCCTCAGCCCTGATCCCAACCCCCGTTGCCTCCTCCTCCTCCTCCTCCCACCACCGCGCTCCAGAAGATGGCGGGGGGGGGGGGGGGGAGAGAAGAAGGGCGCCACGGCGATGGGGCCGGCCTCGGGACGCTGACTTCTGCCCGGTCTCCGGTGCCGGGACTCCCGACGCGGGCGGGCGGGATGGCCTCCAGCCCCAGGCGTCCGGCTCTCCCGGCCTGCGAGAGGGCGACGGCCGCGGTAAACACCGGGATCCCAGGACACGCAGCTGGTCCGAGCCCGAGCCCGAGCCCGAGCCCGGGGCCAACCGCCACCGCCACCGCGCGCCGCCCGCCCGCCCGCGCCTCTCCATCACCCGCCCCGGCCATCTAGCCTCAAATTGCTGGCTTCTCCTTGAAAATAACCGGAAACTTAGCGAGTGCAATCCACCCGCCTCGCTGCATTGCATTCTCGTTGAGTGGCGGACACGGTGCATCCTTGCAACACACACACAGAGACAAAAAACAAACTTGTTTGCTTTAGGCCGGTGCACATACTGTTAGCAGCGCGGCTCCTTTGACGGGTCGAGCCGCGCGCCGCGCTGCCCCGCGCCGAGCCCGGATCCCCGGGCATCCACCAGCCCCCAAGTCGCTGACTGACAGCCTGACACTTACCTGGGGCTTTCGCGCCGCCAGCCCACACGTTCACCCAGAGTGCGAGCAGCGCTGTATTCCGTGTGTGTGCAATTTCACCTCCCACTCTCCGCCACCCCCCCCCCACCCCCAAATAAAAAAAGCAGCAACTTTTCAGCCCAGCTCCGGCTTGCCCTGCGCCATGTTGTTTTTTTTTTGGTGGGTAATATTACGTGTGCAAAAGAAAATTAAATTTGCATAACAAAAGTAAAAGTAACGGTTACCATATGGTCCGCGGTAATGGGTAAATAATGAAGGAGGCGGAGACACTCGGAAGAGGACAGGGGGGTGTGCGCAGAAAGTGCACCCCACGATGAATGCGTGGGGACCCAGCCAAGGTTTACAAAGAAGAGAACCTTCTTCTCTCCGTGGAAAGCTCAGCTTTCTTCCTGGAATTAATACAAACTCAAGGAACATATAGGATATCGGTGGGATCGCTTCCCGATTGCAATAATCGATCTCATCGAAGAATCGGATTTTTAGCAGATTCATCAAGCCGCTTTGGAGAAGGAAAGGGAAAACGACAGGTTTTTTCCCGCATCTATGGTTCGTTATGAACATTTGAAACATCGTCCACGAATACATCGTATATGTACTCGCTCCCCACTTAAACGAAGTAAAATACTTGACTTTAGACAGGCCGATTAGACTAAGGCTCAGCCCCAGTAGAAAGAGCGCATATTAACAGAAAATATATCACTCGAGTGGAAGATATACCTTAGATCGAAGTTTAGGCAGCCGAGATGCAGCGTAGTACGCAGTTCAAATTTGAGAACATTCTCTCTCTTACTCCCGTCCCCTGAGCGACGTTAACTCCAGATGCTGGAAGAGTTTAATGGCAACGACAAAAAAAAAACATGTCATGCTCCGCTTCCGGGAACGTGACTTCGCTGCGAGCTGGAATGCAACATTCTGCAAATCACGCACACGTCCACACGTCCCTTATCGGGGCGGCCAAGGACCTGGAGATTTAAAAAAAAACACCAATGAAAATAAAGTCCAACCAAAGTGAAGCTAGCAAATAAGAAGGCTCCCGAGAAGCACGCTACAACTTGCATAATTTAAAAAACAAGCTACCTAGAAAAGTCTCGGTGCGATTGTTTACAGAGCATCACTTGATAGACCATTCAACTGATAGACAAGTCATCCCTAACTCCTTTGCCTGCGCTCGCTATACTGCGCCACCTCCGGACACCGGCAAAAATCGGATTGTCCCACTTTCCACCCGAACATGCAGTAAACACGCAAACCAGTCTCCACCTGTTTTATCCAGTGTGCATTGTTTGCTGCGCGGGGCAACATTTGCTCACGTTGTCTGCAAACGTAAGCAGGAGAATGAGGGAAACACACGCAACCACCCCCGAGAGGAGCCTTTGCAATGCTTGGCAAACCTTTTAATCTTGTTTTGGAACGCACCACGTGTCGGAACACACCATCGGGTCACGTACGCGACGTCACCGCGATAAAAAGTGACACATGACTTTTCTGGCCCTTATCCCATACAATAGATGAGAAGTCTGTTGAGATGCGTGGTCCGATAATGGAAGCGCAGTCCGTTTGATGCAATTATCGTGCATTCATGGGCACCCAACCCCCAGAGTGATAGATGCCGCCGTTAATTTAATTCCATTGTCCCATCGCAGGGCTGGACCAACTCGGCCACCACTTGACCCTGCATTGAGTATCCAACCCCTACCCCCGTCACATCACAACATCTCCTTCCATTTTGCACAATTCACTCGTATCAATCGCTTCGGCCATTCCTTCTCTCCAGAGATGCTGCCCTGTCCCACTGAGTTACTCCAACATTTTGTGTCTATCTCCAGCGACCTCCCCTTGACCTCTCCAATGCCCATCTCCTCCAATGCCCATCTTCTCTAACATTAGCCTCTGGCTCCTCATTTCGAAAAGCAGCAAAAGACGGCAGATGCTGGAATCTTGAGCTAAAACCATAGGAACTCCGCGCATCGGGCAGCAACTGTGAAGGGGAATCTGTGGAGAAAATCAGTTGTAAACACCCTAATCCTCCCATCGACTCCTCTGCCTCACCTCAGTACCACTGTCTACGCAGCATTGCAAATACTGATCAGTCGGTCAGGGCCGTCCCTTGCAGCCGATCCCTGCGACCACACTAACTACCCACCTCATTGCATGATCTCGGCTGCCTGTGCCGAGGGAGCGCCGCGCCGCACCGCCGTCAGCACTTTTGACGAAACGATCAGTTGAACAGTGCAAATTAACTCAGCGTGGCGACTCCTGGAGGTCAAGCAGATTATAAAGGGTTTCTCCGCGCTGTCAGCCTTGCCGGGGTGCATTCAACGAGGGAGTGTCAGTCTCCTGCAGTTTCGGCGGGAAAGATTTCCTTCTGAACCTGCCCCCATGTTAAACAACACACGATGAGTAACTTCAGCCCTTTTTAGTTTCACGTATTTTACTTTATTTTTAACGCGAACCTAAAAGGTATTTAATTGTCGGCAATGTAATTTTATGTAGTTAATTGTGTCATGATTTTTTAAAAGGCAACTATTTAATATCAAAATTAGTAGTATGATTATTTGTTTACCAGTTCCTGATTTTTTTCAATGTCCTGTACACATCAGAGAGGTTAACAGACATTATAAACCGCTGAAGGGTTTTGACAGCTGGTAAGCTGGTGTGTGTGGTTGCAGTGAGGTGGGGTGGAGTTGTAAGGGCTTACCAGTTGTCAATACATTTCTGGGACAGGACGTGTTTTTTCAGTGAGGGGCGTATTGAGGCACTGGACAGACATCAACAGATGTACCTCAGTGCTTGTACGTCCATAGTCTGCAGACTATAACAATAACGAGCACAGTCTCGGGTCCTGCCGCCACATACGGACTGGATCCCGTATAACAGCCTCTCAAACACTTCGTGGTTGTATTGTTTAAGGAGAAAGCATGTGTGCCATAGACGTGTTGTAAGAGAATGCTTTGAATTGATGTTACTGTGAAGGCAGATCCATGTCCTTCTGTTTTATTTATAATGTAAAGGGAATTTCCTGAAAAATATAGCATCCCTATAGTGAATTTTCAGCAGCAACTAAGCCACAATAGGTTCAATGATGATTGTAATTATGTACTGCTATGAGAATTTCTGTCTTGGCTATGTAAGAAGCAATTGTGAGTGGGCTTTTTTTGCTGGTAACTGCAGGTATGAGAGCAGCAAGTGCTAAACTCGCAGCTGAACGTAAACAATCAGAACCTAAGAACAGTGGAATCTCTCCCTCCCCCCCCCCCCCCCCCCCCCCCCTCCCCCCCTCCACCGTTATCCTACCCAATATATGTATCCCATAACCGATTTCACAAAGATTTCCTGGTCATTTATTGCTTTGCCATTGTTAGGACCTGGTGTGCACAAATTGGTTGCCATGTTTTCTGCAGATCTATGAATGAATACATTTTCTAAATTACTTTCTATTAGTTGATCCGAAATATTTTCAGGTCTTGAAAAGGCTATATAAACGCAATCTATTTTTTTCTACAAATGTCTACAAATGATACCGCTTAGCTGAATGCTTCACTCAAGTGTCTTTCTGATTGAATTATTTTAGGGAACAATGTTGTGTTTGAAAAGAGGAAGTAGTGCAGAATCACCGTACTCAGAATAAAACGAACTAAATATTTGTTCGATTTAACTTTTATTCTTAACCAAATTTTCCATAGGGCTTTTAAAACATGGATTAAACAGTGGGATATTGATTTGGAAAAAGCTTCAATTGCTCATGTTTCACTATCTGCAGTATTTTGCATTCACGTTATTTACTAGTGTTTCAGTGGTGTTCCTTAAGTGCTAAACTCGCAATTTAAAATGACCCCTGTGTCACTCTCACTTTAAACAGAGAGATTCGTTCATTGAATCTCATCCTGAGTACCAGAATCATCCTTGCTGAATTCTCTGAACCTCCTCTACTGCATCAATACTTCTTGAAGGCAGGATGATATGCTGATCACGAACAAACCATGGGCAACAAAATAATCTGTTTTTGTCTTATAAGTAAAATAGCTTATGGGCACCTTCCTTTAATAACACACGGACTAAATTATTGTGTCATCCAGTTAGTCATGTTCCATTAGGTTATCCTTGCACCCTTGGTGACCCCAAAAGCCCATCTCTAACAAATGACGTTTCTCTTCTTTCAGATCTGCCTGACCTGCTGAATAATCTCAGCATTTCCTGTCTTTCTGATGGAATTATTTTAGTGAACAATGTAGTTTTGGTTTTTTTTTTGTTTGAAAAGAGGCATCATATTATTCCACCATGAATGTGAGACTGCATCTCCTGAACACGTCAGTCAGCAACAGCAAAGTCCCTTGGTGCAAACGTTCTGGCTTTCCCTGTGATGTACAGGTGTGGCCGGTGCCTTCTCCATGTGCATGATTCACCGTGATTGCCAGGCCTTCCAATCTGCACAATTAGCACACCTATCTCAACACACCCTGGTTTCTAAATAATATTTCTGCAGAGAAAATGAAAATTATACAGACACCACTCCTGTTTAATTTTATTTCAAAATATTATTGAGCTTTGAAATCATGGAAGGAGTGTCTGGGCGAGAGATGGTGGCAATCATAGATTAATACAGCACAGAATCCTTCGGACTTTATTGGACTTAAATAAAGTTATATATTTGCAGTAAATGTGGTGTTAAATCTTTGCGCTAAATGTGGTGCTCTTTATTATTTGTCTTTGCACTGTGGACGGCTGGTTTGTATTCATATCTAGTCTTTTTCTTGATTGGATAGCTTGCCAACAAAAGCTTTTCACTGTATCTCGGTACACATGACAATAATAAACAAAACTAAAAAGGCCCCTTTGGCCTAACAACTATGCGTCGAGTATCAGCTGTCCATTTACACCAATCCTACATGTCCCGATCTGAAACGTCGCCAATCCATTCCCCCACAGATGCTGCCTGACCCACTGAGTTACTCCAGCACTTTCTGTTTTTTTAATATGTAATCCCATTTTATTCTCCCCACGTTCACACCGACTTCCCCCAGATTCCACCACTCACCTATACACAGAATAGCTGAAGGAAGGTGAGGGCTGATAAATGGTTGGCATAAGTGCCTTTTCAACATCTTCAGACTTCAGAGATACAGTGCGGGAACAGGCCCTGCAGATCACAGAGTCTGCACTAATCAGTAATGTCCCCGTACACTAATCCACACACGCTAGGGACTATTTTACAACCCACTGAAGCCAATTACAATACAAACCTGTACGTCTTTGGAGCGTGGGGGGAAACCGGAACACCCGGAGAAAACCCACACGGTCACAGGGAGAATGTACAAACTCCGTACAGAAAGGACCTGTTGTCAGGATTGAATCTGGGTCTTTGGCGCTGTAAGGCAGCAACTCTATAACTGCGCCACTGTGTCGCCCCTATAATGCAAGAAGAACAGGCATACTTCATCAAGGTATCTTATTAACCTGGCCTTGATAACGTTAAATTCCAACCCCCATCACTCTCAACGCTTTTATTTATTTCCTGAGCTAGCCCCTTGCTCTCTGTGGATCCGGCCCTTCCCCACAATGATATCCTCCTTCTTAATCTCTCATTCTTTCCCCAAATTATGTTTCCCTGACCCTCAGTTTACTCTCCTCATTACACAGCTAGTCAGCTTCTCAGTTATAGAATCATGGAAACACACAGCTGAGAATGAGGGCCTTTGGTTCAACATCTCCATGCTGCCCATCAAGTGCACAGCTCACCTCCTCCCCTATCTGAGTTCATGTTCTTATTATCCTTTGCCCTTCCTTGGTCCACCAATCACCTCTGCTCCTATCTCACTGCTGCCCCTAATCTTTATACTAGTTATGTCGCACTCCACTCTCAGTTCTGGTGCAGGGTTTCGCTTGGAAATATCAACCCATTCTTTTCTAGCCACAGCTGTTGCTTGACCCACTGGTTTCATCTGGTAGATTGTTTGCTGCTCTAGATTTCAGCATCTGCACTCGGGTTGTGTCTCTATTTTACTACTCTGTAAGGTATGCTGACTTTGAAGGCATTTTCCTCTTGTGCTGTGAGACCCTCTACACTGCTCTTCCTCCAAGGTCTCTGATACTCACCTGTCCTTCGACCACATTCTTACCAAAACTTGCCACTACAGCCATGTATCTGTCCTCAGCAGTAGTCTTTGCCTTGTCCTGTCCAGTCTGTCTTCCAATTTTGTTTCCAGGCCCCCAATTCCACCCCTCACCCTCCCCTCGGGCTCCATTTGCCTATCACCCTTCACCCCACCAGTCCACCTCCCACTTCTCCCGCATCATTCCTCTTTGCAGGACTCAAAATTAACAGTTGCCCGGGTGCCAATGGCCACCTAATGTCCCGCCGGGCAACCTAAAAGTTGTGTCATTTTGCCCGGCTTGGCAAGCACCCGGGACACCTGCAGTTCAACTCTGAGTGGGCCCGCCTCTCTATCTCTCTCTCTGTCTCCGCTCTCCACCCGCTCCTCATCCACCGGCACGGGCGGCTGCCTTGCACATGCGCACTGCTACAGTCAGCACATCCTCCCCCTGCACATGCGCACAACCACGGCCAGCGCATCATCGGCACCCGTCATGCAAGCCGTCATTAATTACCACCTAAACTGTCATTTGGCAACCTAAAAAGCTGCCGAGGTTGCCCGGCTGGCAACAGAGAAAAAAAGTTAAGTGAGAGCCCTGCTTTGTCTTCACTCTGCATTCTCAGTCCCGATGCAGGGGTTTGACCCAATACGGCCGCCATTCCTTTTCCTCCACAGATGCTGTTCAACCTGTAGAGTTCCTCCAGCAGTTTGTGGCTCCAGATTCCAGCATCTGCAGTTTCTTGTGGCTCCACACACCCAAACTACAAGAGTACCAACGTTCGATATTTGTATTGATTTATTATTGGTGTGGGTTTATAGCTGTCATGTGTACTGAGATGCAGTGAAAATGTTTGTCTGCAGGCTATTCAGTCAAAACATACCATACATGAGTACATTCAACCCAAACACAGATACAATACGTAGCGAGTGCAAACAAATAAATAATGAAAGTTCAGAATATAGTGTTGCAGTATTATAATGGCAGATAAAGTGCAGGTAAAATAGTAAGATTAAACGAGAACTCACCTGTTCGAAGTTTGATCGTTATTTTACGAGGAGTTACGATGAGGGATTACGTGAAGAAGAGCCCGCCTCACGCTTGGTAACGGCATACTTCAAAGCAACGGCATGAAAAACACAGAACACCAAAGCCGGAGTAACATAGTAAGGCTCATAAAAAGACTTAGAACCACCATTTGATCATTTATTTTACGAGGGTGGGGAGTGGAGGGCACGTAATCCCTCATCGTAACTCCTCGTAAAATAACGATCAAACTTCGAACAGGTGAGTTCTCGTTTAATCTTACTATTTTACTTCGGAGTCACGTGAGTGACTACGTGAAGAGTTTTAAAGCTTTCTGTGTTTTTTATGTCGTAGAATTAATCCGTACGACAGTCCGGCTAAGTAAACACATACATGAGAAAGCAGACAAAAGTTAGATCTTTTTCACAATTAAATTTTTTAATGGTTGAAAAACCATATAATACCCTCCTTATATTTGAGGGAAAAATGATTACAAGTGACAAAAGATATCAGTGACTACACAATGATTATAGCAATTAATAGCAAACAAAGCAGGTGATTATAGTGCTCCCAACACCGCGTGTCCAAAGCTTGTCATAGTGTGAACAGGTTTGTTGTAGAACTTTGAAAAAGTTTCTTCTTTACTCCACCCTGCGATTTTTAAAATATGCTCGAGAGGTACGTCCCGCCCCTTCGCCGCGGACGTAGCTGCCGCCCTGGTGGAGTGAGATTTGAAGACATCAGTGTCTACTCCCGCTAAAACCAACACCTGTTTCAACCATTTTGAGATAGTTTGAACTGAAGCTTTTGTGTGTGGCTTTTTGTGCGTAAGCAGCAATGTCTTTTCGTTTCCTCGAAAAGTGTCCGTAACTTTAATATATTGGTTCAAATGTCTAACCACACACAAAGCAGGCTCAATATGAAAAGCTTGAAAGGTTACCTTTGTTCCAGATCTCCCTGGTCTACTTTGTTTGATCAGATCGTAAACATAGAATACAACGTTATCTGTAGTCACATGCATACAGTCTAAACGCAACATTTGTAAAGTTTGCACTCTTTGGGCTGAGACCAGTGCCATTAACATGACCAATTTCAATGTTAACCTATCCAATGTCAACCCTTCAATTGGCGTCCATTCTCTAAGTAGAGCAAGTACTATGCTCACATCCCAAATCTCTGTATATCTAGGTTTTGGCGGATTCATGTGAAAAATTCCTTTCATGAATCGTGATATTAATGGATGCGACCCAATTGACTTCTCACCAATCATAAGTCCTAAATAGGACGACAAGGCACTGCGTGCAGTGTTAATGGCACTGTAACTTAAATGTTGCCCAAAGTGCAAATTGGCAAGGAATTCCAAAACATGAGTAACATTCACAGATTCATCAGAAATATTTGACTGTGTGCAAAAATCTTCCCATTTCTTAATATGTGTCATATATTGTTTCTGTGTGCTATGTCGCCATGATGCACCAATAACTGTCAAAGTTTGGTCCGACAATCCCAGTTCCTGTAGTGGTCTGGTCAAAACCTGCAGATTAACAAATTCATATATGCATATAATGGGTAACCTTCATTTGTTACTGGATTAGTCAAGATATCACTACAGTTAGGAATCTGCATATATGGTTCTTTAATCATATTTAGCATAACTGGGAACCAAGGTTGAGTTGGCCAATTTGGCACTACCAACAATCCGGAAGCTGAATCTTGCTCTATTTTCTTCAAGCATCTCTGGATCAGAGCAAATGGTGGAAAAGCATAAAAGAACATTTTTTCCCCAGTGTAATGAAAATGCATCTACTGCAACTGCGTCCGGATCGTGTTCCCAAGACACATAATGAGGCAATTGATGATTAAGCCTGGATGCAAACAAATCAATTTCTGGCAACCCAAATCGTCTAACAATATTCTTAAATATTGCTGGCTTAAGCATCCATTCCGTATTATCTTTAAAAATCCTGGACCTTCCATCTGCTACCACATTGTCTTTACCTGGAATATAGCTTGCTGAAATCCATATCTGCCGACCAATACACCATTGCCATATCTCATTGACCAGACAATCACATGATAACTGATCCAACTCTCCCATGTGATTAATGTAAACCACAGCTGTTTTATTGTGTAATTGTATTAACACATGCAGACCTTGTTTAGCACAACAATATGCTTTAAGCCCATAAAAGGCCCCCAATAACTCCAAATAGTTAATACCATACTCTTGGAGAAACACTTGTTCTTCAGTTTTCCATCTACCTCCACAACTGGAGGATAAATCTGTGGCCCCCCATCCGAGAGCACTAGCATCTGTATGTAAAAACCATTTCAGGCTGTTTAATCATAATATTTATTAGCAGCTTGTGGGACATTTTCCTTTTTTAACCCACCATTGTAAATTCCAATACAGCTTCTTTTGTTAATTACATAGGCCTGTCAAATGGCCTGCCTTCTCTTTGAGAGCTTGTATCTTGTACCTTCGAAGATATCAATAAATGTAATGAACCCAAATTCTACTGCAGGAAATGCTGCTAGCAGTTCACCAATGGTTGTCACCATTTCTCGGATGGAAGGATAAGGTTTTGAATGAGATAATGACAAGTTACCAAAATATCATCGACTTTAACTGTTGGTAAAGGTATTAACATAGTCACTGAGTTAATTACAAACCCCAAAAGTTAAATTGTTTGTGCTGGCTGCAGCTGGGGCTTAATTAGATGAATTAAGAACCTTAGCTTACCACAAAGCTTTAGTAACTGAAACTGAGTCCTCAGCTGACTCCTGATAATCACTAATGACCAGAATGTCATTGAGATAAGCCATAATGATGTGCATTTTTGTGCTCTAATTGGGCTAAACTGGTTTCAACAGTTTCGTAAAGAGTAAAAAGCTGAACTCAGTCCATTTGGCAAAGCTTA
This sequence comes from Okamejei kenojei, assembly GCA_035221665.1. Lineage (NCBI taxonomy): Eukaryota > Metazoa > Chordata > Chondrichthyes > Rajiformes > Rajidae > Okamejei > Okamejei kenojei. The sequence goes on along the minus strand of CM069139.1, from coordinate 72,445,289 downwards.
ACTGCCATAATTGTCACAACCAATTAAAATTTAAGTACTACCGAAACCTGATGCATAGGTACAGAATAATAGGCGTCTTTTCATCAATCTTAGCCATATAACAACCTGCTGAATTAAATATTTTGCAGTATTCAATGACTCCATTTGAACATGTTTGTATTCTACAAACTTATTTAGACCTGTAAGGTCCAGAATACTTCTGCAACCATCATCTGTAATGCCTTCTAACATTTAAAGACAAATTTATGCTTGTGTTCAAAATCTTTTCCATTACCTCTTTTCCAGATAATTAGGCAATGTGAACATAAATCTCTGCTTTTTCAATTGCAGAAAACACGAAACATAAGCAGGTTTATTCTGTACAGGAGGATTAACCTCTTTTTTTTTTTAAAGTAATAGTAGTTAATGAAACTGCTCGTAATATACTGATCAAAAATAATAGTAAGCCAGTCTTAATAAACTTTTTGTAATCTCCCTCTAACTGGAGATTAATCCGCAGTTTCTTTAAGCAGGGAACAAGTCTTTAATTCCTCTGCATATGAGCGTGGTGGTCTCCTTATCCCCTGAATTCGGTAAGTATTTGGTTGTGCAATACAATAAAACTTCCTTGACATATTTCTGCCTCTATTTCCAATATCAAATCCCCTTCTGGGCGAAAATACCTTTTCGTCCAAAGACGAAGGTTTCATGCAGCTAAAATATTTAGCTTTTCATCCAATTTCAATAAGTTAGGCAGATTATTCCAAACAGATAACCAAGAGCTTAAACACCACTTGCTCGACACAGGTATGCAACCTTGGGTGAAAAATGGGCCAAATAGCCATTTATATTATATAAAATTTCATAGAAAGAATTGCACAATAGCGTCTTTATTTTTATGTTTTCCTTTCATCTGCCCAAAAGCCATAATAGCAGCAGAATAATTTGTGAGGATTTTTAAACCTCACTATTTGACGCTCTCATATTTGGAGTCATGGATGCCCATATTAACGGATAAACCGTAGGCTCTTCCAATGAGGCACAATTTCCTGTGCTGTGCAATTTTAATATTTCAATCATCACAAAATCATGAAGTTGGTGAGATACCATATATATATGTTGGCAGCTAGGATTTCTTCCATAGCCTCACCACTTCCTTTCATATATAGCAAAACCTTTTGCTATTCCAGGCATCTTTGGCCTCTTTTCATATTTTTTCATTTTATTTTTATTTTTATTTTGTGGTGTGCTTTCAAAATGCAAATCACCATCAACAGGGTCTGCCTTCTGCAGCCCTAAATCAATTGGGATTTCATCCCATGAGACTTCTTCCGGCCCAAATCCTGGGTCCGGAGTTCCAACTTCCAATTAGGCCATGGCCATATTCAGAATAATTAAACCCCTCAGGGCTAATTTTAGGAACCTTCAGGGTACTTTGACCCTAGTCTCATAATTATTTGGAGAACTTTCTCCATATGCTCCATAATCAGTTCCACATAGTTTACTTATCTGGAGGACTTTTCAATGTCAGAGTCATCAGAACCACGGGCCTCTCAGATTTTTTATTTTATTTTATTTTCCATTTTTCATATTCGGGAGCATTTCTCTCCGTGGTTATCATTTTGTAAACTAATTCGCTAACGGGTATATCTGCGGCCACCGGTATCGGAACCGGCTCCGCACTAGCTTTCCCGTATATTTATTTTTCACCCCAGGAAGCATTTAACCCGCGAATATAAGTTTACTTCATCATCTGTGCTTATCCAGCACTAATATGACTCTGACCTGATTTAATATATTTCCTATACTGCTGGACCTACCCAGCGCCCGCTAAGAAATCCCAACTTTACTGTTCTTACCTGCGGGCCGTTCCGACCGCTGCGAGGAGCTGCTCCTTACTGCAGCTCCACCTTCTGCCGTCAGCGTCGACGTCATGCCGTTACCAGCGTGAGGCGGGCTCTTCTTCACGTAGTCACTCACGTGACTCCGAAGTGCAGGTAAAATAATGCACGGTTTGTAATGAGTCGATTGGGTGATTAGGACTACATCCTTCACTTACGAAAGGAGCATTCAGTAGTCTGATAATAGTGGGAAAACAACTGTTCCTGAATCTGGTGATATGGTAAATCTGGTTAAATCTCCAGGGCCAGATATAAATCCCCAGGGCCAGATAGTCTGCATCCCAGAGTACTCAAGGAAGTAGCCACAGAAATAGTGGATGCATTAGTGATAATTTTTAAAAACTCCTTAGATTCTGGAGTAGTTCCTGAGGATTGGAGGGTAGCTAATGTAACCCCACTTTTTAAAAAAGGAGGGAGAGAGAAAACGGGGAATTACAGACCAGTTAGTCTAACATCGGTAGTGGGAAAACTGCTAGAGTCAGTTATTAAAGATGGGCTAGCAGCACATTTGGAAAGTGATGAAATCATTGGACAAAGTCAGCATGGATTTACGAAAGGTAAATCATGTCTGACGAATCTTATAGAATTTTTCGAGGATGTAACTAGTAGAGTGGATAAGGGAGAACCAGTGGATGTGTTATATCTGGACTTTCAGAAGGCTTTCAACAAGGTCTCACATAAGAGATTAGTATACAAACTTAACACACACAGTATTGGGGGTTCAGTATTGATGTGGATAGAGAAGACAGGAAGCAAAGGGTAGGAGTAAACGGGTCCTTTTCAGAATGGCAGGCAGTGACTAGTGGGGTACCGCAAGGCTCAGTGCTGCGACCCCAGCTATTTACAATATATATTAATGATTTGGACGAGGGAATTGAATGCAACATCTCCAAGTTTGCGGATGACACGAAGTTGGGGGGCAGTGTTAGGTGTGAGGAGGGTGCTAGGAGGCTGCAAGGTGACTTGGATAGGCTGGGTGAGTGGGCAAATGCATGGCAGATGCAGTATAATGTGGATAAATGAGAGGTTATCCACTTTGGTGGCAAAAACAGGAGGGTAGACTATTATCTGAATGGTGGTCGATTAGGAAAAGGGGAGATGCAACGAGACCTGGGTGTCATGGTACACCAGTCATTGAAAGTAGGCATGCAGGTGCAGCAGGCTGTGAAAAAGCAAATGGTATGTTAGCTTTCATAGCAAAAGGATTTCAGTATAGGAGCAGGGAGGTTCTACTGCAGTTGTACAGGGTTTTGGTGAGACCACACCTGGAGTATTGCGTACAGTTTTGGTCTCCAAATCTGAGGAAAGACATTCCTGCCATTGAGGGGGTACAGAGAAGGTTAACCAGACTGATTCCTGGGATGTCAGGACTTTCATATGAGGAAAGACTGGATAGACTCGGCTTGTACTCGTTAAAATTTAGAAGATTGGGGGGGGTTTTATAGAAACTTACAAAATTCTTAAGAGGTTGGACAGGCTAGATGCAGGAAGATTGTTCACGATGTTGGGGAGGTCCAGAACAAGGGGTTACAGTTCAAGAATAAGGGGGAATTCCTTTAGGACCGAGATGAGGAAAACATTTTTCACACAGAGAGTGGTGAGTCTCTGGAATTCTCTGCCACAGAAGGTAGTTGAGGCCAGTTCATTGGCTATATTTAAGAGGGAGTTAGATGTGGCCCTTGTGGCTAAAGGGATCAGGGGTATGGAGAGAAGGCAGGTACAGGATACTGAGTTGGATGATCAGCCATGATCATATTGAATGACGGTGCAGGCTCGAAGGGTCGAATGGCCTACTCCTGCACCTATTTTCTATGTTTATATGTTTCTATGATATGTACTTTCAAGCTTTGGTATCTGCTCCCGGAGGAGAGAAGAAGAAATTAGACCAGCACAAAACTTTCACAGTGAATGGTAAGGCCTGGGGAGTGTTGTGGAGCAGAGCGATCGAGGAGTGCCTGTATACATGAAAGTGGCATTGCAGGTAGATGGAGTGGCAAAGGAGGCTTTTGGTAAATTGGCCTTCATCAGTCAGGGTATTGAGTGTAAAAGATGAGATGTTATGTTACGGTTCTATGTGGGGTGAGGCCACATTTGGAATATTGTGTTTAGTTTTGGTCACCCTGTTATAGGAACAATGTCTGGAAAGAGATAGAGAAGATTTACGAGAATGTTGCGGGATTTGAGAGCCAATGAGAGAGATTGGGCAAGCTGGGACTTTCATCATTGGAGTGCAGGAGGCTATGCGGTGATATCCTAGAGGTGTATAAGATGAAGAGGGGAATCAATAGGGTGAATGTACAGTTGTTTACCCAGGGTAGGGGAATCAAGAACCAGAGGACATTGGTTTAAGCCAAGAAGGGAAAGATTTAATGAGGAACCTGAGGGGAAATCTTTTCACTCAGAGGGTGGTGAGTATGTGGAATGAACTGCCAGAAGAGGAAGTTGAGGCACGAACAATAACAACGTTTAAAAGACAGAGATGTAGATACAAGGAACTGCAGTTGCCGATTTACAAAAAAAAGTCACAAAGTGCTGGAGCGCTCAAAGTGTTCAGCGGGTCAGGCATCATAATTTAAAGACAATGGACAGGTAAATGGATAGTAAGGGCTTAGAGGGATATGGACCAATTGCTGGCTTAGATGGGGCATCTTGGTGGGCATGGACGAGTTGGGCTGAAGGGCCTGTTCCCGTGCTGTATGACTATGACTGAGGGAATGACTGAGGTGTGAGTGGTCTTGATTATGCTAACTGTTTTCTCGTTGCAGCATGAAGTTGCATCATGTGTTGACTTACGGGGGGTTGATGGGAGGAGGTAATGCTGATTTGTATAATGGACTTTCTGCAATTTCTTGCAGTCTTAAGTCGAGCAATTGCCAAACCAAGTGGTGGTGAATCCGAATTGTGCGTCGCTGTGTCACAGCGGTAGAGTTGCTGCCTTACAGTGCCAGATGCGTGGGTTCAATCCTGACAACAGGTGCTGTCTGTACGGAGTTTGTATGTTCTTCCTGTGACCACGTGTGTTTTCTCCGGGTGCTCAGGTTTCCTCCCACACTCCAAAGACACAAAGGTTTGTAGGTTAATTATCTTCTGTAAATAGTCCCTAGTTTGTAAGATAGTGCTAGTGTACGGGGCAATCACTGGTTGGCATGCACTCGGCGGGCAGAAGGGCCTGTTTCCACGCTGTATCTCTAAACTAACACTAAACTAAACCCAAGGAGGAACAAATGAGACAGACAAAGATGCCGCACAGAGGCAATGGGACTAAAATGGAAATAGGATTCTTTAAAAGCTAGAAAGGGGACGAAGAACAGAAATACTTAGATTCTATTAAGGTAGAAATTGTAACAATCTGGTAAAGTTGGGAGGAAATGTTGACGCAATTACCCACTTTTGTTGAGTAACAACTGCCGAGGATACATTTAGTGTCATGCCAAGATGAGTAATCTGTCATTTTCTCGAGAGTGAAATGATCACTTTGTGACCTATTGCACAGCTAATAGTTACTAATCAAGTTCCTGTAATGTGCTCACAACAATAAATTAGGACAATGCGAGGAGTCAGGAGTGCTGAGTTTCCTGCGTGTGCAATATGATTAGAACCTGTTCAATTGTATTTTCAGAATTTAAAGATCCACAGTGAAAGCCGATAACACAAATTGGCTTCCCGGACAAAAGTCATCATAGAGTATAACAATTACACTGATAGTTTTTAAACCTTCAACCCCAAGTTAAAACTTAGCGTGTTTTGATGACGTTAATATTGATGCTCCTGGATCAGATGTGGCTTGTTAAAATTAATTTCCCATGTAATCACATAGTGTGCCAAAACATTAACTGAGGGAAAGTTGCAATGTCAGAACATAGAACTGTACAGCATAGGAACAGGACTTTTGGCCCACATTGTCTGTGCCAAGACAAACTTTTATTTGCGTAGGAAGTAACATCTTTGGCTGATAAGTTAAACTGAGAGCCTGCTTGCCCTCTCAGGAGGACATAAAAGACTCCATGCCCTTGTGTTAATGAAGAGTGGGAACGCTCTTACGCAGCACAGCATTTAATCCTCAACCAGCATCGCTATTTAATTTTTAATCACGTTTTTATCAGTTTTTCTTCCCCTCCAGCTGCTGCCTGACCAGTTGGGTATCTCTGGTTCCCAATGTCTGCAGCATTCTGTATATCATTGATTTCATTCATCAAAGACTCACAATTAAGATATCATCATGTGATTGACGTATATTCATTTTCATTGCTCTTGAGAAAGCAAATTGGAAATATCCGGACAACTTGCTGGGCAACAACCAGAGAGCCACAAGAGACAACCGATGCTGGAATCTTGATTTTAAAAAAAAGCACAAGACATTTCCCTCCACAGATCCTGCCTAACCTGCTGAATTTCACCAGCGCTATATTTTCTGCGGAATAATTGATGACATTTATCCACCTCTCCGTCAACGGAGGGCTCGAGGCCCCTGACTGTGAGAGAATAACGAAAGGAAGAGATTGACCTTTTTTCGCTTTCCATCACTGAGGAATGTGGAGGAGTCACTGTGGAGGATGTTCATGTTAAAATGTATTTTGTGTGTTTTGTTGCTTTTTATTGGTATGCCTGTATAGCAAATCAAATTCCTTGTATGTTGCAAAACATACTTGGCTAATAAAGTATGATTATGATTATGATCTCTCTTTCCCCCTCTGTTTTTGTACAGAGAAGATGGGTAGAAGAGGGATGGGTGGAACAAACAGGATAGTTAGAAGCCACGAAATGTCACTTGAAGACACTTGGTCTCAGCATATCCTTTGTTCTACCCATCCCTTCCCGACCTTATCTACTACCGTTAAACTGACTTGTTTTCTATCTTTCCTGGTTCTAACAAAGAATCTAGTACATATGTCTCTTTCCACACATATTGCCTGAGTATTTCCGATGCTTTCTGCTTTCATTACAATACTTGGACTCCCTCAGTGGCACAGACCCAGCAGAAGTGGTGGCACTGTTGTGAGATAAAGTAGCCCTGCAAGTCCTTTAAACCTCTTGAAGGCTTCTAGCAGCATTTTACATGTAAGCAGGGAAAACTTCTGATGACAAACCAATGTCCTTTCCGTCATTCAGTGAAGAATAAATCCCCTTTAGTGAGGAACGCGTGTATTCACCGTCACACAGTGAGGGACAAGCTTGTGCTGGTCCTGGGATTCAACACCTCTCTCTGCCACGGGATCATTGGCTTCCTGACCCATTTACCACAACCAATAAGGATAGGTGACAAAACATCCTTCACAACAATTCTCAACAACTGGGCCCTGCAACCATGCATTCTCAGCCTCTTAATATAGTCCGTCACCATGCTCGTCGGAAACCAGCACCACTGCAACGCTGATGTTTTCAATGATGATGAATGAATATACAGTCACAACTATGCTGACAAATTCTGCTTTAAATCCATTCATAAGTTTACAAACGACACCACTAGAGTGGGCCGGATCACTAATATTAACGAGACGGAGTGCAGGAAGGGGCTAGTGGGCTTAGTAACATGGTGTCAAGGCAACAATCCCCCCCTCAATGTCAGCAAGATGAAAGATTTTGTTATCACTTCAGGAAGGAGGTGGAATACACGCTCCAATCTACATCAGTGGCGCTGAACTGGAGATGGTCGAGATCTTCAAGTTCTTAGGCAGAAATATCACCAACAATTTGTTCTGGCCATCCACAATGATACCATGGCCAAGAGAGTGCACCAAGACTGAGGACATTTGGCATGTCTCCAATGACCTTTATCAATTTCTACAGATGCATCAGGGTAAAGAGCCTGTCCCACTGTACGAGGTCATTCAAGAGCTCTCCCGAGTTTAAAAAAAAATCAAACTCGTGGTAAGCACGTAGAATGTACGTAGCGGGTACGTCGGTGTTCGGGACGTCTCTTAGCGGCTCGTAACGCTAACGGCAGGTACTCGGGAAACGCTGTAAGCTCGTGAAGATTTTTCAACATGTTGAAAAAGGTCTATGAGAGCCCCGAGTACCTGCGAGCGGCTATTACCGTAATTCTCCGAGTTCAAATCGGGGCAAAGTCGGGAGAACTCTTGAATTAGCTCGTACAGTGGGACAGGCCCTTTAGCATCCTCGCAGGATGCATCACAGCTTGCCCAAGCCACAGCTCTGCCCAAGACCACAAAAAATTGCAGAAAAGCTCTGAACCGAGATACAGCACATGCCAAGCAGCCTTCCGCCCCTCTCTCAATTGATTCCATCGATTCTTCAGGCTCCTCGGGGAGGTAGCAACATAATCAAGGACCACTCACGCCAGTCATTTCCTCTTCTGCCCTCTCCAACAGTAGATAGAAAATCTTGAAAGCAAATTCAAGAAAAGCATCTTCCTTGTTGTTATCATACTCTTAAATGGACTTCTCATGAACTATGGCTGCATTACTGATCTCCTAATCTCCGTTTACAGTATACCTGCCCTTCCTCTGTAACTGTAATACTATTTCCTGTGCTGTACCCTTTTTCTTTTTTGTGCTACCTGTTGTATGGTTTCATCGTATTTATGCACAGTACGATTTGCCTGGATAGCATGCAAAACAAAGTTTTCATTGTGTCTGTGGTAATAATAAATCAATACCGAAACCAATCACTGACAAACACAATCATGCTTAACCTCACCATCCGAGGAACACAATCCTCCTCTTCTCTACTCACTGGGGTAACTCAATCCTCATCCCCTTCACTCAGTGAATAATATAACAGACAGGAAAGAAAGAACAAAGTGTAATAGCAAAAATTGGGAGGCATGAGAGATTATCTTAAATTATATTTAATTATGAGATTAATTATCTTAAATCTGAAAACACATTGGTAATGGGAGAAATAATGGAACAGTAGCCAAAATTAAGAGAGCTTAAAGTGGTAATTGTAGATTCATTATTTACAGCTGCAAAATTGAGTGTTTTTTGTAAGATGAGACATTGATAATCTTTGCAATGACTCCTGATGGCTGAATTTGATTTTGATCATTATAGCCACCACAAAGATAATAAGAATGAAACCAGACATATCATTTAATTTTGACCCGGTCATTAGGGTTGGGTGCAATAAGAGCATGCTCAGACCAACTGACCCTGCAAATCCCTTACGCAAGCATCTGGCAGAATGCCTAAACTGGAAGACCTAATAGGGATGTCCAGTTTATATGAATTGCTCCCACCTCTGTTTAAATCAGATGGATTAGGATTTGACACACACAAAACTCCTTACAGCATTAACAAGTGTAGAGCTGCACTCCACCATAAACTAACCGGATGTGTTCAGTGAGGAGGAGGGAAGAGCATGTTGGGCTCATCAGAGAATGACGAGCTTGAGGCCACAGCATAGTCTTAGCATATGCTTGACAGAGAACTAGCATGCTTTAGGTTGTCTGTACATACTGTATACAGCAACTTGCAAACACTTTTACCTCACCACCAAATATACAAGACTTAACCATTTGAACAGACAAGGACAAGTTGCCACGGAGCAGTACGGTGGCACAGCGGTAGAGCTGCTGCCTCACAACGCCAGGGAGCCGTATTTGATCCTGATTACGGTTGCGGTCTGTACGGAGTTTGCACGTTCTCCCTGTGACCGTGTAGGTTTTCACCCAGTGCTCTGGTTTGCTCCCACACTCCAAAGACATACACGTTTGTAGGGTAATTGGCTTCGGTAGAGATTGTAAGTTGCCCCTAGTGTGTAGGATAGTGCTAGTGTACGGGGATCGCTGGTCGGCAAGGGCTCGGTGGGCTGAAGGGCCTGTTTCCGCGTTGTATCTCTAAACTAAACTAAACTAGTGTAAAAGTCTCCAACTCCGCTGGTTGGAGATGTATTGCCGTTCCTTCATGTCATATGGATCAAATTTGTGCATTGAGGGAACCCCAGCAGTGGCTGAAGAAAGTACTTTCACAAGACAACTAGAACTTAGCCAGACTGAAGAAGGGTTCCAATCGGTAAGGTCACCTGTCCTTGTTCTCCAGAGATGCTGCCTGACCTGCTGAGTTACTCCAGCACTATGTGACTATTTTTTTAACAACAACTTAGCACTTGAACGCTGACTTTGTCAAATGTCTACATCCTGTGAATGAATAAATGAAATACATGACCAAATAAAGTACTTGTGAAGTCTTGGTTTCCTGTTCATTTCAGATCAGGATTTCAAACCCCGCATTCTGTAACTCACCATGACTGCTTGTATCTGCTCCTGCATTATAGCTCGTCTCCACCCACAGCACAATGTCTCAGTAATCAGTTCCTTTAGTATCTCTTTTGTACAGAAGGGGACAGATGTCCTTTCCGCACTCTATTGGAGATACAAGTGTTTGGACAGGTACTTGAATGGGAAAGGAGCAGAGGGATATGGGCCAAATGCAGGCAGATGAGATTAATGTTGATAGGCATCATGGGCCACATGCACACAGCGTGTCATGTTCTCCAGAGATGCTGTCTGACCCACTGAGTAATGCCCCTGTCCCACTTAGGAAACCTCTGGAGACTTTGCGCCCCACCCAAGGTTTCCGTGCGGTTCCCGGAGGTTACCGGAGGTTTTTGTCAGTTTCCCTAATGGTCGAAAGTGGTTTCCGTTTTAAAAATCGGTAATTCTTTAGTCGAAGCCGGTTGCGATGCTAGTTGAAGGTGGTTGCCGGGGGACATAAACCTCCGGGAACCGCACGGAAACCTTGGGAGGGGCGCAAAGTCTCCAGAGGTTTCCGTTCAGGTTTCCTAAGTGGGACAGGAGCATAAGTCCATAATTTGTGGGCCAGATGAGCCTATTTGTGTGCTGCACAATTCTATGAGTACCAAGCATAAGACCTGGTGAGAAATAAGCCTTTTACCTTTAGGAACATGTTTCTGTATGTAGCAGGGCCTAACCTTCCTTGCTGAGGACTTTCATGATTTCAATTAACTCTTTACTTGCTGCATTTGGATAGCATCCATTGCAAGCCACACCTTTTCTGGACTGTTATTTTGAATCAAGGTGTGGCCTTTGTTTGCAGTTTACCTCTGGCATTGCAGAGCAAATAGTTTGGGATGCATTTCCATTGGTCTGTCCAAATTATGGAAAATGTTAAATTAACAAATGTATTTCAACCCAGGCAGATTTACATTCAATAGATGTCAATTCCTCATCACGGGGAAATCAAGTCCTGAAAACGAACGTGTACATTCTTGTATAAATTAATTGATTCACAGGAGGATTGTACTATTTTTCACATGAATTTCTATGTCTACCATTTGTTCTTATATTTTTCTGAAACCCTATAAATCTCTAATGGTAATTTTTCATTCTCCGGGTATTCACTTCCAGTGATTTCTGTGAAATTTGCCTTCAGTTAGATGCATTATAGCATCATCCCAGTGCAGCGTGGAAAAAATGGAGTAAGCGTTGTTCAGTGACAAATCAGAAAGCAACAAATGGAGGAATCCAACAGAAATAGACTGACCTGATTCCCAAAAAGAACCAGTAAGAAGTCAAGAGTTTGAGGATTGATAAACAATGTGGTGACTAGAATAATAATGAGCAAGAACTAAAGAATCAGGTATGATACTGGAATGCATGAACGCACCTGGATGAGGATGGTCTGCAAATGAAGATGTGTGGAATGTATGTGATGAAATGGTAAACAAAGATATCTATAATTTAACATGTGACTGGAAATATAAACAAAGATGAAGCTAAACTGAAGGACTAAAGAAGGACATTCAAAAGAAGGATTAAATAACCAAGCATTGCGTCAGTATTGCATCCGCCCACTGTTTCGTCATCTAGAGAGAAGAACTCATCAAGCAATTTACAATTTGGATATAACGCAATTACTGGAAACATCTTCTCCACATCCACTCTATCTCAGTCTTTCATTATTCAGTCGGTTTCAATGAGAAATCCCCTCATCCTCCTAAACTCCAGCAAGTATAGTCCCAGAGCCGTCAAACACTCGTCATGCATGAACACAATCATCCCCAGGATCATTCTTGTAAACCTCCTCTAGACCCTCTCCAACCCCAGCTCATCCTTCCTCACATATGGGGCTGAAAACTGCTTGCAATGTACCAAATGTAGCCTCACCCGCATGTTATAAAGTCTCAGCATTTCACACTTGCTTTTATATTCTAGTCCTCTCAAAATTAATGCTTTAACATTCCTCAGTATGGACGCAACCTACAAATTAGCAATTCACAAAATGGGTATCACTCCATGGAGGCGAACAAAGATCATAACCTCCCATCAGCATTGCTCAATGTCACAGCGAGAGATCGCAAGCATGGTAGGGGTGAGAAAGCTTCTTCCTCCAGGATTATCAAGCAAGGGGATGAAGCCGGATCACTATCGCTGAGGATGACAGGCAGGTGTGGCCACCAAAGCAAGACAACTCCAAGAGATGAGGCCTTGCTGATCGTGAGATCATATGACATAGGAGCAGAATTAGGCCCATCGAGCCTGCTTTGTCATTCAATCATGGCTCGAAGGGCCGAATGGCCTCTATTTTCGAATCTATTTTTCCCTCTCAATCCCATTCTTCTGCCTTCTCCAAAATAACCTCCGACACCCTTACTAATCAAGAGACTATCAATCTCTCCTTTAAAAATACCCAGTGGCTGGGCCTCCACCGTCATCTGTGGCAATGGATTCCCCAGATTCACCACCTTAAATTCCTCCTCATCTCCTGTACTCACTCTATACTCATGACTGTATAGCCAGACACAATGCGAACTCCATCATCAAGTTCGCCGACGACACCACTGTTGTGGGACGAATCACAGATGGCGATGAGTCAGAGTATAGAAGTGAGATCGACCGATTGACCAAATGGTGTCAGCACAAAAACCTGGCTCTCTACACCATCAAAACCAAGGAACTGATTGTGGACTTTGGAAGGGGTTGGATGGGGACCCACAATTCAGTTTATATCAACGGGTCGATGGTGGAAAGGGTCAAAAAGTTCAAATTCCTGCATATTTGCATATTTCCAAAGATCTTTCCTGGACCCAGCACACTGATGCAATTATAAAGAAGGCACATCAGCGCCTCTACTTCCTGAGAAGACTACGGAGAGTCAGAATGTCAAGGAAGACTCTCACGATCTTCTGCAGGTGCACAGTAGAGAGCATACTTACTGGCTGCATCGTGGCCTGGTACGGCAACTTGAATGTCCAGGAGCGGAAAAGAATGCAGAAAGTTGTGACCATGCCCAGTCCATCACCAGCTCTGACCTGCCCACCATCGAAGGGATCTATCGCAGTCGCTGCCACAAAAAGGCTGCCAACATCATCAAAGACCCACTCCATCCTTGCCACACACTCATCTCTCCGTTGCCATCGGGAAGAAGGTACAGGAGCCTGAAATCTGCAACATCCAGGTTCAGGAAAAGCTACTTCCCCACAGCCATCAGGCGATTAAACACAACATCAAATAAGCTCTGAATAATAATAGTCTATTATTACTATTGCACTTTATCTGTTATTTATTATGTATATATTGTCCATGGTCTAGAGACACACTGAACTTTTATCTCCCGTTCTGTATTATGTTTACATATTCTGTTGTGCTGCAGCAAGTAAGAATTTAATTGTCCTATCTGGGACACATGACCATAGAACTCTCGTGACTCTTGACTCTCTTGTAAAGGTAGTCCTGATTTTCTGGTTTGAGATTCTCCCACTACTGGAACCATCCTCTCCACATCGACTCTATTTCAGCTTTTCAATTATTAAGTAGGTTTCAACGAGAAACCCCCATATCCTTCTAAACTCCAGTGAGTACAGGCCCAGAGCCTTCAAATGCTCCTTATACATTAACCCAATCATCCCTGGGATCATTCTCGTAAACCTCCTCTGGACCCCCTTCAATCCCACCACATTCCTCAGATATGGAGCCCAAACTGCTCACAATATTCCAAATGTGGCCTCACCAGCATGTTATGGAGCCTCAGCATTACACACTTACTTTTATATTCTATTTCTTCTCAAAATTAATGCTAACATTGTGTTTGCCTTCCTTACTACTGAATCAAATTACAAATTAATCTTTTAGGAATCCTGCACCAGCAATCCCAAGTCCCTTGGTACTTCCAAATTCTGAATCCTCTCCCTGTTTAGGAAATAGTCTACGCCTTTATTCCTTCCACCAGAATGCGTGACTGTACTCTTTGCCAACTCTCCCAACCTGTCCAAGTCCTTCTGCAGAGTCCCTGCACCTTCAACACTACCGCTCCTCCGCCTACCTTTATATCATCCACAAACCTGGCCACAAAACCATCAATTCCATCATCCAGGTCATTACCATATAATGGGAAACGTAATTGACCCACACTGACCCCTGCGGATCATCGCTCGTCACCGGCCGCCAGCCAGAAAAGGCCCCCTTCATTCCCAGGCCCCCCTTATTCCCACTCTTTCCCTTCTGCCAGTCGGCCAAGCTTCTGATTTGGGAAAGTAAGAAGGATCTGAGAATGCCAAGCAATGCCCTGAGGAAAGATTTGTATGCAGTAGCAGTCGCAATAAGCTCAAACAGCATGCACTAAGGCCTTATTGAAGTCAGTTGTATAGCCCGAAGACCAATGAAAAAATAACTTCTAACTGCTGAGATGAAGAAGAAATGGCAGCAGGGGTCCCTGAACCACGAAGATTAGACATGTGAGGACGAGAGAAAGCTATTTCCTGGTTCTGGGTCAACGTAGCCAACATATTCAGAGAGAATGGGTTGGCACAATTGCCCCACAGTAGAATTAGTGCCTTACAGCACCAGATACCCTGGTTCGATCTTGACTTCAGGTGCTGTCTGTACGGAGTTTATATATTCTCCCTGTGACTGCTTGTTTTTTTCTCCCGATGCTCCATTTCCTCCCACATTCTGAAAGACATTTAGGTTTGTAGGTCAATTGGCTTTTGTGATGTGTCTGGGGTGATTGCTGGTTGGTGCGGACGCGGTGGGCCAAAGGGCTGTTTCCACTAAAGTCTGATTCAGTCGACGAGCTGGTGAGGAAAATGCCAGTTCGTCCAATATCCTGAAAAAATGTTCTGGGGTTGTTTCAACACTTCATCTAAGATGTTGATCCGCTACACCCACTTGACCAAAAGATACGATCACCACAATATATCGATGTATTGCAGAGGAAAGTGGTGCTGGAGATGGTGAAGGTTATTTCCAGATGGCTCTGGGATATTTCAGCAAGACCTTACACCGTGCCATACATCAAAGATGGTGACCCAATTTTTCCAGCAGAAGATGATACGTGTCTTGGACTGGCCTGGTAAATCGCCTACCAGCATTTAATTGAGAATTTGTGGTCAATTATCAAGGAGAGATTGAAAAGAAAGGACTGGACCACAAGGCAGAACTCATGGAGGCAATAATTCATCAGTGGTATCGAGATGTAAAAATCCTCCGAGACTGTCAGAATCTGGTCAATTCCATGCCAGATTGTGTCAAAGACTTGATAAAGAACTGTGGTGGACATATAATGTACTAAAATGATAATTTAGTTAATTTAGTTTAGAGACATAACGCGGTATCAGGCCCTTCAGCCCACCGGGTCCGCGCCGACGAGCGATCCCCGCACATTAACATTGTCTTACACACACTAGGGACAATGTTTACATTTACCAAGCCAATTAACCTACAAACCTGCACATCTTTGGATTGTGGGAGGAAACCAAAATCTGCAATTCTTTCCGACACAGGAAACCGAAGACTTGGAGAAAACCGACGCAGGTCACGGGGAGAACGTACAAACTCCGTACAGACATCACCCGTAGTTGGAATCAAACCCAGGTCTCTGGCGCTGCAAGCACTGTAAGGCAGCAACTCCTCCGCGGCGCCTCCGTGCGATGATAATGAACAAAAGGCAGCCCTGAAACATATACAGTGGCTTGCAAAAGTATTCACACCCCTTGAACTTTTCCACATTTTGTCACGTTACAACCACAAATGTAAATTATTTTATTGGGATTTTATGTGATAGACCAACATAAAGTGGTGCATAATTGTGAAGTGGAAAGAAAATGATACATGGTTTCCAAATGTTATTACAAATATAAAATTGAAAAGTGTGGCGTGCAAAAGTATTCAGCCCCCCGAGTCAATACTTTGTAGAACCACCTTTCGCTGCAATTACAGCTGCAAGTCTTTTGGGGTATGTCTCTACCAGCTTTGCACATCTAGAGACTGACATTTTTGCCCATTCTTCTTTGCAAAATAGCTCAAGCTCAGTCAGATTGGATGGAGAGCGTCTGTGAACAGCAATTTTCAAATCTTGCCAGAGATTCTCAATTGGATTTAGGTCTGGACTTTGACTGGGCCATTCTAACACATGAATATGTTTTGATCTAAACAATTCCATTGTAGCTCTGGCTGTATGTTTAGGGTCGTTGTCTTGCTGGAAGGTGAACCTCCGCCCCAGTCTCAAGTCTTTTGCAGACTCTAACAGGTTTTCTTCCAAAATTGCCCTTGTATTTGGCTCCATCCATCTTCCCATCAACTCTGACCAGCTTCCCTGTCCCTGCTGAAGAAAAGCATCCCCACAGCATGATGCTGCCACCACCATGTTTCACAGTGGGGATGGTGTGTTCAGGGTGATGTGCAGTGTTAGTTTTCCACCCCACATAGTGTTTTGTATTTAGGCCAAAAACTTCAATTTTGGTCTCGTCAGACCAGAGCACCTTCCTCCACGTGTTTGCTGTGTCCCCCACATGGCTTGTGGCAAATTGCAAACGGGACTTCTTATGGCTTTGTTTCAACAATGGCTTTCTTCTTGCCACTCTTCCATAAAGGCCCGATTTGTGGAGTGCACGACTAATAGTTGTCCTGTGGACAGATTCTCCCACCTGAGCTGTGGATCTCTGCAGCTCCTCCAGAGTTACCATGGGCCTCTTGGCTGCTTCTCTGATCAATGCTCTCCTTGCCCAGCCTGTCAGTTTAGGTGGACGGCCATGTCTTGGTAGGTTTGTAGTTGTGCCATACTCTTTCCATTTTCGGATGATGGATTGAACAGTGCTCCATGAGATGTCCAAAGCTTGGAATCGCTTTTTATAACCTAACCCTGCTTTAAACTTCTCCACAACTTTATCCCTGACCTGTCTGGTGTGTTCCTTGGGTTTCATGATGCTGTTTGTTCACTAATGTTCTCTAACAAACATCTGAGGCCTTCACAGAACAGCTGTATTTATACCGAGATTAGATTACACACAAGTGGACTCTATTTACTAATTAGGTGACTTCTGAAGGCAATTGGTTGCACTGGATTTTATTTAGGGGCATCAGAGTAAAGGCGGCTGAATACTTTTGCACGCTACACTTTTCAGTTTTTTATTTGTAAAAAATATTTGAAAACCATGTATCATTTTCCTTCCACTTCACAATTATGCGCCACTTTGTGTTGGTTTATCACATAAAATCCAAATAAAATACATTTACGTTTGTGGTTGCAACAGGACAAAATGTGGAAAAGTTCAAGGGGTATGAATACTTTTGCAAGCCACTGTATATTGATCTGTTATACGCAAGTGTATGCTTGATTCAATGAACTTGCATTAGGTTGTACTTTCAATTATTTGATGAGTTCAAAAATAATCATATATGGAAATTACAAGTGTTCTTTAACCACAAGCGGAATGAACATTAGACTGGGAAATTTCCAATGACCTTAGGCTCCTCTGCACAGAGTGCAATAGGAAGAGGATGGGATAAATATTGCAGAGAACAGTTTACATGTGGAGAGACCAAGTGAAAATATAACTGACCCAGGCAGCTTCTTACAACATGCAAAACAAACTGGTTTATTTTCTTTGGCAAAAGACGGAGGAAATCTTAATGCTTTCTCAACAGCTCAATGTTCTGTGTTAATTTCTTCTGGATGGGAAGCAAAATATACAACTTTGTCTGTAGTCTTGTTTTGTGCTCTGTGTCCATGTGCTGGGAATTCAGTCTATACACTGCCCTTTGGGTTCATGCTGTTATATCGGAACATGAAG
Organism: Okamejei kenojei; assembly: GCA_035221665.1. NCBI lineage: Eukaryota > Metazoa > Chordata > Chondrichthyes > Rajiformes > Rajidae > Okamejei > Okamejei kenojei. The sequence goes on along the minus strand of CM069139.1, from coordinate 72,427,419 downwards.
AAGGTGGAGCCTGCATTTCACCCCTAAGGAAGCTTATCTAGTTGTCTAAAGCCCGTTGGGTGCAGATTTGCAAGCACACCCTTTACTGAGATCGCCAAAGTCTGCCAAAGATAAAAACAGTGATGCAAGAAAACATCCCAAAACCACCATGACTTATGCATTCTTGGAAGCTAACGGCTATCCACTATATACATTGCCGCACACAGAATTAGTGGGGCTTAGAGATGGGCAGAGGGGGCACAGCCAGCCAGTGGGAATTTAGACTGGCAATGGGTGTCAGACATTGGCAGTGGGGTGCTCAGACTGGCAGTGGAGACCCACAGTCAGTATGGATCAGACCTCTAGTGAAATATGCTCTTATTCTGCATGGGAACAACAAGCGAATGTAAGGGGCATAATACTAAGAGAGGACAAACAGCAAGAGAGAAATTGTCATCTTTCTTCATTAACTTTGGCACGGTGGCGCAGCAGTAGAGTTGCTGCCTTACAGCGCTTGCAGCGCCAGAGACCCGGGTTCGATCCTGACCACAAATGCTGCCAGGACGGAGTTTGTACCTCCTCCCCGTGACCTCCGTGGGTTTTCTCCAAGATCTTCGGTTTCCTCCCACACTCCAAAAACGTACAGGTATTTAGGTTAATTGGCTTGGTAAATAGAAAAATTGTCCCTAGATTGTGGGGGATAGTGTTAATGTGCAGGGATCGCTGGTCGGCACGGACCCAGTGGGCCAAAGGGCCTGTTTCCGCTCTGTATCTCTAAACTAAACTAAACTTGAGCGAACTGCATCACAGGCAGCACACTGGCACATCTTAATAGAGATGCTCCAGCGACCCTGGGTTAAATGCTGTACTCGCGCGCTGCCTGTGGGGAGTTTGCATGTTCTCTCTGAATATCTGTGGCTTCCTGTCGATACCCCAGTTTCCTCCCACACTCCAAAGACATGCACATTGATAGATTAATTGGGCACCGTAAGTGGCAGAATCAAAAGGGTCGGATTAAAAATGGGTGCTTCGCGGTCAATGCAATCTCTGTGGGCCAAAGGGTCGATTTTCATGCTGCAAAGCTCCATAAGGCTATGTCTCAATTAAATTGACGTGAAATATAGCAACGAACTGAGCATATCTGGTTACAATAGCACAATGCAATCACAGTGAAAGAAGCAAAAGAAAAAAAAACTCAAAAGTGGATTCTCCAAACTACTTTTCACCAAACCAAGAACTTCTGAAAAGTGTATTGTGTAATAAAGAACAACTGTGTAAATATCAAACAATTGCCAGTTTGAAAGTGTTGCCAATCTCTTGTTTCTTCTGCTGTGCCACAGGACACAGGGACAATGCAGTTCCCTGTCACGGGCTGTGATGCAGGTGGAGGGCAGCTCAATGCCATGCTATATGTGCACACACTGACACATTGTTTTTATCACTGCATCACCAGCAGTCCCTGTATTTATTACCCCTTCCTCTTTGCCCTTGAACTGAACGCTTGCTGGGCAATTTCACTGGCCAATTAAGTGTCAACCACATTACCGTGGGTCTGAATCACAAATTACAAAGGGAAGGGAATGTCAGCACATTTCCATCCTCGAAGCCAGTCTTATGGTTTCACAGTCACAACTAATCACACCGTTTTGTATTTCAGATTTATTTAATGAGTGAACAGTTTTCTTAGCTTCTTGATCTCTGGATCATTACCACCGTTTTCTGAATCCTAAATGTGGTGGTATAACATCATTGTAATACCACCACACTTATATAGGACCACACAATGTAACCCAGTGTGTATGTTGAGTCGTGGCTGTGTGTCAACTCATTGCAATAACACTGCGGCCTTCAGCTCTTCATTGCTTCAACATGGTGGGCAGAAATACACTGCTTAGACTACTTAACCACTGTTAAATATCAGGAACTAGCAACTGCAGATGCTGATTTACAAAAAAAAGACACAAAACGCTGGAGTGACTCCGCAGGTCAGGCAGCATGCCTGGAGAACATGGATAGGTGACGTTTCCTCGCCTGTACATCCAATCAAAATGTCTATCAAAAATGTCTATCCTCCTCACTTGTGTCAACCTATTACGATCCAATACGATAGAACTTTATTTATCCCAGGAGGGACATTGATTTGCAACCAGTCAAAAAACATAACATGAAACATGAAACTAAAGTGATGAGTGCAAAGGATTGGGGATGTGCAAAGATTTGGGATGGGGGGGGGGGCGGGTGGTGCAGCAGCAGCAAGCTCAGAGCTGGACGGAGCGTGGGTCAGTTGGGTGTCGAGTCGAGTCGATCCGGGGAGCATGGAGCTGCTCTTAAGTGTTGTTACCGGGTAGGTCCCTCAAATTGTCAGAGCCCAGACATCACCGGGCCGCCGTGAAGAAGGGTGCAATGTTTAGGGATGTACGCCGGCGACGGCCAGAATGGGTCGGCTGCACGTTATAATGTGCGATCGTTCCTCTTTCTCTCTCTGTACTCTAACCTACCTACCCTGTTATTCCCCCCCCCCCCTCCCTCCGCCTGACATCTCACACACCCTGCACCCTTGGTGCCCTCTCCCCTTCTCTCTCTTTTCCTAACACCTTTCTCTCCCCCCTCTCTCTCCCCTCTCTCCCCCCTCTCTCTCTCCCCTCTCTCCCCTCTCTCTCTCTCCCCTCTCTCTCTTTCCCCTCTCTCTCTCCCTCTCTCTCCCCTCCCTCTCTCCCCTCTATGCCCTCTCTCTTAGTGTCCCCTCCCCCCATGTTTCAAAAGCGATTTCAGCCCCAGAGAGAGTGGGTAACAGTGGGGAGTGCAGGAGAAGGAGGAATGGTAGAGAGGGAAGCAGGGGGAAAGATGGCAGATAGGAGAAAAAAGGGAACAAAGGAGAAGGAGAGATGAAAGATGGAGAGAGTGGGAGGGAGAGGGGGAGCAGGTGAGAGAGGTAGTGGGAAAAGAGAGAGAAGGGGAGAAGGCAACAAGGGTGAGAATTAGGATAGAGGGAACCTTGGGTGCAGGCTGTGTGAGACAGATCAGGCGGGTGGAGGGGGGAGGAAATAACAGGGAAGGTAGGTTAGAGTACAGAGAGAGAAAGAGGGTCGATTTTTTTCTTAAAACATTGGGGCAATTTACAGTGGGCAATTAACTTACTAACCAGCCTTCTATGGGGAAAATCAGACCACCCCGGGATATCGCACAATTACAGGGTGAACATGCAAACTCCACACCTCACCAGAGGTCACCATTAGCCCCCAAGCACTGTAGCTGCCCGCAGCTGCGCTACCTGCTCCACCTTACTGCAGGTGAGAGGGCAAGAACAACAAACAACGGGAACAGGGAACAGGAGAGAGGAAGTGGGAAATGGGAGCTGGGAACGGCAAGGAGGGGAGTCAGAAGTGAAGAAAGCAGTGGGAGAGGGCAGCAGGGAAGATTGTAGCTGCGAAGGTGAAAAGAGGAATAAGGAAGAGCAGGAGGAGGGGAAGCCGGAGAAAGGGGGAGCAGGTTACCGCACCTTAATATTCCTTTTAATCTAAACTCTGTCCTCAAAGTTTTACTCCCTTGTTCCCAGAAGTATGCTCCCTATCAGCAACATACCAACCATGGTGTTTCCAGAAAGCAAGATCTGGGCAACATAATGGCAACTAATGTCCACACTGTTCACTTGCCGGGCAGTCACCATCTCCAAGAAGGGATGGTTTCAATATTTTCTGCGGCACTTGCCGCCTTTACTATTATACACCTCTTCACCAACGTCATGGGAACCACTTTAATGGATCAACCACATAATTATTGAGACTACAATCAGGAATGGAATCTCTGTCAGAAAATGAATCACCTCACCTCATCTCAACACCAGCATCTGTAAGAGTGGTGATGGGATACCCTCTGCTTGCCTGGATGAGTGCAGCACCAATTACACTCAAGAAGCTTGACACCATCCCTCCTTTAAATTACTTTAGTTTAGTCTTAATTTAGAGATACAGCGTGGAAACAGGCCCTTCGGCCTGTATAGAGTCATACAGCGTGGAAACAGGCCCAACATGTCCCATCTACACTAGTCCCACCTGCCTGCATTTGTCCCCTCACAAATTCAGAGGATCCTGTGTGACAATGTGCCACCACAGTACAGTGACTGTGGCTGTGGCTTCACATTGTGGGCCTCACCACCTGGCAGTTCTGAAGAGAAATCAAAAACAACAGCTGCTGGAAATCTAAAGTATAAAAAGAATTAAGCTCAAGCAGTGGCGGTGGGACAGTGAAATTGAGCTAACATATTAGGTCTTTAAAACTCTGTTCCCCTTTCCACAGATGCTGCCTGATCGCCGAGTGTTTCCAGCATTTTCTGCTTTTAGTTCAAGAGGGAGCATTGGCTTAACATCACTGTGCGAATCAGACAGCTCCTGACTTCTAACGTTACCAGAGTCCACGCAGCTGATTTGCTCCGTTACTGAACTCAGTGGTGCTGAGCTGGGAGGATGCATGCACTTCGCATCTGGCTCCTCCACCTCACTGCAATCACAGCTGGCACATCTGGCGCGGCACCATCCTTTTGAATAGAGTCACCGAAACCAATGGAAAAGTAAAGATTTGTTTACTTTCATTAGCATCAATGCTTTTAATTTATGTTTCCTGCATGTGTTTTAAATGCATTTATTGATTTATTTAAACATTTGAATAGTTTAGATTTTTGAGTCAATTTTACTGTTTCCTTACACTACACTTATTGTCTCCAATTACCAAAGTTATACAGGAACAGTGGAACAGGACAAGATGTCCTCAGGCCGCCAGGGTGCTCCAGGAGCAGGGCCACGGAGTCTACTGCTCGAGACAAAGCCGGCACTCACTCATTCACATCTCCGCCTCCTGGACCACCTCACAGATGTCCAGCTGACCTAGACCTGCGGGATCACGCAAACTCCGAGACTCGTCAAGCACGATGCACCTGTCCGGATTGTTGAACAGGAACTTGGTTCCAATGGTAGAGGAATAATCAAGGTTAAGAAGTAATAACAGTTGTAAGGTAATTGGCAAAGTACAAGTTCTTGCACACTCCTTGTGATCTGGAATTGGCTGCCTGGAAGCTTAGTGGAAGAGAATTTAATGTAAAGTTTCATAAATAAGTTAAATACATACTTAAAAAAGGACAGATTTGCAGGGTTACTGGGAAAGAATAGGTGCGCGGGACTAATTGGACAACTCCTTCAAAAAGCCATGATGATGTCCATCCGTGCCAAGCGATTCTGACCCTTTTAAATCATTCATTTGCTATTTTAAATTATTCTGTTGCCCTATAGAATTATTTTATGCTATTTTAGGATATTAACATTTCTGTGATCTACCTTGCAACCTGGTGTGAGATCAAGAAAAGGAATATGAAGATGAGCATTTCAGAGGCTGAGAGGGTTTCCTGGCAGTCAAGTGCCAATTGTATTCAATTCTGTCAAACGGTTATGGCCAACGTTGGCTCCATTTTCATTTCCACATTCAATTTCAGTTTTAGTTTATTGTCACGTGTCCCGAGGTACAGTGAAAAGCTTCTGTTGGGTGCTAACCAGCAGCGGAAAGACAATACAAGGATACAATCGAGCCATTCATAGTGTACAGATTCTGGGGAAGCTCTCCAGATCTGGACTGAGGAAAGCCTTGTACACAGTCTCGTGCTCGGGGCTGTCAGATGATAAGGTGGATGTTGACATCGCTTGGGATTAATGAGAATTTGATGTCGAGTGCCGAGCAGAGGGATTTAAAGAGCCCTTTGAGTGTTTATTCTTATTACCAAGCTACGTCTTGGTTCACTGCTCAGCGCTACATAAATAATATTTTTCCACCTCTTCCGGATATTTAGTAAGCAAAGCCTGTGTTTAAAACTCATGTACGCGAGGCAAGAGGTATGCGCGGCAAAAGCATTTGCAGCTCTTGTGTGGTTTCTTCTGCCAAAACTCGATTTGAGGTCTTTGATGGGAATTATGATAACTTATGGATCACCGCTGTTGTTTTTGTACACAAAGGATAAGGTATTGAAGCTGCTTAAAAGAAACCCAGGGGAGATCATTGAGTTAAAGGGCCAGATCATTGATAACATATGTTAAGCACTGCAGCGATTCACTGTGGTTACTCCAGGAGCATGTCGTATAATTGCAACCTCTACCCCCAGCCTGTAGATCTCTCTCAGCAAGGCACATCTGTCCTGATGTCGACATATATTTACGTCCCACTGACACCAGTGTACAACTAATCACTGCACATCTCCCTTTGGTCCCCATCAATTCAAGTCTTCCCAGTTAACTGTGAGAAAATAGGATGGTTCAGTGGCGCAGCGGTAGAGTTGCTGCCTTGCAGCGCCAGGGACCAGGGCTCGATCCTGTCTATACGGAGTTTGCACGTTCTCCCTGTGTCTGCGTGGGTTTTCTCCGGGTGCTCCGGTTTTCTCCCACACTCCCAATTAAGTCGGTTCATTCCACTTTAGTCCGACGCTATTGATTTTTGGGCACCCGGTACAGAGGGGGGAGGGTCGGGAGGGAGGAGGGGGACTCCCTGTCGGTCTGCTCCTGGGCCTGGCCAAGATGGCCGTTCGAGGGTCCAGGCAGCGGGCAGTCGACGGCCGCACAGCAGTCGGCTGCCTGCCCCTTTTCCGGGGTTACGTCCGTGCCCGCGTGTCCCTAGAGAGGGAACACGCGGTGTCCACGGGGACTGTGGAGGCTTTCCGTGAACGCTGGTCACCGCAGGAGGTCGAATGTATTATTGATAAAAATGTTAATATTTTAATTTGAGAACTTTCTTTGTAAAATGCCAATATAGGCATTCTCTGATCGTGTTACTACTTTGTATTTGTTTGTTCTGAATAAAAGCATTTTGTAAAAGGAAAAAAAAAAAAAAAATAAATAAATTAAGTCGGTTCATTGGCTTTTAGTAAAATTGTAAATTGTCCCTGGGGTGTAGAATAATGCACTGTATTAAAGAGATATGTGGGGCCAAGAATAAAAGAGATGTGTGGGGCATGTTTTTGTCACAGAGAGTGGTGGGTGCTCGGATCGCTGGGGTGGTGGAAGTGATATGATGGTGGCATTGTGGCTTCTCGATGGCCCCAGGACATGGATATATTGGCGGGATATGGTCCATGTTCAGGCAGCGGGCATTAGCGTAACTGGGCATCAAGTACAGCACGGACAGTGTGGGCCGAAGGATCTGTCCCTGTGTTGTCCTATGTTTCTATGTTCAGTCCTGGTCAGTGTGTGTGTAAGATTGGCCGGTACTTCGCACGTTGCCTGATGCCGTTGAATAGTCCCACGAGCGGCACGGTGGCGCAGCGGTAGAGTTACTGCCTACAGCGCCCGAGACCCGGTTCAATCCTGACAACGGGTGCTGTCTGTATGGCATTTGTATATTCTCCCTGACACCTGCGTGGATTTTCTCCGGGTACTCCAATTTCCTCCCACACTCCAAAGACTTACAGGTATGTAGGTTAATCAGCTGCGGTACGAATTGTAAATTGTCCCTAGTGTGTGTCGGATAATGCTGGTGTACGGGGATGATCGATCGCTGGTCGGCACAGCCTCCGGTGACTGAAGGGCCTGTTTCCTAGCTGTATCTCTAAACTGAACTAGACTAGAGCTCAGCATCGATGCCCTGCTTTGGAAGGCCCTGCCTCACCTGACACAAAATCCTCAGTGCTGCCTCTGGAGTCCACTCTCTGCTCCTGCTGGGAGACAGAGTCACCAGGTAAAACGCCCCAACAACCTGCGGGTGTGTGAGCCACTGCCCTGTTGAATGTCTGTATCGACGCACTCTCAGGGGAGTTGTCAGCTGTGCCCTCTGTGCACTCCTTTTGGACCAATTCTAGCTCTCGTTAAGTGGAACGGTCTCGGTGATATATAGGAGTCCCCACCTGGAACAGCGGATACAGTGTGTGTAGGAAGGAACTGCAGATGCTGGTTCAAACCGAAGATAGACACAAAAAGCTGGAGTAACTCAGTGGGTCAGACAGCATCTCTGGAGAAAAGGAATAGGTGATGTTTCGTGTCTGAAGAAGTGTTTCTACCCGAAACGTCACCTATTCTTTTTCTTCAGAGATGCTGCCTGACCCGCTGAGCTACCACAGTTTTTTGTGTCTATCTAACAGCGGATACAGTAGATGAGTGTTGGTCCTAGCAAAGGCAAGTGTCTTATAGGCTGAAGAGGACTACATAGTTTGGAAGAGAGGGATTGTATAAGGCTGATTTTTGTAAATCAGACCATTGCTTATCCTGGAGCTGAAGCAGGCCAGAGGGCATGGATTGGTGCAGGTTGGATTAGAAGTTTGCATGGCCTCATATTTACAGAGGGGAAGACAAGGGAGATCAGTCGCAAAAGTAATGGATTCAAAACGTCTACTCAATGCTTGGAGGAGCAGCCAGCAGTAACAGCGTGAGATAGGGAAGATCGTATCTTACAGAGGGGTCAGATTTCACTTGTTAGAATCGCCCGCATGTCTGGCGGCTATAATGACATGGGAGCCAGTGATATTAAACTGTGTCGCTAGGATCCCGTCTTCCTGACCGCACTGCGGCTCCTCCCGTGCTGCTGATAGGTGCCTCGCCTCCCTCTGCTCTCTGACAAAGGCGACCAGAGCTGACTGGTGAGCGACTGGAACCGATGGGTGAATGGAGATGGGAGGAAGCGTGTAACACATAATCCTCCAAAATCTCCACCACCTCCAATGGGATCCCACCACTAGCCGCATTTTCCCATCTCCACCCCTTTCCGCCTTCCGCAGAGACCGTTCCCTTCACAACTCCCTGGTTAACTCATCCCTTCCCACCCAAACTACCCCCACCCCAGGTACCTTTCCCTGCAACTGCAGAAGATGCAACACCTGTCGCTATACCTCCTCCCCCAACTCTGTCCGGGGACCCCGACAGTCCTTTCAGGTTAGGCAGAGGTTCATTTGCACCTCCTCCAACCTCACCAACTGTATCCATTGTTCAGGATGTGGGCTCTTATACATTGGCAGGACCAAGCGCAGACTGGGTGATCGTTTCGCGGAACACCTTCGCTCAGCCCGCCTGAACCGACCTGATCTGGTTGCTGACACTTTAATTCGCCTTCCCATTCCCACACATACCTTGTGTGTACGAAGGAACTGCAGATGCTGGTTTAAACCAATGATAGACACAAAAAGCTGGAGTAACTCAGCGGGACAGGCAGCATCTCTGGAGAGAAGGAATGGGTGACGTTTCGGGTCGTGAATCTGAACATCACCCAATCCTATTCTCCAGAGTGCTGCCTGTCCCGCTGAGTTACTCCAACTTTTTGTGTCTACCTATACAGACATTTCTGTCCCACGTCTCCTCCATTGTCAGAGTGAAGCTAAACGCAAATTGGAGGAACAGCATCTCATTTTTCACTTGGGCAGCTTACAGCCCAGTGGTATGAATCTTGATTTCTCTCACTTCAGGTAGCCCCTGCATTCCCTCTCCCTCTATCCCTCCCCCACCCAAGTTGCACCAACTTCTCGTTTTCACCCTACAAACAGCTAACAATGGCCTGTTTCCTTTAACATCGTTACTTTTTTGCATATCTGTCATTCATTGTTCATTATCTCTCTGCATCACCGTCAATATCTCTCGTTTCCCTTAACCCTAACCAGTCTGAAGAAGGGTCTCGACCCAAAATGTCTCCCATTCCTTTTTACATAAAATAGAAAGTGAATGGGTGTGATGATGATAGCTACAAAATGCTGACCCTGAGGAGAATTTCTGATTTGCTTACATACAGCATAAGAAAGATTCCCCTTTCTCCAACTGTACAACATTGGCCAACTCTGCCATACCTCACAACTTCTGCTTCTGGAACATACCTCCGTGCATTGACTACTCTTTACTGATCTCTCGTGTCCCACCCTCCAGATCATCCAAAACTCTGCAGCCTAATGTACACCTTCACCAACACGTTTACCATTGTGACCTACTCTAGCTCTGGGCTAAAGATTGTCTCAGTCTTAAAATACACGCTTGTTCAAGACTGAAGAAGGGTCTCAACCCGAAACATCACCCATTCCTTCTCTCCAGAGATGCTGCCTGTCCCGCTGAGTTACTCCAGCTTTTTCTATCTATCTTCTCGTTCAAATCCCTCTGGTTCCCTCGCTTCCCACCTCTGCCTATAATCCCCTTTGAATCAGTGCTCTTCCAATTCCGGCTTCTTGAATTTACAATTATTACCTTTGCCTTCCTACCCTTTTTACTTATTTTACTCTCCTCCTTTACCAGGATGGTTGTATAACCTGATATCTTATGTGAGATGGTGACCACTTTTCATTTGATGACATTTCTGTGAAGTTCCTTGGGGTGTTTTCTCACTACTTTAAAGAGACTTGTGAAAAGTGAATGTACAACTGCACTGCCTTGACTAAACTGGATCAGATTGTAAAAGGTGCTTCCTGCACTCAATCCGGAAATGTAGCAAAATAGTCCGCCTGCTGATCTCCTCAGCCATCTCCAGCTACAGGGCACGGTGGTGCAGCGGTAGAGTTGCTGCCTTACAGCACTTGCAGCGCTGGAGACCCGGGAGGAGATAGGGGGAAGAGGGCGGGAGGGGGGAGAGGCTACATCATGTGTCCTCCCATGTAGTTGATGCCAAACCTGGTTATAACTAGAGCTGGCTCGGTTGAAAAGTTACTGATGGAAATGGTGGACTCCTGGGATTTTCCCCTTTCTCACTCTCCAACCCACACCTACCATACCAACAAGTTCCTTGTCCACCTTCCAGTTATCTGTAATTCAATGATCTGGGCCTATACCTCAATTATCTCCTGTGGTTTTTTTTAAGAACTTCAATACTTTATCCTTTGAGTACAAAAATAACAGCATGGGTGAATTGTTCATAATTCACATCAAACAACGACCTCAAATCCACCTTTGACAGAAGGGACAACTAATTGCTAATCCACACAAGATCTGCTACTATAAATACATTTGTACAGCTATGACCTTTTGCTCTTGTGCATGACTTTCAAATACTGGCTTTGCTCATTAGATATCTGGAAAAGGTGGTAAAAGATTGTTTAAACAGAGCTGAGCAGTGTATCAAGATATTAGCTCAGAAATAAACACTCAAAGACCTCTTTAAATTCCTCTGCTCAGCAATTGACTTCTCATTAACTTCTCAAAAACGGTTGACAGTGGATGTGCAATGGAAGGTATTTAAAGACTGCATGGATGAAGTACAAAAATTGTTCATACCAGTTTGGCACAAGAATAAATCAGGGAAGGTGGTGCATCCATGGATAACGAGGGAAATCAGGGATAGTATAAAAACTAAAGATGAGGCATACAAATTGGCCAAAAAAAGCAGCCAATGGGAGAAATTCAGAATCCAGCAGAGGAGGACAAAGGGCTTAATTAGGAAAGGGAAAATAGATTACGAAAGGAAACTGGCAGGGAACATAAAAACTGACTGCAAAGGTTTTTATAGATATGTGAAGAGAAAGAGAACAAATGTTGGTCCCTTGCCGTCAGAAGCAGGTGAATTGATCATGGGGAACAAGGACATGGCAGAACAATTGAATAACTGCTTTGGTTCTGTCTTCACTAAGGAAGACATAAATAATCTGCTGGAAATAGCAGTGGACCAGAGGTCAAATAAGATGGCAGAACTGAGTGAAATCCAGGTTAGCCGGGAAGTGGTGTTGGGTAAATTGAACGGATTAAAGGCCGATAAATCCCCAGGGCCAGATGGTCTGCATCCCAGAGTGCTCAAGGAAGTAGCGACGGAAATAGTGGATGCATTAGTGATAATTTTTCAAAACTCCTTAGATTCCGGAGTTGTTTCTGAGGATTGGAGGGTAGCTAATGTAACCCCAATTTTTAAAAAATGAGGGAGAGAGAAAGCGGAGAATTACAGACCAGTTAGTCTAACATCGGTAGTGGGGAAACTGCTAGTCAGTTATTAAAGATGGGATAGCAGCGCATTTGGAAAGTGGCGAAATCATTGGACAAAGTCAGCATGGATTTACAAAAGGTAAATCATGTCTGGCGAATCTTATAGAATTTTTCAAGGATGTAACTATAGAGTGGATAAGGGAGAACCAGTGGATGTGTTATAGCTGGATTTTCAGAAGGCTATCGACAAGGTCCCACATAAGAGATTAGTATACAAACTTAAAGCACACGGTATTGGTGGTTCAATATTGATGTGGATAGAGAACTGGCTGGCAGACAGGAAGCAAAGGGTAGGAGTAAACGGGTCCTTTTCAGAATGGCAGGCAGTGAGTAGTGGGGTACCGCAAGGCTCAGTGCTGGGACCCCAGCTATTTACAATATACATTAATGATTTGGACGAGGGAATTGAATGCAACATCTCCAAATTTGCAGATGACACCAAGCTGGGGGGTATAGTTAGGTGTGAGGAGGATGCTAGGTGATTTGGATAGGCTGAGTGAATGGGCAGATGCATGGCAGATGCAGTATAATGTGGATAAATGTGAGGTTATCCACTTTGATGGCAAAAACAGGAAAGCAGACTATTATCTGAATGGTGGCAAATTAGGAAAAGGGGAGATGCAACGAGACCTGGGTGTCATGGTACACCAGTCATTGAAAGTAGGCATGCAGGTGCAGCAGGCAGTGAAGAAAGCAAATGGTATGTTAGCATTCATAGCGAAAGGATTTGAGTATAGGAGCAGGGAGGTTCTACTGCAGTTGTACAGGGTTTTGGTGAGACCACACCTGGAGTATTGCGTACAGTTTTGGTCTCCTAATCTGAGGAAAGACATTCTTGCCATAGAGGGGGTTCAGAGAAGGTTCACCAGACTGATTCCTGGGATGTCGGGTCTTTCATATGAAGAAAGACTGGATAGACTCGGCTTGTACTCACTGGAATTTAGAAGATTGAGGGAGGATCTTATAGAAACTTACAAAATTCTTAAGGGGTTGGACAAGCTAGATGCAGGAAGATTGTTCCCGATGTTGGGGGAGTCCAGAACAAGGGGTCACAGTCTAAGGATAAGGGGGAATTCCTTTAGGACCGAGATGAGGAAAACATTCTTTACACAGTGAGTGGTGAGTCTCTGGAATTCTCTGCCACGGAAGGTCGTTGAGGCCAGTTCATTGGCTATATTCAAGAGGGAGTTGGATGTGGCTCTTGTGGCTAAAGGGATCAGGGGGTATGGAGAGAAGGCAGGTACAGGATACTGAGTTGGATGATCAGCCATGATCATATTGAATGGCGGTGCAGGCTCGAAGGGCCGAATGGCCTACTCCTGCACCTATTTTTCTATGTTTCTAATTCCAAGTGATGGTGACATCTGAGCGCAAGAGCATACTACAGGCTTTCCTCAATCTAGATCAGCAGAGCTCCCCCAGAATGTGGAAGTGAAAATGTTCCACTTAAATCATCACTGGCATTGATCAAGAAAACAATTCACACTTGACTGCCAGAAAACCCTCTCAGCCTCTGAAATGCTAATCTTCATATTCCTTTTCTCGATCTCACACCAGGTTGCAAGGTAGATCACAGACATTTCTAAATGTTAATGTCCTAAATTAGCATTAAATAAATCGAAAGAGCAACAGAATAATTTAAAATAGCAGATGAATGATTTAAAAGGTCAGAATCGGGTGGCACGGATGGACATCATCACTGGCTTTTTGAAAGAGTTGTCCAATTAGTCCCGTGCTCCTATTCTTTCCCAGTAACCCTGTAAATCTGTCCTTTTTAAGTATGTCTTTAACTTCTTCGAGAAACTTTACGTTAAATCCTCGTCCACTAAACTTCCAGGCAGCCAATTCTAGATCACAAGGAGATGTGCAAGAACTTTGGTGATATCTATATCTGTTATTACTTCATAACTTTGATTATTTCTCTGCCATTGAAAACATGTTCTTGTTTAACACTCCGGACGGGTGCATCGTGCTTGACATGTCTCGGGGTTTGCGTTGGACTCTGCGAGATCCCACAGATCTAGGTGAGCAGGGCAGCCGTGAGATGGTCCAGGAGGTGGAGATGTGAGTGAGTGCATGGAGACGTGAATGAGGGTCTCGAGCAGTAGATCCCGTGGCCCTGCTCCTGGAGCACCCTGACGGCCTGTGGACATCTAGTCCTGTTCAACTGTCTCCAGGAGGGAGTCTCTGTCGACGCCGGATGCAAGGACTGGGCTGGTAGGAGAGGAGCAGGGATGTTGCCTCCAACGCCTTCAAGATCAGCTGCATGAGGTACCCCCCCAGGACATAGACGATCGGGCAAGGAGAGAGATGTCAGTTTGTGGGCCGAACTGGTCGAGGGCGACAGAGGAGGTCCTGCAGCAGCCTGGGGCTTACCTGGGCTTAACTGGATCGGGGGCGCTCTAGTACTTCCTGCTTGTGGACCGGACTTTGGACTTTTTACGTTTCATTTGTAAATATTTTGACTGGTGCAAGAATTTCACTGTGCGGTGCATACTTAATAATAAAGAACCCCTGAACCATCAACCATATAGGGATTTCTAGGTAACTAGAGATAACAAGAAGCTGTGAAATAGACTCAAATATCAAAAACCATTAATCAAGTCAAGTCAGGTTTATTCGTCACGTACACATACGGGATGTGCAGTGAAATGAGAAGTGGCAATGCTTGTGGATTGTGCAAAAAAACCTACAAAACAGAATGGAAACGAATCACATATTCACATATTACATATTTGTGGGAGGGAAAAAAGAAAAAAACAGCAATTTTACACCACACAACAGTAAATTGGTACAGTAAGTCCCTGGTGAGATAGAAATTTACAATCCTAATGGCCTCTGGGAAGAAACTCCTTCTCATCCTCTCCGTTCTCACAGCATGGCAACGGAGGCGTTTGCCTGACCGTAGCAGCTGGAACAGTCCGTTGCAGGGGTGGAAGGGGTCTCCCATGATCTTATTGGCTCTAGAGTTGCACCTTCTAATGTATAGTTCCTACGGGGGGGGGGGGGGGGGGGGGGGGGGGGGGTGGGCGGAAGTGTAGTTCCCATAGTGCATTCGACCAAACGCACTGCTCTCTGCAGAGCCTTCTTATCCTGGGCAGAGCAGTTCCCAAACCAAATCGTGATGTTTCTGGACAAGATGCTTTCCACAGCCGCTGAGTAGAAGCACTGGAGGATCCTCGGAGACATTCTGAATTTCCTCAGTTGCCTGAGATGTGGACTCCCAGGTATTGCGTACAGTTTTGGTCTCCAAATCTGAGGAAGGACATTATTGCCATAGAGGGAGTGCAGAGAAGGTTCACCAGACTGATTCCTGGGATGTCAGGACTGTCTTATGAAGAAAGACTGGATAGACTCGGTTTATACTCTCTGGAATTTAGGAGATTGAGAGGGGATCTTATAGAAACTTACAAAATTCTTAAGGGGTTGGACAGGCTAGATGCAGGAAGATTGTTCCCGATGTTGGGGAAGTCCAGGACAAGAGGTCACAGCTTAAGGATAATGGGGAAATCCTTTAAGACCGAGATGAGAAAGACTTTTTTCACACAGAGAGTGGTGAGTCTCTGGAACTCTCTGCCACAGAGGGTAGTTGAGGCCAGTTCATTGGCTATATTTAAGAGTGAGTTGGATGTGGCCCTTGTGGCTAAGGGGATCAGAGGGTATGGAGAGAAGGCAGGTACGGGATACTGAGTTGGATGATCAGCCATGATCATATTGAATGGCGGTGCAGGCTCGAAGGGCCTGAATGGCCTACTCCTGCACCTAATTTCTATGTTTCTATGTCTAAAGCAGCTCACCCTATCCACAGTATCCCCATTTATCTTCAATGGTGTATACGTCCTCGGATGATGTGCCCTCCTAAAGTCCACGATCAGCTCCTTTAACATAAATGAAAGGAACCGCAAATGCTGGTTTATACCAAAGTGAAGCAGAGTTCCGCCTCAAAACATGACCTATCCATTTTCTCCAGTGATGCTTATTTTTTCATTTCTATATTCGGTTTAAACTAACTTTGGGGGTGGGGGGAAGAACTGATACCGGACCCTATAAGATATTGTGTTCTCTTGCCCCAGCTTTTCAAGTGTATTTAAGACCCAGTGTTGAGCAGGTTCTAATCTGTGCTCTCAATGCTTGCACAGATACAGGAGTCAATGCTTCACACTTTCAGCCCAAATAATTTCCTGTTCCTGTGGTGTGCGATTAATTAAATGTGGTGGTGCAGTGGTTAAATTGTTCGACTTGTCACCCAGGGGCCTGGGTTAACCATCCAGGGACCCAACTTAAAATTCAGCCATGGTGGCTGAGGAGCAATTTTAATTCAGTTAATAATCTGCATCTTAAAAAGTAATGATGACTGTAAAATTACCAGTTAACCAGGTGTCCTTCAGTATCTTGCATCTTTACCCAGACTGGCCAATCTGTACACCACATCCACAGCAAAATAAATACAGAAAATGCTCCAAATTTCAGCAGGTCAAACAGCATCTTCATTTGGATAAGAGGGGGGTTGATGTTTCTGGATGACGACGGTTCCTCGGAACTAGCTACAGTGAAACTGATAATATGAAGGAAGGATTTCCCCTTGAGCTGTTGTGAAAGATGCCATTTGAACAGAAGGCTCGCATTCCACAGCTGCTGAGTAACGTGGAAAATAAAGGGAGCGTTTTAGTCCAGAGTTATCGTAAAGCCAGCAATACAAAGAGAATCCTCAGTCCGAGTTCCTGTGAAACATACAGGAGGAGATTCCAGTCGGGAGGGAGGGACTGTGAAAGATGGAATTTACTGAGCTTGCAGTTCAGAGCTACTGTGAAACATGTAATGGAAAGGGGAAATTGGTATTTCTAGAATGAAATGTGCAGTATAAAGGGTGTCCAATTAGGAGATGCAAGGAATCACAAAAGAAAGGGAAACATTTTACTATCAAGGCGTGAGTATCAGAGGCCAGACGGGCTCGCGGTGGGTGCCGGTGAGTGCCAGCGGTTGATCGAGGATGAGCCACCGAGAACAAAGAGGGATCCGGCGTAGCGGGGGAGAGTTACTGGGAGAACCAAGGGAGACCCGGCGTGGGAGGGGGAGCTCCGAGAGCACAAAAAGGGTCCTGGCGTTGGGGGGCCGCCGAGAGCAGAGCGGACATGGTGTGGGGGTTGGCGCCGGAAACAAAGATGGACCATTGGGGACTACATTGAAAACCTTGTAACTTCCACGGTGCCCGTGGTGACTCTTTGCATACTTTGTGTATGGTATGCAAAAAAAAAATTCACTGTGAAATGTCTCGTGACAATAAAATATCAATCAAACATGCAACTGCATAGAAATAAAAATGGAATGTGCTGGAGATGCTCTGCAGGTTAATCAGCGTTTGCAGATAAGGAAACAGGAATGATGTTTCAGGTCAAAGACTCCAAAATGACTGCTGGAATACCGCAGCAAGCCATCCTGTTCAGGGGCAATATTCAGCAGTCGTGCCAGTAATCTCCTTGTCCACATCAAAAAATCATTTGTTCAAATGAGATGGTGGTGGTTTGAAGCAAGATGAACTGAAATAAAGCAGGCCAACGTGGTCACCGTGTCGGAAGGAAGTGCGGTTACTGGTTTACACTGAAGATAGACACAAAATACTGGAGTAACTCAGCGGGGCAGGCAGCATCTCTGGAGAGAAGGAATGGGTGACGTTTTGGGTTGAGACCCATCTTCAGACTGAGAGTCAGGGGAGAGGGAGACTAGAGATATTGAAGGGTAAGGTGTGAAAATGACAGTTCAAAGCAGACGATGATCAAGGAAATGTAGAATGGTACATTGCTAGCTGAGGAGAAGGTGACAAGGAGCGAAGGAAAGGATGGATTACTTGAAGTTAGAGAAATCAATATCATACCGTTGGATTGTAAGCTGCCCAAGCAAATTATGAGGTGTTCCTCCTCCTATGCCCTTTACTTTGTAGAGCAGGTTGTTCCTGACTGCCTGGACGTTGCCAGAAGCATGTGAGAATCCTCGTAAAGGGGAATTGTATATCAATGCCATCTGAAAGGGAAGATGAATTGCAGGTCCCACTGGGAATGTGTAGGTACAATCAGATAACATGTTGACAACGATACCAATGGCTGGCATGTTCACTTTCATTGGTGCAAGATTCAATGATTTAAAGCACTTAAAATCCACCTCTACCTCCTCAACTTCCCTATCTCCATTTCTCCTTCATCCTTCTTCCACTCCCACTTCTTTCACTTGGGCAGCTTACAACCCAGCAGTATGAATATTGACTTCTTTAACTTCAAGTAACCCTTGCTTTCCCTCTCTCTCCATCCCTTCCCCATCTTAGTTCTCTGACCCAGCTTGACTGTCCTCCTGATTAAATGTTATCTTTATATGCCTCATTGTCACCTCAGCTAATAATGATCTATTCTTCATTTTTCTTGTACTTTGCCCTCTTTGATCTCCCATTTTCACACCTTACCCTTCCATATCTCTGTGCCTCCCTCTTCCCTGACTCTTAGTCTGAAGAAGAGTCTCAACCTGAAACGTCACCCATTCCTTCTATCCAGAGATGCTGCCTGTCCCGTTGAGTAACTCCAGCATTTTGTGTCTATCTTCGCCATCCTTCTCCTTATTCTCCACTCCCACCTTGAACTCTGCCGTGAGCTCCTCATGAAGATTGACTACATTATCTCTTCTTACTAAAACCCACATGGCTGTTCTCAGCTGTCACTGCTGCAATGAATGCTCTGCTTAAATAACAATCCCCCCCCACACAGAATGATGATAGGTAAAACCTTCAGTAGGGACCTCATTGAAACATACGGAATAGTGAAAGGCTTGGATAGAGTGGATGTGGAGAGGATGTTTCCACTAGTGGGAGAGCCTAGGCCTAGAGGTCATAACCTCAGAATTAAAGGATGCTCTTTTAGGAAGGAGATGAGGAGAAATTTATTTAGTCAGAAGGTGGTGAATCTGTGGAATTATTTGCCACAGAAGGCCGTGGAGGCCAAGTAAATAGATATTTTACTGCAGAGATAGATGGATTCTTGATTAGAATGGGTGTGAGAGGTTGTGGCGAGAAGGCAGGAGAATGGGGTTAGGAGGGAAAGATAGATCAACCATGATTGAATGGCGGAGTAGACTTGATAGACCGTATGGCCTAATTCTACTCCTATTCCTTATGACCTTCAGCCAAGTAGTCTCTCATAAGTTATGTCATTGGATTAGATATCATGCTTAGCCTATAACAAGCTAAACTGTACTTTGTCATTGCTCCGTATCTGAAGAATCATCGCTGAATCGACTAACCCACGAGTGGCCAAGGAGCTTTTACTGTCATTGTTTGGTATCCTGACCCATTTATTTGTGGCAAGGCTAGCTACATGGAGGAAACTACAAGCTAAAAGGGGGGGGGGGGGGGGGGGAGGGAGGAGAGAGAGGGAGAGGAGAGAGAGAGGGAGAGGGAGAGGGAGAGGGAGAGGGAGAGGGAGAGGGAGAGAGAGAGAGAGAGAGAGAGAGAGAGAGAGAGAGAGAGAGAGAGAGAGAGAGAGAGAGAGAGAGAGAGAGAGAGAGAGAGAGAGAGAGCGAGCGTGACTGTGTCCAATGATAAATTCCCAGAAAGTTGTATGCTCCTGTCATCCCTGTCCATGCTGGTGTAAACTGACTCCTGTCCAGCAACATCCTGATATGAAACGTCACAGCTGTTGATTTAAACCCTTTGTGGCCTCATCAGCCTCCTGTCTTCCCCCTCCATTCCCACTGCTGCCCTTCAGCCTTACGATCTGATAACCGATCTCTTACTTATCCCTGACTTTCTTTAGTCTGATAATAGTTGGCTTCTGTTGCCAAGCCCCTGAGGCTCTGGAATCCCCACCCCTCACAAACCTCATCACCTCTCCACTTGCTTTCCTTGTTAAAAACACTCCTTAAAACTTACCCCTTTAGGCATTGCTTTAGTAACCGATTGTAATAAACATTGGTCAGTAGCAAATTTTGCCAAATAAGGTAAATAAGGAAGTGGATTGATACGTTTTTCTATATAAGAGATTCTACACAAATGCAACTTTTTGTTGCTCTTGTGGAGGGAAGAATAACACAGAGAATTCCTGTCAACTGGAACTGCAGAGGGAGTTGTGCATGCATATAGTGTGGAAACAGGTTCTTCGGTCAAACTTGCCCACAATGACCAACATGCCCCATCCACACTTGTCCCACTTACTTGCGTTTGGCCAATATCCCTCTAAACCTATTCTATCCATGTACCTGTCTAAATGTTTCTTAAATGTCGCGATATTACCTGCCTCAACTACCTCCTCTGGCAGCTCGTTCCATACACCCACCACCCTTGGTGTAAAAAAATTACCCATCAGGTTCCTATTCCAGAGATGCTCCGTGTCCCACTGAGTTACTCCAACATTTTGTGTCTATCAGAAGATATTAACTGTTTCTCTTTCCACAGATGCAGTCTGACCTGCTATGTATTTCCAGCATTTTCTGTCTTTTTATTTTAGGCTCTCTAAATGGGGTTGTTTCCCTTAGAATATAGATAAAAGAAAGATTTAATTAATGCTTAGCAAGTTTTGAGTTCCCTGGAGTTCCTATTTTGGTTCCTGCAAATCTTTCCCCCCTTCACCTTAAACCTACGTTTTCTGGTTCTCAATACCCCTACTCTGGGCAAGATACTCTGTGTGTTTACCTGATCTATTCCACTCATGATTTTATACACCGCTATAAGATCACCCCTCATCCTCCTGTGCGAGAGTTCTAACCTGCTCAACCTCTCCCTAAAGCTCGGGCCCTTGAGTCCTGGCAATATCTTCGTAAATCTTCTCTGCTCCCTTTCCAGCTTGACAACATCTTTCTTATCAGATGGTGCCCAAAACTGAACACTGTACTTTAAATGTGGCCTTATATAACTGCAACATGACCTCCCAACTTCTATATTCAATAGTCTGACTCATGAAGACCAATGTGCAATGAGATTCCGTGTAGTGGAGTCCAAAATCTGTTTAATTAATTTGGATGATGTTGAGGCAACAACTGTTTGTATGTTGGCACTAAAATTGACCATGTGGTTAATTGTGTGAAGATGATTTTGGGCCTCAGGAAGGTATTAGTGTAGACACAACAGGATCAAATGGAATTCAATCTGCTGAAGTGTAAAGTAATGCAATTGGGGAGAGAAAACAAGGCAAGGTGCTGCACAATAATTGGTAGATTATCCAGGGACAGATACTTGCCTGCTTGTCCACATCTCCCTGTCAGTAGTGGGACAAGTAGGCCAGGTTGTTAAGGCGTATGAATGCTTGCCAATATTGGCTAGGAACAGAATAAAAGATATGGCAATCGTGCTAAGACTATGAATCAATTGTTAAGCGACAGTTGGAGTGCAGTTCTGGTCACCACAATACAGGCAAGATGCGAAAAAGCTCCTGTCGATGAGGAGGAGATTTGTAAAGAATTATAGTTCTATTACAAAATAATAGAGCAGTCTATAATACAGACTGTCTAGGATGGAAATGAAAAAAATCTGCAGATGCAGGGAATCTAAAATAAAACCAGTTAATGCAGGTCAGAAGATATTAAGTATAGGAAGGAACTGCAGATGCTAGTTTACACTGAAGACAGACACAAAATGCTGGAGTAACTCAGCGGGGCAGGTAGCATGTCTGGATAGAAGGAATGGGTGGTGTTTCGGGTCGAGACACTGCTTCAGACTGACAGAGATATGGAAGGGTAAAGTGTGAAAATGAGACATCAAAGGGGACAATGTGAAGGAAAGCAAGGACTATCTGAAGTTAGAGAAGTCAATGTTCATACCGCTGGGGTGTAAACTACCCAAGCAAAATATGAGGTGCTGTTCCTCCAATTTGCACTGGGCCTCACTCTGACAATGGAGGAGGCCCAGGACAGAAAGATCAGATTGGGAATGGGAGGGGGAGTTGAAGTGCTGAGCCACCGGGAGATCAGGTAGGTTAAGACGGACTGAGCGGAGGTGTTCAGTGAAAAGATCACCGAGCCTGCGCTTGGTCTCGGCAATGTAGAGAAGTTGATACCAGGAACAGCGGATATAGTAGATGAGGTTGGAGGAGGAGCACGTGAACCTCTGCCTCACCTGGAAAGACTATTTGGGTCCTTGGATGGAGTCGAGGGGGGAGGTAAAGGGGCAGGTGTTGCATCTCCTGCGGTTGTAGGTGAAAGAAGGTGGTTTGGGTGGGAAGGGACGTGTTGACCAGGGAGTTGCGGAGGGAACAGTCTCTGCGGAACGCAGAAAAGGATGGAGATGGGAAGATGTGGCCAGTGGTGGGACCCCGTTGGAGGTGGCGAAAATATTGGAGGATTATATGCTGTATGCGACGGCTGATGGGGTGGAAGGTGAGGACAAGGGGGACTCTGTCCTTGTTACGAATGGGGAGAGGGGGAGTAAGAGTGGAGCTTCAGGATATCGAGGAGACCCTAGTGAGACTCATCTATAATGGAAGAGGGAACCCCCCATTTCCTAAATAATGAGGACATCGCCGATGCCCTGGTTTTATAACATCTCATCCTGGGCGCAGATGCGGCGTAGACAGAGGAATTGGGAGTAGGGGATACAGTCTTTACAGGAAGCAGGGTGGGAAGAAGTGTACTCCAGATAGCCATGGGAGTCAATAAGTTAGTAGTAGATGTCGGACTATGGGCGTCAGTAGTATGGGAGTGAGCAGGGAGCATCCAGAGATGCTCCCTGTCCCGCTGAATGACTTCAGCGTTTTGTGTCTATCAGAAGATATTAACTGTTTCTCTTTCCACAGATACAATCTGACCTGCTATGTATTTCCAGCATTTTCTGTCTTTTTATTTTAGGCTATCTAAAAGGGGTTGTTTCCCTCAGAATATAGATTAAAGAAAGATTTAATTAATGCTTAGCAAGTTTTGAGTTCCCTGGACAGAAGCAAACAGAAGTAAATATTTGCATTGGCAGAGATATCAATTAATGGTCAGCATAGATTGAAACAAGGATTAGAAGGGGGTTGAACAAAAATATTTTCATCCTAGGAGCAGTGGTGGTCAAGCCCTTACTGCCTAAGTAAGCATTGGAGGCAGAAAGCCTTGTGTCGTTCAAAGAAACCCGGATGAGCATGTAAAACACTGTACCTGGGGATGTTATGGACTAAGAACTTGGGCAGGGAGCAAGCTATCTCAGACTTTGCATAGTGTGGAGGTGAAGGGTCAAATAACCTCCTCGTGTGCCAGAAATTTAAAGGTTAGTTTGAATTGCATTTTCGACAAAGCCATCTCAAAAGAGGAGGAAAGGTAGCTGGAAGCAGAGTACAAGGTTCCCCGAAGAAAGGTCTATTTGAAAATCATTGATTTGATGAGTCACTCTTTTGTCATCGGGAAGGATTGGTGAATCACTAACTCGAGGGTATAAGGTTAAGAAAACCAGCAAAAGGACGCAGACTTGAAATATCAAGTTACAAAGATCACTGTTAGGATACTGAAAATCCACTGATCACTGGCTAATGTGTGGACAAATAGATAAGATAGTTAGGGCATATGGGATTCTTACCTTATTTGGCCCAAGCACAGAACAAAAGATAGGGAACTCATGCTGCAACAGTTTAAAACTAGTGGTGGAAGCAGGATCAAGAAAGATTTGGGCGGCACAGTGGCGTAGCGGTAGAATTGCTGCCTTACAGCGCCAGGGACCCTGGTTCGATCCTGACTATGGATGTTATCTGAACAAAGTTTGCACATTCTCCCTGTGACTGTGTCGGTTTTCTCCGGGTACTCTGGTTTCCTCCCATACTCCGAAAATGTGCTGGTTTGTATTCTGTAAATTGTCCCTGGGATTATTGTAGCATAGGACTAGTTTAAGGGGTGATTGTTGGTCAGTATGGGCTCAGTGGGCCGAAGGGCCTGTTTCCGTTCTGTATCTCTAAACAAAACTAAGCTAAAAGTTTTTGAACAATTTATTTTCTTTCATTTCAAGAGTTGCAACAAACTTACGGGCTACATAATAAAGAATATTTTAGATATTTACAAATTAGAAACTATGCCTCCGCAAATATATATGAATTTAAAAATAGAAAAATAGAAATATTAGAGGAATGTTTGAACAAACATCCAAATATGGAAAAAATGATATCATATATATATAATATTTTACTGGAAAACGATACCCATCAACAGAAACATACAGAGAGTCTTGGGAAAAGGAATTGGGTCAAATAATAAGACCAGAAATATGGGAAGAAAGTTTACAACATATACATTATTGTTCATTAAACGCTAAACATTCTCTTATACAGTTTAAAATATTACATAGATTACATTATTCTAAATATAAATTACATAATATTTTCTCAAAGATATCTCCTATATGTGATAAATGTCAAATTTCAGAAGCAAATTTGACACACTCATTTACCAACTGTATAAAAATTGTAGTATATTGGAAGGAAATATTTAAAATAATATCGGCCGTTATTAATAAAAATATAACCCCTGACCCAAAGTTAATTATACTTGGAATTATTGAAACCGACTTATTAATAACAATGAGTCAAAGAACTTTTATTGACTATGGTTTAGTAATTGGGAAGAAATTAATATTAAAATTTTGGAAAGGCCCTACATCCCCAACAATTAAAATGTGGAATATAGAAATGTCGGAGACACTCCATTTGGAGAGATTGAGGCTTGTCCTTATGGATAGGCTAGATCTCTTCAGACGGATTTGGTCTCCATATATTGAATATTTACAGGGTCATAATAGTTCGGCGCGAGGACCTGACTGAAACCTGGATACCCGATTGGATGAAGAAACATATATATTAATTCATGAACATATCTATAAAGACGGATCAATGACGAATACTTTATTCTCCATCAAACCTTTTATTTTTACTCTTTACTACCTTCCTTTTTTTTAAAATTTTTCTATTTTCCTATATCTATATAAAAAATTTAAAAAAATGTAGAAACACATTACTTTAATCTTTTGATATTAGTACGAATATAAATATTATTAGATTTATGAGAATATTATTAGTACTTTTAGTTTTATATACCTTTAATTATATAAAATTACGTATTCTTTATTACGTATAATTATCGTTAATATTAGGAAGAAAAAATGGAAATTTTATAAGTTTTATTAACTTTTTGTATCAATATTATTACTAAATTTGGCCTTATACCTAAAAAATTAGAGATAAAATGAAAAACTTACTAATAGTATAATGCTATATTATAAATGTATTATTAGTATTATGTACTTTTAATCATATAAAATATATAACTTTGGAAGTTATAATTAAGGATAATACAGTATAAATAATATTGATATTATTATTAATATAATATTAATAGTATGAATTAATTACTAAGACTATGTACTATTACTGTAGAAATGTAATATGTTATTTTGTTTCTATAATAAAAAAAATTATTTAAAAAAAAAAAAAAAAAAAAAAAAAAAAAAGTTTTTGAACAATTTAAACAAAAAAAAAAAAAACAAAAAAAATTGCTTTGGACTATGGCTTGGTGTCAACATGACTCTGAGTTAGAGACTCTCTTATATAAAGGATCTGAGCACAAGATTCAATCCCAGGATTCGAGCACAAATATTCAGGCTAGCAATGCACTGCAATAGTGAGAGGGAAACTCCCGAGATGTACTGCAATGTGTTTGTATGCTGCATGTTGGAATTTTATCAGAAGACCATCAGCAAGTGCAGTCACCAAACTTTCTTCACCGATCTGTGTTGCAACATGAAAACAGTATTAAAAAGGATAAATGGCACGGGTCCACCACCAATTTTCCAGCAACTGGTGGTCAAGCACCTCCTTTAATCTGGACAAATGAACTTTTTTTTCCCTCATTTATTGTATTGTTTACAGTGTACTATGTTTACATAGTCACCACCGCCAGCTCCAGCCTCTTCCCCTCTGGTCCCCCTTGCTGGCTCCTGCCCCCCTCCCGGTGGTACCCCCCTCTCCCCATGGCTCTTCCCCGTCTTTTCTCCGAGCTCTCCCCGCCCCCGCCCCCGACCACACGCACCCTCCCCCCACAACCCCCCCACCACCCACACACCATCCCCCCACACCAACCCCCCCCGCCCACTCCCCCCCTCCTCCCCCCAAAACCCACACCCCTCCCCCCGCATTCCAACACACAC
This sequence comes from Okamejei kenojei, assembly GCA_035221665.1. Lineage (NCBI taxonomy): Eukaryota > Metazoa > Chordata > Chondrichthyes > Rajiformes > Rajidae > Okamejei > Okamejei kenojei. Next base: position 72,401,403 of record CM069139.1, on the reverse strand, counting down.
ACCCCCTGCCCCACGCAGCCCCCCTCCCACCCCGTCCTCCACCTCCAGCACGTGAATGTGAATTCAGTTAACCAAGTACGTTGCCACGGCAATAGAGCTAGCAGAGCTGCTGACTCACGACTCTGCTGATGTGGGCTCAATCCTCACCTCAGGTGCTGTCCGTGTGGAGTTTACATGATGCCTGAGACTGCATGTTTTTTTCTCTGAGTGCTCCAATTTCCTCCTGCGTAGTGCGTTTTGAGAGAGTCAAGATTGAAGAGTGTTTTATTCCCATATGTCCCAGATAAACAATGAGATTCTTACTTGCAGCAGCACAACAGAATACGTGGTGACTCATAGTAGCAATGTTACAAAATTTTGAGATTTTAAAAATCAAGTCTGCAATTTATCCCATCCGATAAAGCATAAAAAGAAGTTTAATTTGACACCTAATTCACTTTCATATCTTCAGTATTAAAAAAATTATTGCCATTTTCATACTCGGAAATTAGCATCTTGTTCCCTATTGCTTTTCCATTGACTTAACACAAAAGTTGCGATCGAGGACAGTCAAAAGCCCATAACTTTCTTAAAAATTTAAGAGAACTGAAAGAAATTGTCAGTTATTCTGAAACAAATATGAAACTATCTTACTTGGATGACCTGAAATTGAAGCATATAATTAGTTAGTTACCCAATTGTAGCTAATTACAAAACTCAATTACAAGATCTATCCATTTCTTAAGAAAACAATAACATTTTTTCAAAAGCCTAAGTGTCCAAATAACATTCACACAATAATTCACAATATAACATGATTTTTAAATCTCATTGTTATGAATTTATAGGCCAAATTGAAGGAATTTAGTGTTTAATGGCCATTTAAATCAGCTTGCGAGTGGGATTTTATGGAACGCGATGGATTGGAACGTTGCGGTTGCGGTGAATTTAAACCCCATATCGGCAGGAAAAATGCTGCCGGTTCGTATGGGGAATAAATCACCGTTTCGCAGCTTTGAAACTTTGATTAAGTTCATCTAAACAAGCAAGTTTATATGAAAAAATAAACAGCTTTTCTTTACCTGTCCCCCACGTAAAATCCGTCCCCGTTGTCGGCGTTCACGGCATTAGAAGCTAATTTTTATTTTACTCCAGCGCTGAAATAGTCGGGCGATTAAAGCAAAAAATTTCACTTACCGGCAGTCGGAACGAATCTCCACAAAAAGCTCGCACTCCGAGAAAATATAACTCCGGAAGGCATTGGAAAACTGCATTTTCACCCCGAACCCCCCCTCAAAGGCGCCAAAGTCGCGCACACGGCCAGTGACAGAACTGCAGCGCCGCTGAAGGTAAGTTTTGTAACATACCTACTCATAGCTGGTCGTTCTCCTCCGCTGGTATCAGAGTCTCCACTTTCTGTTTGGTGACATCTCCGACGCAGCGCTGGGCCAGGCTGGGCCATTTCCATTCCCTCCGCCCTCCATCCGGAGCGTCCCTCAGCTCCAGTAAAGACTCGATGGCGCAGGAAGGGGCGGACTATTCCGCGTGACGCTGACTGGAAGTAGAGGAGATCGATCTCCGCACGCGCGTTTTTTAAGATTTTTAAACCTCGCTAACGTTTACAATAGACCACCGATCGGAATGAAATTTGGTGCACTCACAGCATATGAGAGCGGTGAGTGAGCTGGCGAAATATCGTAGCGCCATCGCGTACCGTTTTTTGCGCAAATAGTGAGACCGCGCAAACCGGAAGATAACAAGATTGGGGTTTTGGTTATGTATAGATAGGTATAGATAAAAGATAGATAGATAGAAAGATAGATAGATAGAAAGATAGAAAGATAGATAGATAGATAGATAGATAGATAGATAGATAGATAGATAGATAGATAGATAGATAGATAGATAGATAGATAGATAGATAGATAGATAGATAGATAGATAGATAGATAGATAGATAGATAGGTAGATAGATAGGTAGGTAGATAGATAGGTAGGTAGGTAGATGTTCAGTTCCAGACACCACTTTATAAGATAGGTTGCAAACTGGAAAGGGTACAGAGAAGATTTACGAGGATGTTTCCAGGACTAGAGGGTCTGAGCTATAGGGATAGACTGTGTAGGTATAAAATCATGAGAGGAATAGATCGGGTAGATGCACAGAGTGTATTGAACAAGCTGTGAGAGGAGTTAGTTGAGGCAGGGACTATCCCAACGTTTAAGAAACAATTATACAGGTACATGAATAGGACAGGTTCGGAGGGATATGGACCAAAGGCAGGCAGGTGGGACTAGTGTAGCTGGGACATGTTGGCCAGTGTGGGCGAGTTGGGCTGAAGGGTCCGTTTCCACGCTGTTTCACTCTATGACTCTATCAGAGGAGTGAAGTTCTGGATCTCCTTCCAGTCATGACACCTTTCCGAACACGAGGCAGTGGGAGGAGACAGACGAGATCAGAACACAGTTGCAATAACCTTCCCTCTGTAATTTAAAGCAGCCATCAGCACTGCTTACAGTGCAGACCTTGTGTCATCAGTAAACTTGGTTGTAATGTTCGTATGTGGGTGAACAGTGGAGTCCCAGCAGGACGAAGTGGATTGGAGTCCCAGCAGGAATCCCAACACTCTGCCAATCTAATTGCCAGCCCCTTACCTCTGCTCTCCCGCAGCTCAGCCGACTCGCCAGTCAGGTCAACCATTCCAAGAGCTTCATTGATAGCTTGTCATTCTTTTATGATGGGCTTTATTGATTGTCCTTGTGAAGTGTGTGTAAAATGCACAGACACTTCACCTTCATCGACTTTAGCCACTCTTCAAACGTATCAATGATAGACACGTAATGCTGGAGTAATTCAGCGGGACAGGCAGCATCTCTGGAGTGACATTTTGGGTCGAGACCCTTCTTCAGACTGAAAGTCAGGGGAAAGGGAAACGAGAGATATAGACGATGATGTAGAGGGATACAGAACAAATGAATGAAAGATATGCAAAAAAGTATCGATGATAAAGGGAACAAGCCATTGTAAGCTGTTTGTCGCTTTCATGGGCTCATTCTACCCTTTACAAATCCTCCCTCTAACTCTGGTCAACGGAAAACTTGTTCAGTGTTGTCACTCTGTTCTTAATTATAGTTCACTAAATTACCCAGTCGCAGATGTTCTTAAAATAAGTCTATAGTCCAGTTTCCCTCTCTCACAATTACTGAATAGCAAGCTGCCGTATGCTCATTCAGTGGCGCTTACTATCTGTTTTGTTGCAGTTACAGTTCTTTGTGAATCTGCCAACTTTCAGAACTGCATGCAACAGGCCCTTGTTAGTCTTGCGGAGCCCAGGAGATATAGAGAGAAATATACAGAAAGATAGACCATAGGGAGATCTGAAAGCAATGAGGTTTTCACATTTTATTCCAGGTTATAAAAGCAAATTATTTTCTATTCAGCCTTTCACAAATACTGCCATTGTTTACCAGTGCGATTACAGGCATAATTAACTAGATCAAATTTGAGCCTCACAGTTTCCGCTACCTGGATTGAATCCTGACCTCGGTAGTTGTCCCTGTGGATTTTGCACGTTCTCCCTGAGCCTGTGTGAGTTTCCGCTGTGTCCTTCGGTTTCCTCCCACATCCCAGAACCGTGAAGGTTGGTAGGTTAATTGACCATTATAAATGTTGCCTGGTGTGTAGGTGAGTGGTAGAATTGGGGGGCAGGAGTGGAAGGGGGAGGGAAGGTGATGGGTAAATGTAAAATTGAGTGTAAAGGGGTTCATGGTCCTTATATGTCGACTAGGTGGGCCAAAGGGTCAATTACAGGGTCGTACAGCTCTAAGACTATATTGCGCAATTAATGTCTTAATTTAACTGATTCTCAGTTAATATTACTGGTCCTTCATACCTTTTGAGTCCAAATGTTTTAATTTTTGTTTTATAAATTCTCACACCTCTTACATCGTCTATGCGTGTATAATAAATAGAGTTATGGGCAATCAGGCAGTTGTGACTTTCCACACTTCCTACCATTCTGCGATTATTGTCCCCATTAGCAAGTTTTCTCAGCTCAGGAGGAAAGTCTCTTTCTCTCTGCATCTTTGTCAGCCCCTGGAACCTTTTCAGCTGTTTCACAATGCTCTCTTAGGAATGGAGTGTTCACCTTAATCACGCCGTATTTAACAGTAGGTAAATGTTCGCACACCATTAAGCGGCTGATTATATGGGAACCTTTGGCTAGAACAGACCGTATTTTAGCTGCCCCCTCCCCATCCCGCTGACAGAGCACAGATGTGTTGAGTAGAACCAGATGTTGTTCACATCTGGACTGTAGGTTTGACTCCAGCGCTGGCTTGCTTTTTGTTAGGCAAACCCATGCAAGGATTATTAGTTGTTTGCACCTATTGAATTATTTTGTCCCTTCCTTTGACATCAGGTAGTTGTTGACAGGGAGTGGCATCAGAACCCCTGGTCAAAGTGAAGTCAGGGAGCATCAAGGGGCAATGCTCTCGTGGCTGAAGTTGTAGCTTTGCCAAAGGAAGGTGGGTATGCTCGTCCTTGGTCTGGAATCTCAGTCCCAGGTAAACACACCAGGAGATCCTCAGGATAGTATCCTAGGCTCAACCTCCCTCAGCTACTTCCTTGAAGACACATTATAAGGTCAAAAGCAGAGATATGTAATTAAAATAAGGAATATCCAGACTTTGTCGGAAGGAACTGCAGATGCTGGTTTGCACCGAAGACACACAAAAGCTGGAGTAACTCAGCGGGACAGGCAGCATCGCTGGAGCGAAGGAAGGGGTGACGTTTCTTGGGTGAAGTCTGAAGAAGAGTCTTGACCCGAAACATCACCCATTCCTTCTATCCAGATATGCTGTATATATCCAGAATGTCATCAAACTGGAAATGGGTCTGCAGGGTTTGAGTTTGAAGGAGATGCAGGATAAGATGGGTCTTATTTCCCTGGAGGAGAGGAAGCTTCAGGGTGACCTTAAAAGATCATGAGGGCCATAGAGTAGTTGAATAGTCAAAGTCTTTGCCCTAAGTTCAGGAGTCTAAAACCAGAGGGCATGGTTTTTAAAAGGAAAAACCTGAGGGACTATGTCATCACACCTTTTAAAAACCTGAGGGACTATGTCATCACACAGAGGCTGGTGGGTAAATGGAACAAGCTGCCAGAGGATGTGGTAGAGGAGAGTATAATAAGGACATTTAAAAAAATGTTATTTTAGAGAGACAGCGTGGAAACAGGCCCTTTGGCCCACAGAGTCCGCGGCGAAAGGTGATCCCCGCACATCAACACATTTAACACTATTTGCACCCAACTGGGTCAATCTACAATTTTACCAAATCAATTAGCCTACAAACCTGTATATCTTTTGAATGTGGGAGGAAACTGAAGATCCCGGATAAAACCCATGCAGGTACGTACGGATCACTACTGGGTCTCTGGTGCTGTAAGGCAGCAACTCTATCGCTGCACCACCGTGCCTCTCTCTGCGCCACCGCGCTTTGGGACACTTGGACAGGTACACGGAAAGGAAAGGTTTGGAGGTGTATGGGCCAAGTGCAGGCATGTGGGACTAGCTTGGTTATCCTAACCCGCCCTCTGTGTCACAGTGGCTCAAAGACGTAGTGTTTTTTTTATTAAACTTGCGAAAATTAAATATACATTGAGGGGATGTACTGATAAATTATTTCACAAATGGCAACCTTTTTTATCATACTTTACAGACAGGCAGGCTCTGCCAGACTAACGGCTGGTTTGTTAAATTTTATGTGTCGGTGCACCCATCACTCTTAATTAGCCTGGGTGGGGTGTGTGACTGATGATTTTTTTTTTCATATTTCTTTTATGTTTCTGTATGTTTTTGTATTTTTCTTTTGTGTATTATTTGAGTGTTTCTTATTAACATGTCCCTTTTCTTTTTTGTGTTGATTGATTTTAAATGAAAAAAAAATTTAAATAAGAAATTGCTGGAGTAACTCAGCGGGTCAGGCGCCATCTCTGGAGAACGTGGATAGGTGATGTTTTGGGTCGAAGACTGAAGAGGTCGTTGTGTCTTGAAACAATAGACTGGTGCTGCCTGGGTTCTGTGCCGGTGATGAAGGGGTTAACCCGGCCTGGGTGAACACATGCTCTTCACTGCAATAGGTCGCTGCAGCCAGCTCTGAGGCACAGATTGGTGGAGATCGCTGTTCACATGGGCAGTGGCTGGTGTTTCAGTATGAGCATCTGTATCAGTCTGTGTATCAGTCACTGCCTTCTCCCCATAACCTCCCGCACTAATCAAGAATCTATCTATCTCTGCCTTCAAAATATCCATTGACTTGGCCTCCACTGCCGTCTGTGGAAATGAATTCCACAGATTCACCACCCTCTGACCAAAGAAATTCCTCCTCATCTCCTTCCTCTGAAGAAGGGTCTCAACCTGAAACGTCACCTATTCCTTCGCTCCATAGATGCTGGGAAAAAAACCATGGATGAGTTGGGCCAAAGGGCCTGTTTCTGTTCAGTATAGGTCTGTGACTATGAGCTGGTGCATATCCTTTTTTTTTAAAGGTGTCTACTATCTCTCCCTTAGTAAGTTCCCTCGGGTTAGACTGTGGGATTTCACAAATAATTCAATTTTGGAGGAGAATGAGTCGAAAATCTGGAAAGCTGCAGTTGCTCCTTAACAAATTAGCTCTGTTAAGAATGTATTTAAATATTCTCCCATCTCCTGATTTTAATTAAAGATCCAGTGTCACATCTGGGCAGGTTGCAACATGCTTGCAATGCATCTAAAACACATGCACATTTAATTTGTGAACCTTGTGTTATGGAGGGAGTTACAGCCTCGCCAACAGTCTGTCTGTCCTTTCGTCTATTTTTAGTTGTTATTTTTAGTGTGTTTTAAAAGTTTGCGTTATTGTTCTCTGGTTTGTTTTGTGTGCGGGGTGGGGGAGGGGGTCGGGGGAAACTATTTTTCAAACTCTTGCCTTGCCAGAGATGCGATTGTTTTCCGGATCGTATCTCAGGTTGCTCTGCAGCCTAACATCATGGAGCTGGCGGCCTTGCTCCAGACTGACTTTGACCCCCACCGCGGGGCTGTGGATGTACCATTGGTGCGATCCTTTGCCTGGGATCGACGCTCCAACCACGGCCTGCGGATTTCAACATCGTGGCGTTCGTAGCCTCAGGCAGAGACTGATGTCGGGAAGCTCCAGTTGCAGAAGGTTTTGACCAGCCCCGACCCGGGGTAGATCACCTGGCGCAGGGGAGCTGCGATCCACCCGATGCAGAAGCTTGATCGCCCCGACATGGAGGCTACAGGAACCAAGATCGTCCCGTCAATGGACGGCTCGAGGCCCCCGACTGCGGGAGAACAAAGAAGGAGAGATTTTACTTTTTTTTTCGCCTTCCATCACAGTGAAGAATGTGGAGGAGTCACTGTGGTGGATGTTCATATAAAAATGTGTTTTGTGTTTAGTTGCTTGATATGGTATGACTGTATGGCAAATCAAATTCCTCGTATGTTGGAAAACGTACATGGCTAATAAAGTATGATTATGATTATGATTTTGACCTGTGAGATACTATGACATGGTGTTATTTGGTGGTGTTCTATTCACCGTACTGCGGGAAAGGCATGACTGCACTGGAGAGGATGCAGGAGGAGATCCATCAGAACTTAGCTGACGATAGAGCATTTCAATTACGAGGAGAGACTGAATAGGTTGGGTCTGTTTTCGTTGGAGCAGCAGAGGCTGAGGGGGGTGCAGGTAAAGGCATAGAAAATCATGAGAGGCACAGATAGGATAGACAATGAGCTATTTTCCCCATGACAGAGGGTCTAAGACAAGAAGACTTGGTTGAAGGTGGCGGGTGGGGGGGTTAGAGGTTAAGAGGAGATCTCAAGAATATTTTTCTTCACCCAGAGGGTGTATGCTGCCTGGAATGCATTGCCTGGGAAGGTGGTGGAAGCAGAGACATTTAAAAATAATCTATACAAGCAATTGAATCATAAAAGCATAGAAGGCTACATAGAAGGTGGTAAATGGAATTAGTATAAAGAGGTTTTAAACTGTCATCGAGGACGTGGTGGGCCGTAGGACTTATTTCTGTGCTATATGGCTGTGTGACCGTTACTTTCATGTGGTCTGGTTTACTTGCTAATAATACATGTTGTAAACCCTGCACAACATTCTGTGAGATCTGGAGGCTTGGGCGATTTCACTTGTTCCATTCTGTACACGGCTAATGGTGTTACACAGGCTGCAACCTCGCCAGTTGGGGAGAGATCCACCATCCCTTTCATAAGAGATTGGAGCAGAATTAGAACATTTGGCCCATCAGGTCTACTCCACGTGATCTACAATCACGGCTGGTCTATCTTTTCCTCTTAACCACATTCTCCTGCCTTCTCCCCATAACCCCTGATATCCATATTAACTCTTGATGTTCGATATCATAGGGTCAGAAGGTCAGAAGTAATAGGAGTAGAAATAGGCCATTCGGCCCATCAAGTCTACTCCGCCATTCAATCATGGCTGATCTATCTCTCCCTCCTAATCCCATTTTCCTGCCTTTTCCCCATAACCTCTGACACCTGTATCACCTATATCCCGGATCAGACCTGGCATGGTGGGATATACTGGTACATGCTGCAGAAGTGACATCCAGCACTCCTGGTACCATGTTTCAGTATTTCCTTCCTCTGATTCTGATTCAATAAGATTGCTGGTGGTCAGCCAGCGAGATACCAACAAGATGCTATTTTTTTTTTCAAAGAAAACAAAATAACCTACAAAAAGGCTGGCTTCATTTCCATGATCTGTATCTCTTATCTCACAAGCCAGATTGGTTCTATATAGTTCTATCGATGTAAAAATGTAGATCAAGGCCATGATCTGAAAACAAAGATGAGAGTTTTGAGACATTTTTTTTTTTTTTTAAATTTCAAAATATACTTTATTCAAATGATAAATATATACAATACATTAACCTTGCGGAAAATCCATCCGACATTTTCGGAGGCTGTACAATAATCAATACAGTTTAGACATTTCTTTCCCCCAAATTTCCACAAATCAGTCCCCCACTCGTGCCACAGTGGCGTGGGATACCTTCCCTTATATTGAGGGGCGTCTCCACCATATCGTACCCCCCATGTCCAGCAGCGGAAGGACCTTAGACCGTGGCCCTCCCCCACCGAGCCTTGGCGTTGGCTGCACCGAGCTTCAGTGCGTCCCTCAGCACGTACTCCTGCAGTCTGCAGCGGGCCAGTCGGCAATATTCCCTAACAGACATCTCGCTCTGCTGGGTGGTCAACAACGCTCGGGCAGACCAAAGGGCGTCTTTTACCGAGTTGATGACCCTCCAGCAACACTCGATGTCAGTCTCTGAATGTGTCCCTGGGAACAGTCCGTAAATCACTGAGTCCTCTGTGACGGAGCTGTTCGGGATAAAGCGTACCAGGGACCCTTGCATTTTTCTCCAGACTCTTTTAGCAAACCCACACTCTATAAAGAGGTAGGCAACCGTCTCCTCGCCATAGCAGCCGTCCCGAGGGCAGCGTGCGCTGGCAGTGAGGTTCCGACGGTGCAGGAAGGATCTGACTGGGAGGGCTCCCCTCACCGCCAGCCAAGCCAGGTCTTGGTGCTTGTTGGTGAGTTCTGGCGATGAGGCATTTTGCCAGACAAGCTGGGCAGTCTGCTCAGGGAACCACGCCACCGGGTCCATAGAGTCCTTTCCCTGCAGTGCCTGCAGGACATTCTGTGCTGACCACTGCCCGATGGACATGTGGTCAAGGGTGTTGGTCCGGATGAACCCTTCCACCGACGACAGATGGGGCGGCAATGTCCAGCTGACTGGCACATTGCGTGGCACCTGCGCCAGGCCCATCCTTCTCAACACCGGGGACAGGTAGAACCTTAGCAGGTAGTGACACTTGGTGCCCACGTGCCTTGGCTCTACACTCCGCCTGATGCAGCCACACATAAAGGTGGCCATCAGAATAAGGGCGACGTTGGGCACGCTTTTACCCCCGTTGTCTGCCGACTTGTACATTGTGGCCCGTCGCACCTGGTCCATCCTTGACCCCCAGATGAACTGGAAGAAGGCCCGGGTGATCCCTGTGGCGTATGAGGGAGGGACAGGCCACACTTGTGCCAAGTACAGCAGCAGCCCGCGAGCACCTCACACCTGATGACCAAATTCTTTCCCTTTATGGAGAGGGAGCGTTGCCTCCACAGCTCCAGCTTCCTCCCCACCCTGGCTATCCGCTCCAGCCAATTTTTGTTACATGCCTCAGCCCCCCCGAACCAGAATCCCCAGCACCTTCAAGAAGTCAGGCTTGATGGTGAAGGGGACGGAAGATCTGTCGGGCCAGTTGCCAAAGAGCATGGCCTCGCTCTTCCTGCGGTTCACCCTGGCTCCCGTGGCCGACTCAAACTGGTCGCGGATACTAATCAGTCTGCGAACCGACCCTGGATCCGAGCAGAAGACAGCGACATCGTCCATGTACAGGGAGGTCTTTACTTGAATGCCCCCACTGCCTGGCAATGTCACTCCTCTTATGCCCGCATCCTTCCTGATGGATTCAGCAAAAGGTTCAATACAGCAGACAAACAAGACAGGAGAGAGAGGGCAACCCTGCCTAACTCCAGACCTTACAGGGAAACTGTCTGATTCCCACCCATTGATTTGGTCTGCACTACGGATGTTGGTGTAGAGCAGTTTGATCCAATTCCTGATTCCCTCCCCAAAACCCATTTTGGAGAGCACGTCCCTCATGTACGTGTGCGAAATCCTGTCGAAGGCCTTCTCCTGGTCCAAGCTGACTAGGCAGGCATCCACCCGTCTGTCCTGCACGTAGGCGATGGTATCTCTCAGCAGCACTAGGCTGTCTGAGATTTTCCTGCCAGGTACAGCACAGGTTTGGTCCGGGTGGATCACCTGTCCCAGAGCAGACTTGACCCGATTGGCGATGGCCTTGGACAGGATCTTGTAGTCTACATTCAAGAGTGTTATGGGTCTCCAATTCTTTATGTCCTTCATCTCCCCCTTCTGCTTGTAGATTAGGGTGATGTTGCCCTTCCTCATGGAGTCTGACATGCTGCCAGCTAGAAGCATGTTGTTGTACACTTCTAGCAGGTCCGGGCCTATCCAGTCCCACAGAGCCAAATACAACTCGGCCGGTAAGCCATCGCTTCCGGGAGTTTTATTCGAGTCAAAGGAACGGATGGAGTCAGTCAGCTCCTCTAGGGTCAGTGGTTGGTCCAGACTCTCCCGCTTGCTGTCCTCCAAGACCTCCGTGATTGAGGACAGGAAGTTCTGGGAGGAGGTACTGTCTGTGGTCTTTTGGTCATACAAATCTGTGTAAAAGGATTTGCAGATCCTCAGCATGTCTGTCTGTGAGGATGCTACCGAGCCGTCCTCCTCCCTAAGGCTGTTCATCACAGAGCTCCCCCTGTGAACCTTATGGGAGAAGAAACGTGAGCACGTCTCATCCTGCTCCACATGGCGGACCCTAGATCGGAAGATGATCTTGGAGGATTCAGAGGTGAAGAGCTGAGCTTGCCGGTCCTTCAACTCTCTAAGTTCCTCCCTCACATCCACCCCGCTCGACTGCAGAAGGAGCAGTTGCTGCAAATCTGTCTGGAGTTGGCACAATTCCCTCTGACTCTGTCTTGCTCTCTGAACCCCTTTAATTATGACATGGGGCAGGAGTTAATGTGAGTCAGGGAGCAAGGGGGCGGGGGTGTTGGTGAAGAGGGCATGGCATGCAGTCCCTACACGTGGTCTCACTTTAGGCTTAAGGGCGGGGTGGAGGAAGGTGTCAGACTTGGCAAACACTGTTGGTTGACTCTAAGCAACATGAGAGGCTATTAGAACAGCATGGTCAGAGGCAGGTTTTAAGTACAGTGCTAGAGGAGGTGAACAGCTATTAATCCAGAGTTTTATTGGTATTCACTCCTCACGGTTAATAGACAATAGCCAATAGGTGCAGGAGGAGGTCATTCGGCCCTTCAAGCCAGCTCCGCCATTCAATGTGATCATGGCTGATCATCCCAATCAGTATCCCATTCCTGCCTTCTCCCCATATCCCCTGACTCCGCTATTTTTAAGAGCCCTATCGAGCTCTCTCTTGAAAGCATCTAGAGAATCTGCCTCTACCGCCCTCTGAGGCAGAGAATTCCACAGACTCACCACTCCCTGTGAGAAAAAGTGTTTCCTCGTCTCCGTTCTAAATGGCTTACTCCTTATTCTTAAACTGTGGCCCCTGGTTCTGGACTCCCCCAACATCGGGAACATGTTTCCTGCCTCTACCGTGTCCAAACCATTAACAATCTTATATGTTTCAATGAGATCCCCTCTCATCCTTCTAAACTCCAGAGTGTACAAGCCCAGCTGCTCCATTCTCTCAGCATATGGCAGTCCCGCCATTCCGGGAATTAACCTTGTAAACCTACGGTGCACTCCCTCAATAGCAAGAATGTCCTTCCTCAAATTAGGGGATTAAAACTGCACACAATACTCCAGGTGTGGCTCACTAGGGCTCTGTACAACTGCAGAAGGACCTCTTTGCTCATAGATTCGATTCCTCGAACTCTGAGAACAGCTATTGAGCCAGAGTCCTGATGAAACCACCTTCTGTAATGACCAGCCACGCCACTTTGTTTGGGCCAACGAACGCCAGCCTTGCTTATTACATCTACAAAGCACAGGCAATCAAATATGGTGTAATTACAGAGAGAGGTCCAGAGCATGCATGTGCTGATGCCCTGGGTAAAATTTGGATCTCAGCATGTCATATTCTCCAGAGATGCGGCCTGACCCACTGAGTTACTCCAACACTTTGTGTCTTTTTTTGCAAAGAGAATGTAGAGCTTTTAGAAAGACCTGGGAGTTTGAACATATGTGAGACTTTGGGTGGGTGAGTTTTGAGTTTTTCTCTTCAAATGATACCTCTCTTTGCTCCACACCAATCTCCCCCGCACTCCACTTTTAACATTATCAGTTTATCCTCCTGTTCCATTCTCCCTCTTGTACTTATCGCACCAGCCATGCTATCACTCACATCCTCAGTGCTCTCAATCTCTGGAGTTATCCGCAGCCATCTTATCATTTGGATCCAGGCTTCAGTTCTCCTAAAGCAGAAATATTGTTTGGTGCCCGCTGTTTGACTGTTTCCTGACTGACTAGTGAGTCCTATTCTTTCACAATAGGGCATGTACTGGTGCCCTGCCACGTGACTGGTCATGTGGGTGGAGCGTTGCCGTGTGGTCGTGTGGACTGAAGCTGTGGGCCATGGCTTTTTGGCTCCTGTGCTCATGAATTAAGGGCCTGTCCCACGATGCGAGTTTACCCAAGAGCTCTCCCGAGTTAAAAAAAAATCAAACTCGTGGTGCTTCATCACGAGTATTTTTTTACTCTTGGAAATTTTCCACACTGTTGAAAAAACTTCACGAGTTTCACGAACCTACCGCGTTTCCAGGGTACTTGTCGTTAGCGTTACGAGCTGCTACGAGACGTCCACAAGCTCCGACGTACCCACTACGTACATTCCACGTACTTACCACGAGTTAGATTTTTTTTTAAACTCGGGAGAGCTCTTGGGTAAACTCGCATCGTGGGAAGACCCTTTAGGGTTGCATGTTAAGTGGGCTGAGATGGATGGACGACTCTGATTCTGTTCTCAAGGTTGAGTGTACGGGCCTGCCTTCTCCTATGAGCCTGGTACGTTAGCGAGGGTTTGTCCTTGCACAGCAACTTGAAGAGGGAACTAGAGTCCCAACTTGGTGGAATTGTGTTCATTTAGAAAGATAAGTATGTCCTAAGTAAACTCAAGGAAAAAGGACAGTTTGAATTGAATATTATCTCTGTACCGAAGGAGCTTCCCATTTTTAAAGCCTCGTTGCTTTGTAATTGTCGAATGTTAAGACTCTGTGATCCAGTCGCCATAGTAACATTGGAAAATGTTAAGAACATATATGAAAGCACGAGTTCTGATGAAAGATCATTGACCTGAAGCTTTTCTTTGTTCATTTCTCCACAGATGTTTCCTGAGTAGTTGAGCATTTCCATCCTTCTCTATTATCGAGGCAAAAAGCTATCACCCGTTGTATGATCTCAGTTACTGTGATGACGTGCTCTGAGAGGGATGGATGGGGTAGATGCCAAGAGGCTGCTTCCTCATGGTGGAGTTCAGAACTGGAGATGAAAATGAAGAAATGCTGGAAACCTGAAATAAAAACAGGGAATGCTGGTAACACTTAGCATGTCAGGCAGCATCAGTGGAAAGAGTAACAGTTAACATTTCAGGTCTGGGACAAGGGGCCATTGATGGGTGTGGTTCCCATAAACCTGGTGGCCTTGACCTTCTTTGGAGAGAGGACCGGGTTTCGGGAGGTGCTATCTAAGTAACCCTGGGTGAAAAACCACATTGGCATAGTGTGCTGGCAGTGTAGGGAAGTAATATTTAAGATGGTCGAGAAAACTTCTTTGTTTTGAATGGTGTTGAGCTTCTTACGATTTCTTAGTGCTGCACTCTTTCAAGTAAGTGGGAAATATTTCATCATGCTCCTGACCTGTGCCTTGTAGACAGTCTAGTCTAAGTTCTGTCACAGCAAGAGATTACCCGGTGGACAGGGGAAACAAATCAGATGAGTTGTCAAAAGATTGTTGTTTAACATCTTCATTGCTTCCCACCATGGCCCATGAAAGAGCATTGAGAATGGTCTTGAAAACCTGAACCTCATCAATTGGGAGCACACTGATGCCCAGCATAAACAGGAGAGAGCGTAACAGGAGAAAGGTGCCCAGCCACCTACTAGATGAAACACTCCTCGCTCACCTGCAGCAGAATCTTTATATAACACACTGGCTTCTTCAGGCACCTTAAAACTCATAGAACCAATGTGGAGGGAAGCTATCCATGATCCCAAAAGGAGTGCCAAGGAGAGATGAAGATGCGTCCAGTGGTCCCCTGCATCAACTGGAAGTCCAGGTTTGAGCTGCCAGATGCATTATTAATCCTTGCCCAGGTCATGAGGGTGCATGGCCTGGTTGGAGCTTGGAATCCACAAACACTGTGTGAAGGCCAGACCGACTGAATCGTGCAAGTGTGGATGTAGGTTACTCTCCCACCCTCTGCCTCAGACCCTGCCCTGTGTGTCCCAGCTCTGGCACTGAGGCAGCTCTCTTAGTGATTCTACAACCCACCCAACTGGCGCTGACTGTTGGAAGCCCCATTCGGTGCCTGTCCAAGTCTAGAGCTTCTCAGGAAGGGGGAAGCGCTGATTTGTCAGCAGGGAGAGGGCAGTAGGGGGTGATCAGGAGGGGGTGTGCTTGCCCATGCTTGACCTGATACCAGGAGACTTCACAGGTCAATATCAACACCCCTCCCTCCTGGGCCTATCCAGCTGGTGGGAGAGACTGTGCCCATGGATACTGATGGGAGAGGACTTGCATTCCCCCTCTCTCCGTCCCTCCCCCACCCTAGTTCTCTGACTAATTTCACTGTCCTCCTAATTAATTTTGCTGATTGTTCATCTTGTTGTCACCTTCCCCTCAGCTAACAATCAACCGTTCCACATTTCCTTGTTCATCGTCAGCTTTGACCTGTCATTTTCACACTTTACGCTTCAACATAGCGCAGTGTCACCCTCTCCCCTGACTCTCAGTCTGAAGAAGGGTCTCGACCCGAAACCTCACCCGAGTATGGGTGGTCAGGGGAGACTCGGTGTGAGGTAGGTCTTGAAAGTTAGGTATAAATCCCCAGCTGTAGGTGAGGAGGATTTGCAGGGTTGACTGGGGCGGTGCAGCATTGCCCAGGTCACAGCGGGAGGTCACTCTTTCATTCTATCCGACTTTCCTTTTTTTTCGACTGGCTGGACCACAGTGAGATGTGAGCTGCAGTCTCTCTACATCGCTGCTCCAGGGATGTGATTAAAGGGCCACGCTGCCCCACTTTGGACACGGTGAGCTTCAGCTTGTCGAGCAGCAGAGTTACAGGCGCCTGAGGCCGCTGGTGTCATGCCCCGGGCGCTGTATGCTGCAGCTTCCTCTCTGTAAGCAGGCAGGTTCCCACGCCTCCGCCCAAGGGACAGTCCACCGCTTCACCACAAGCTGCTTGCACGTGTAAAACCCACAGGCAAAAGACTGAGGAATCATCTTAGCAACACCTTCAGCAACAGACTGGTTCCACCAAGATGCAGCACAGAACACCACAGGACATCCTTCTTCCCTGTGGCTATCAAACTGTACAACTCCCCCTGCTGTCGTGGGGTAGTCTGACTCTCCATCAACCCCCCCACCCCCCCCAATCTTTGCACATCCCCAATCCCGGACTGTCCTCTCGTCACTTTAATTCCATGTTTCATGTATCCTGCTATGTTCTATTACTGTTGGCAGACCAATTTCCCTCCTGGGATAAATAAAGTTCTATCATATCAGATTGTATCTTTGCTTTCTATTGAGCTGGGCTCTGAAGAAAGTCTGGCAGAGACTGAAGGAGACAGCTGTACTGTGGTACGCGAACCGAACGAGGAGCTTCCTCTGGGCGGCATTTGAACAACACCTACAGCTACAAAATTCTTTCTCAGAGAAGATGTTGGTGGCTTTATGCTCACACACAGGTGTTGGTATCACGTTGACATCCACTGGATGTTTGCAAGCTGCATGCAGCCCAGCGGCAGGGCAGGATCTTGTAGAGATACACCTGATCATGAATTGTAGGGGGAAAGGAAAGAAGAATATCCCATCTATAATTCATGATTTAAATGATTATTTTTTCATTTTATTTTTCACAATATAAAATAAATACTTAATATTTTTAGCAGTTTAATTCTGGTTTTACGAGTTTTTAAATGTTTCTGATTGACAGAGAATTTCAGGTGCATTTTAAGCTGGGGACACAGAGTGGCAATGATCTCTCCGAGGGTTATGTGGACCGTCAGCTCTCCTTCACATTGCTCAAGGCCACTTGGCCACTCAGAGGCACACTGGTCAACATCGGGACCATATGTACTTACAATACCATTGTGGAAGCGGCAGGCATGTTTGGGAGCATTATGGTGGCTAAAAGGACATGAGTCAGTGACTAGTGGGGTGCCGCAAGGCTCGGTGCTGGGACCGCAGCTATTTACAATTTACATAAATGATTTAGATGACGGGAGTCAAAGTAACATTAGCAAATTTGCAGATGACACAAAGCTGGGTGGCTGTGTGAACTGTGAGGAGGATGCTATGAGAATGCAGGGTGACTTGGACAGGTTGGGGGAGTGGGCAGATGCATGGCAGATGCAGTTTAATGTGGATAAATGTGAGGTTATCCACTTGGAAGCAATAACAGGAAGGCAGATTACTATCTAAATGGTGTCAAGTTGGGAAAAGGGGAAGTACAACGGGATCTGGGGGTCCTTCTTCATCAGTCAATGAAAGTAAGCATGCAGGTACAGCAGGCAGTGAAGAAAGCGAATGGCATGTTGGCCTTTATAACAAGAGAAGTTGAGTATAGGAGCAAAGAGTTCCTTCTGCAGTTGTACAGAGCCCTAGTGAGACCACACCTGGAGTATTGTGTACAGTTTTGCTTCCCTAATTTGAGGAAGGACATTCTTGCTATTGAGGGAGTGCAGCGTAGGTTTACAAGGTTAATTCCCGGGATGGCGGGACTGTCATATGCTGAGAGAATGGAGCGGCTGGGCTTGTATACTCTGGAGTTTAGAAGGATGAGAGGATATCTTATAGAAACATGTCAGATTATTAAGGGTTTGGACACGCCAGAGGCAGGAAACATGTTCCCGATGTTGGGGGAGTCTAGAACCAAGGGCCACAGTTGAAGAAAAAGGGGTAAGCCATTTAGAACGGAGACGAGAAAATACTTTTTCTCACAGAAAGTTGTGAGTCTGTGGAATTCTCTGGCTCAGAGGGTGGTGGTGGCCGGCTCTCTGGATACTTTCCAGGGAGAGCTAGATAGGGCTCTTAAAGATAGCGGTGTCAGGGGATATGGGGAGAAGGCCGGAACCGGGTACTGATTGGGGATGATCAGCCGTGATCACATTGAATGGTGGTGCTGGCTCGAAGATCCGAATGGCCTCCTCCTGCACCTATTGTCTATTGTCTATTGCCTCTGCAAATGAAGTTTGGCCTATTCAAGAAGGTAGTCAAGACTGACTGTGAGGCCAGGGTCTTCCTTGACTGCCTTCACTCAATATGTCTAAGAGCTGCTTCCTTCTGAGTGTCTACATAACCATTGCTCTTCAAGAAGGGAAACATTACCCACCCCTCCGGAATGGCTGAAAGGGATCCTCACATATGATTCCAACTACCCCATGTCTGAGGTAAAGCTCAAGTGTAAAGTCTGGCTCATGGGCACTGAGTGAAGAGAACCACTATTGGGAAACAGGCCTGGAGTGAACATCCTCTCAAAACTCATCCCCTCCTCCTTTGTGTGAAGGAAATGTCCCTTATGCTGGTTCAAGGGTCGGCAATTGAAGGGCACACCCCCTCTTTATTAAGTCAAGGGGTGCATGAGGATCACATCCCTTCAATTCTGGGCAATGAGTCTCCTATTGAGGGGCATTTATGGATTACTAGACCACCCCCTACACTAACCACCCCCTTGATATTATATTAATATTATTCATTCTCTCATTTTACCCCATCCCCACCCTATCCACTCACGCATATGCGCAGGCGTGTCTAGGGGGGGTGGGTAGAAAGAGGGGGCAGAGACTGAGAGAGAGGAGCAGAGACAGAGAGGGGCAGAGACAAAGAGGGGCAGAGAGAGAGAGAAAGGAGCAGAGAGAGAGAGAGAGAGAGAGAGAGAGAGAGAGAGAGAGAGAGAGAGAGAGAGAGAGAGAGAGAGAGAGAGAGAGAGGCAGAGAGAAAGAGAGGGGCAGAGACAAAGAGGGGCCAGAGAGAGAGAGAGAGAGAGAGAGAGAGAGAGAGGAGAGAGAAGAGAGAGAGAGAGAGAGAGAGAGAGAGAGAGGGGCAGAGAAAGAGAGGGGCCAGAGAGAGAGAGAGGGCAGAGAGAGAGAGGGGCAGAGAAAGAGAGGGGCAGAGAAAGAGAGGGGCAGAGAGAGAGAGAGGGGGGAGAGAGAGAGGGGCAGAGAGGGAGGGGGAGAGGGGCAGAGAGAGGGGGGTGGAGAGAGGGGGGTGGAAAGAGGGGGTGAGAAGGGCAGGATGGGGAGAGAGGGGGGAGAGAAGAGGGGGGGGAGAGGAGGGGTGAAGAGAGATGGGGGGGGGGGACTAGTTAATTACTAACCCAGTGAGGAAAAGTGTATAGTAGGTGGTACTACACCCAGTATTTTACTTGGAGTTGCTGCACAATGGAAGTCATGTCTGCGCCACCGTGCCACCCTATGCTCATACTACCCATTACAGAATAATAGATGTCTAATGAGTGGCACACCACTCTGCTACTGGATTAGGTGTTTCCTCATGAGGTCTCCTAGAGGGAGGTCATTCCCTTTTATTGGTGATGTCCCCCAATGAGGGGCACAGTGTTTTGTTACTGGATAATAATCCCACTTGTGAAGGTTACATCTGATCATTATAGATCCACCAGTAAAATGCACATCCACTTTTATGTGGTAATGGCTTACCCGGTGTTGGACATATGGTATTGTTACCGGAAAATTGAGCTCCTCACCTAAGGTACAGCTCGGCATGACCCAGTCATTGCCCCCCCCCCCCCCCACCCCCTACTAAAGGCATGTCCTCCCCTTATTTGGTAATGGATATTCCACTGAATGGTGTTTCCTCTTATTACTGAGCCACTGGCTCCCCAGTGAAGGCATCTCCACTCTTTACTTGGTAATGGGCCCCACAGTGTACACCATGTGCCCTTGATGCTGAGTTCTGGGCTCCCTAATGAGGGGCATATCTGGTCATTACTGAGTAATACTATTCCCAGTGAAGAATGCGTTACACATTAATTAATAATGTTCCATCCTAGTGAGGGACATGTCACCTCCACGCTCGGTAATTTACCCCAGTGACAGGTACAATCCATCATTACAGGGTAATGTGCCCTCAGTGGGGGTACAATCCCACATTACAAGGTAACACACCCCGAGTGAAGAGCACAATCCCTGATTACACGGTCATTTGTCCCAAACTGAAGACACAGCCCCTCATTCCATAGAAACATAGGAAAATAGGTTCAGGAGTAGGCCATTCGGTCCTTAGAGCCAGCACCACCATTCAATATGATCATGGCTGATCATCTAAAATTAGTACCCCGTTCCTGCTTTCTCCCCATATCCCTTGATTCCATTAGCCCCAACAGCTAATTCTCTCTTGAAAACATCCAGTGAATTGGCCTCCATTGCCTTCTGTGGAATATCTGGCTAATAGGCCCCCCAGTAAAGATACAGCCTTTGCTGATCTTTATGACTGGGCAATGGACCATCTAGCAAAGGGCATGTAAGTCTCTTTTTAAGTATGGCATGAGTTTTGACATCACAGCACCGTGCTTGTAGAAACAGTGATTCGCAGGTTGGAGCAAAAAGCGCACACACTCTTCCACCCTTTGTGTTCCAAGGTTGGTGTGAGATGGGAGAGGCCCAATAGACTAGTTGTCAGTCGAGAGGAAGTCAGCCCTTTCCTTTGAGGTGTGGAGCCTTGCAGGATGTGGTCTCAGCTCAGTTCTGGAGAGTTGATTGTAAATCGCAGAGAATATAGAGTAGGAGGCCACAGCACCTTAACAAACAGGGTTTGCAAAGGGGAACACTCAAACGAACAGGGTTTGCAAAGGGGAACATGCAACCAGAAGAATTTCCAGAAGGTATTCATAAAGGTGCAACATAAAAGATAGCTGCAGAAGATAAGGGCACATGGGACTGGGAGTATTATATCTACCTGGATAGTTGAAAAGCAGACTAACAGAAAAAAGAGTTGGGATGAATAGATCGTTTTTATATTGGCAATCAGTAACTAGGGCTGCCAGGATCAGAATTGGGGGTTGAACTATTTACAATCTACGTTAATGACGGATTGAGATTGACGTAATGTAATTCGATTTTCTGATGATACAAAGATAAATGGGTTAACAAGTCACGAGGAGAACATAAGGAACCTGCAAAGGGAAATGGATAAGGTATGTGAGTGGGCAGAAAGTTGACAGATGAAGGGCAGTGTTGGAAAATGTGAGACTATTCATTTCAGGAGGAAGAATGAAACAGCAACTTGCTATTTAAATGGAGTTAGACTACAAATATTGCAGTATAGAAGGATCCAGGTGCTCATATATGAAACACAAAGGATTGTCATGTAGGTACAGCAATTAAATCAGAATATTCATGGAATATTGGCCTTCATTGCAAATAGATTAAACAATAGAAAATCTTTGAAGGAAGAGGAGTTGTTGACAACGTGGGCAGAATGAAAAATGGGATTGATGTACATTTAGTGTAAACTAGACTAAGTGGGACCCGTTGAGTCCCAGTCACACGGGAGGACTGGTCTTCTAATGCATCCCATTCCCCAACGCAACATTCCACCACTCACCCCTCATTTCCCTTCATCCCCGAGCACTCCCTCCCCCTCCTCTTCATGTGTGGGAGGGGTTGTGGGGGCGGGATTGTGGGGGAGGGTGGTTGTGGGGGAGGGGGGGTTGTGGGGGGGGGTGGGGGAGAGTGGTTGGTTGTGGGGGAGGGGGGTGGGGGCAGTGGGGTGTGGGCAGGGGTGTGTGTGTGGAGGGGTTGTGTGTGTAGGGGGGTTTGTGTGAGGGGGAGTGGGCAGGGGAGCTTGTGGGGGGGGCAGGGTGTTTGGGCGGGGGGGTTGTGTGGGGGGGAGAGGGGTGTGTGGGCGGGGGGAGTGAGCTCAGAGAAAAGATGGGGGCATTACGGTTGGGGGAGGGTTGGAGGAGCCAGCGAGGGGGACCAGAGGGGTAGTGGCCGGAATTGGCGGTGCGAAAGCGACTCACAGCGGGCGCTGGTCGCTGGTCATTCTCCTCCGCCCGGATCAGAGTCTCCGCTCTCCGTTTGGTGACATCTCCGACTCCAGGCTGGGCTGGGTATCTGACTCTGGGCTGGGTCTCCCACGCTGGGCTGCTGCTTGGGGCTAGGCTGCTGCTCGGGGCAGAGCTGCTTGGGGCTGGGCTGCTCGGGTCCCTCCGAAGGTCCGGTTGGAAACCTCCACCGGCCATCCTCAGCTCCAGTAAAGATGCAATGGCGCAGGAAGGGGTGGGCCGAACCGGGGAGTGACAGGGGAAGAGACTAATCCGTGCGGCGCTGGAAGGCAGAAGAAATCGATCTGCGCACGTGCGTTTTTTAAGATTTTTAAACCTCGCTAACTTTTACGACATTCAGCCGATCGGAACGAATCTTGGTGCACCCGCAGCACAGTAAAACGGTGAGTGGACTGTTGAAAATCATAGCGCTATCGCAAACTGTTTTTGCACAAATAGAAACACCGCCAAACCAGAAGATAACAAGATCAGCGTTTTAGTTATGTATAGATAGATAGATGGCTTGGTGTTGGTGGTTGATGTGGACTTATATGATCATAAGACACAGGAGCAGAATTAGACCGTTCAGCCCATCGAGTATGCTCCGTCATTCAATTCTCTGCCTCAGAGGGCGGTGGAGGCCGGTTCTCTGGATGCTTTCAAGAGAGGGCTAGATAGGGCTCTTAAAAACAGCGGAGTCAGGGGATATGGGGAGAAGGCTGGAACAGGGTACTGATTGGGGATGATCAGCCATGATCACATTGAATGGCGGTGCTGGCTCGAAGGCCCAAATGGCCTATTCCTGCACCTATTGTCTATTGTCTATTGTCAATCATGGCTGAACTATTTTTTTCTCTCAACCCCATTCTCCTGTCTTCTCCCCATAACCTTTGACACTGTTACTAATCAAGACCTTATCAATATCCACTTTACCCAATGACTTGGCTTCCACAGCCGTCTGTGGCAATGAATTCCACAGATTTGCCACCCACTGGCTCAGTGGGCTAAAGAGCCTGTTTCCGTGCTGTAGGACTCTAACTTTGCGGTCTCACCAGCGCTGGGGAGACCACACATGGAATACTACGTACAAGTTTGGTCTCTTAATTTAAGGAATGATTTGTTTCCAAAGGAAGCTGAGAAGGTTTACTCGATTGAATTTTGAGATGAATGGGGATGATGTATAATGTATGAAGAAAGGTTGAGCAAGTTGGAGTTTCAAAGGTTGAGAGCAGATTTCGAAGATGATTGACAGGATGTTTCTGTAGGTGGAACATTCAGAGTTAGGGACATAGTTTCAGAATAAGGGGTTATCTATTTCAGATGGAGATGAGGAGGAATTCTGTCTATATAATTTAGGCTTCAGAGACCATTCAAAGCTTTACAAATCTCTGGAATCCTCTATCCCAGAGATCTAAGGAGGCAGAGTCATTGAATGTATTATGCAGAGGTTGACAGATGATCGAACTACAAGGGAGTAGAAGGATATGGAAAGAGCTCAGGAAAATGGTGGTAAGGCCAAAATTAGATGATTTGTTATAGAAACATAGAAAATAGGTGCAGGAGGAGGCCATTCGGCCCTTCATGCCAGCACCGCCATTCATTGTGATCAAGGCTGATTGTCCCCTATCAATAACCCATTGAAGTCTTATCTTGCTGAATGTTGGAGCAGTTTCCAAATTCAATTGGTCTATGTCTGCTCCAGTTGCTTACATTCATGTTGTATTGAAAAGCACTGGACAGGGTAACGGCACGGGACCAGACAATCGTCCAGCTAGAATGAAAGACATATTCTCCAGAAATAGCTGTCCCTCCAGCCCAGCGGTTCCAGTGCAGTTACAGCACTGACCTTTATCTAACAGTATGGAACTTTGCCCAGGTATGTCCTGTTCACAATAAGCAGGACAAATCTAACCTGCTAGATTTAACGTGGAAGAGAAGAACTGCAAATGTTGGTCTGAAGAAGGGTCCTGTCCTGAAACATCACCTCTCCCTTTTTCTCCAGAAATGTAGACTGACCCACTGAGTTACTCCAGCACTCTGTGTCTATCTCTGCAAGCTTTGAATATTGGAATCCTTCCCCAAATGCACTGTGGGAGCACCTTCACCAGAAGGACTGCAGCATTTCGAGGGAACAACTCACCACAATCTCCTCATGAGGTAGGGTGGGATGGCAGGGTGGCAGGTGCCTCAAGACCCGGAAATTAATGAACTGAAAATAAATTATACTGAAACAGTTTGGCTGGAGCATGATTAGTTTGGGAGCGGAAGTCTTCAGTGTTACCGTTGGGATTCTGATTGTCTCCGGAGTTCTCAGTTTTGTGTTGCAAATTAAACTGGCGAGAGACAGTGATCTCAGGAAGAGGTATAAATGGTCTATCCGCTTATAAGTTCTGGCTAAAACATTTGGCTGCATCTTCGGCAAACGTGCTGATCTCCATCGTCATTGAAGAGGGGGGTGTTTTTCCGACCTCTAGTACCGGTTTTTCCATCTGCAGGCCCTCCTCTGGCAGCTCTGCTCTTTAGGACGTTCTAGCTTGGTCTGCGATGAATATTGAAGTTCTCCACCCAGTGACCTTGCTACTTTGAGCCAGTGGTGTTCAACATGGAGGAGAACTGATTCATCAATGTTAAGGAGGTTGACACCACTTTTGTTCCCATACCATTCCCACTCTGACTCCTCTATCTTTGGCCTCCTACAATGTCCAGCAACTCAGGTGGTTCGTAGCTCAGTTCAGTTCGAGTTTGTAGTGTTCAATAGCCTGATAAATTGTTGGGAAGAAGCTGTTCTTGAATTTGGATGTTAGAGTTTTCTGACTCTTATACCTTATTTTCAATGATAGGAATGAAATGAGAGCGTTTCCAGGGTGATGTGGGTCCTTGATGGTGATGGCTGCCTTTCTGAGACAGTGCCTCTTATAGATCCCTTTGATGGAGGAAAGGTCAGTACCCGTGATGGACTGGGCAGTGTTTTCCACTTTTTGTAATCTCCTTCGTTCGTGGGTGTTCAAGTTGCCGAACCAGGCCATGATGCAACAGTCAATGTGCTCTCCTCTGTACACCAGTAGAAGTTCAAGAGACTTTCCACCGGCGTACCGCATGCTATCTGTGCAGAGTTTGCATGTCCTTCCTGTGACTACTTGGGGTTTCACTGGGTACTGCAGTTTCAATCGACATCCTGTGTTGATAGTTTAATTGCCACTGTACATTACCCTTCGAGTCGAGCATTGCTATATGTTTTGTAGTTACAGCATGTATACTATTCATTCTGTGAGCTTCGTGTGAACAAGAAATTTTATTGCACTCTGGTGTACAGTATATGAACATAAACAAATCTAATCTAATTAATTGGGAAAGAATCCAAGACAAGTTGATGGTCAAGCATGAGAGTAAATAAATAGCGGGGGTACATAGGAATATGATGAGAGGGGATGGTACTGATGAGATTGGTCTGCAAGCATGAATCTAATGGGCCGTACAGTGTCAGAGTCTATTCCTTGTCTTTTGTTCACCAAGTATACATAATGGAACCTGTTTGCCGCAATTGTTCTAATTCAGTCCCTGTCGGTTTCTGAGTGTGGTCTGCCACAATTATCAGCAGCTTGGTTTCCCTGTCATTCGGAGTCACAGCACTTTTCATCCCTTCCAATGTCTGTAACACTTATCCAAATCGTGTGCCCAGCATGACATTGCTCTTTGTTCATGTGACGGCCGACATTGAGTCTGTGGGTGTCCAGCCATCACTGAGCAGTCTGCTGCAGTAGCAGCGATCATTACGATAGGCTTGGATAGAGTGGATGTGGAGAGGATGTTTCCACTAGTGGGAGAGTCGAGGACGAGAGGTCAGAGCCTCAAGAATTAAAGGACATTATTTTAGGAAGGAGATGAGGAGAAAATTAATTAGTTTAAGGGAGATGAATTTGTGGAATTCTTTGCCACAGGATGTGAAGGCCAAGTCAGCAGATATTTTTAAGGCAGAGATAGATAGATTGTTGATTAGTACAGGTGTGAGAGGTTATGGGAAGAAGGCAGGAGAATGGGGTTAGGACAGAGAGATAGATCAGCCATGATTGAATGGCGGAGTAGACTGGATGGACCAAATAGCCTAATTCTACTCTTATCACTTATGATCTTATGATTACATACTAACTCTGGCTTATCTTGACCGTAATATTACAATGCAGTCTTCTTTTAAACCAGTATCTGTGTGACAGACACTATTTAATATACAGTACATCCTGTGGGTAATCTCTTGTTTGTTCAGTTTGTGAATTTCCCAGTCTCTGTGGAAGATGTGAGCTTTCCTTGTTTGCTCGGCAAGCCTGTGCTGATTGTCCTTTATGTTGCAATTTTAGTAGCAGTCTGGTTTGTGTGGGCGAATGGAGACTGTGTGTCTTTGCTGACATCCACAGCAGGGCCTCTTGCCTTTTGCAGTCTTGTGACATGTATCTTTCCTGCCTCTCAAATTCCTGTGGTTAGTTGGTTTCCCACCAACACCCTCCCTAGGTCGTGATGAAGAAGCCACTGATGCTGCCATTACAACCCCTCTCACACACTATTTCTTGCTTTATCGCTCTTTCCCTTCATGACTCACAGACTCACCGATTCCACACAAGCAATTTTGATTCAAGAAGGGTAATTCTTCACATTGCCACTCAGATGTTATGTAAATTCTTCCACACTGGTCAGGATTTCATTTACTTAGGGACACAACAAAGTGTAGATGCAGGAATCTTGAGCAAAAAACAACGTGTTGGAGCACCAAGGCAAATTCCTTGTAAGTGAATACTTGGCCAATAAACTTACTTACTTACTTGCTTAACTCAACGGGTCAGACAGCATCTGTAGAGCGAACAGACAGACGACGTTTTGGGTTGGGACACATTTTGAGATGAAGAAGGGTCCGAACGCAAAATGTCATCTATTCACTCCATGGATGCTGCCTGATCCGCTGAGATCCTCTAGCATATTGTTTTTAACGCATTTACAAATGGCCAACAAGGAAACACAGCTGCTATTGAGACCGTCTAATCGTGCTGGCTCTGTAGCACAATGAGTCCTTCACTAGGTGACAAAGTGACATGTTTCCTCAATCTGTGCCAACCCACCAGCTTTATGGTAATAGATGTGTTTAGCATTTTGGTAGACATACACCACAATGTCCTGAGACTAAGTCCATTACCAACCCGTCTATTGAGGGGTGTGATTCATACAAATTAAAAAAGTTCTTGTGAATTTATTTCAATTCTACTCCTTCTGTGGCCTTTAGTTAGTTACTGTGCCAGTTAATATGGGGACGGTTGAAATTCCCTGCCATTGCTGCTTGCTATTTTTGTACCTCTCAGATACTTGGCTGCTCAATTACACTTCTGCCTGGTTCCGATATTTCAGGCCTTATACA
Source organism: Okamejei kenojei (assembly GCA_035221665.1). Lineage (NCBI taxonomy): Eukaryota > Metazoa > Chordata > Chondrichthyes > Rajiformes > Rajidae > Okamejei > Okamejei kenojei. The sequence continues at coordinate 72,374,102 of CM069139.1, read as the reverse complement.
ACACTCACATCAATGAGATTGCCCATTTGCTGTTCCTCATTTCAACCCACGTGGCCTTATTTGTTGACCTTTGCAGAACATCAACCTTCCCCATAACTCTCATTGTTTCCTGAACCAGTATTGCTACACCCCTCGTCTATCATGTCTAAAAACCTTGCGATCAGTCGTGATTCAGAGGCTGCTCCCACCCTTTCAGTCCTTGGCTGTTGTATCATACCCATGCCATTCTCTGGCCATTTAACTATTCAATTCACCGCAATCTTCATTCATGCCATCATCTGTGGCATAGATACTACTACTCCTTGGTATCACTAATTTAAACTGATTTTCATAGTATTTGTATAATACTTCCCTGCATTTTCATTTTACCTCCGCATGTCGGAAAAAACTTGGGCTGCAAATTTCCATGTCTGATGCTTTTGATCTTGCAAAGCCATGCAAGACATCCTATCCTATTTAAATTATATAGGCAGGTTGTTATAAACATACCATGTGGTTTCTCTGACAACAAAAGTAAGTCCTTTCTGCTTTACCCTCCTGCCTCTCTGCTGGTGTGTCTAGTGGCCACCCATTTCTTCTCTGCTTGCAAGCTGTTCACACAGGGACATGGTTCCTACCTGGGCGGCACGGTGGCAAAACCGTAGAGTTGCTGCCCTACAGCGCCAAAGACCCGGGTTCAATCCTGACCACGGGTGCTTGTCTGTATGGAGGCACATCCTGTGGGAAGTCCAGGATTCTACTCACAGCAGAGATAACCACATTTTCAAGAAGCGAAGAGATCTCTAATTCAGAATTTGTGGGACAACTAGCACCTGCATGATGCATCCCCGGATACCTGCAGGGCCGAGCCATACACGAGTCTGGCCGAGGAAGCAGCCAAATCCTCTTCAGGCGTAGCGCAGATGCCAAGAGGGCCCAGGGCAGTTGGTCCACCCAGTACGGACCCGTAAGTTAAGCCTTCAGTGCTGACTTAAACCTCAGTCTCACGGTGCGAGTTGGCCCACGAGTGACCCCGAGTTTTCACTCGTGGTGATCATGTACCAGGAACGCAGCGGCAACGTCGGAACTCGCGCGGTCAACTTGTCCATTCGTGGCGCTAACGGCAGGTACCCGTGAAACTTGATAACTCGTGAATGGCAGTAAATGGCAAAATACCATACCCATGGGAACTCGGTTCAAACACTTGAACATCAACTTGGGATCTCGTGCACAACCACGAGTCTGTCACTCGGGGTCACTCGTGGGTCAACTCGCACCGTGAGACAGGGGCATTAAGGTGTCAATGAAACCTTATGACCAGCCCATTAGCTTGCGGGTGTTAGGCGGTCGTGTGTGACTGAAGGGGCATCGCCCAGAAAGCGCGCAAACACAAACCCCTCCCCATAGTCACGCGACCAAAGCACCTGACCGCACGGTTCGATTACTTGCGGGCACCAGCAGGTGCCGCTTCACAATGTTCCTGCTTTCTCCCCATATCCCTTGATTCCATTAGCCCTCATGAGCTATATCTAACTCTCTTTTGAAAACAGCCAGTGAATTGGCCTCCACTGCCTTCACTGCCTTCTGTAGCAGAGAATTCCACAGATTCACAGCTTTCTAGGTAAAAAAAGTTTTTCCTCATCTCAGTCCTAAATGGCCTACCCCTTATACTTAAACTGTGACCCCTGGTTCTGGACTCCCCCTACAGACAACACCCGCAGTCAGGATCAAACCCCGGTCTCTGGCGTTACAAGGCAGTAACTGATTAAAGGAGGGTACACAAAAGGTTGGAGAAACTCAGCGGGTGCAGCAGCATCTCAGGAGCGAAGGAGATAGGCAACGTTTCGGGCCGAAACCTTTCTTCAGACTGATTAAAGGAGTCTAATGAATGAAACGGCACTTTGTTACTGGGTTATGTGCTTTCTCGTGAGGTATCCTAGCGGAAGGGACATCCCTTTTTTGCTGGGAAGTCTATGGCACCGGGTATTCCCAATTATGAATTAAATATTCCAGGAAAAGCAAATTGGAAAAGGAGCATGGGTAGGTCTGTTGTTAAAGAAAGGAGTAAAATAGCGGGGAACGAGGAACATGGATCAGAAAATCAGGAAGTAGAACTAGTTTGGATGGAGTTACAGGGATCTCTCATGCATCCAATAGTTCTCAGTGATTCAAAGGATCCAGTGTGGGAAAATATTGTTAACTGCACTCTTAATGCAAACTGAACCTGAGCTTGGTGCAGCTCATTGTAATAATGATGGAACTGAGCAGAAGAGCTCAGTGATGAAGGAGTAAGAGGTAGGTGGTAAAACTTGGCACGAAAAGTTAAGGAGTTGCCAACTCAGTACTTTAATCATGTGAGTACTGGGATTTTTATTGGAGATGGAGCTGGAAATGAAAAAAAAGGGACAAAGAGACAAAGATCTGAACTTTTTTGAATTGCAAACCGATTGAGCAAAGATTTGCTTTTGTCCAGATATTCATTTTACAGCCTACCCATTCAAGTGAAGCTGGACGACAACATTAATTATTGGACCTGAGGCTGCAATTTGTGCAGAACAAGTTGTGCAACTGGGGCACAATGAAGTGGTGAAACTGAAAGCAAGGGGACTAAGTCACCAGACTCATTCCCCAGCTCCAGAATTAATTATTAATTGAAGCATGAGCCAGCCCTGATTAGGAATGCTTATTGAAGTGACAGAAAGCAAATCCTGGACAAAACGAAGCAAAATAAATGGAATGGGCTTTAAAACAAATGGCAATATCTCCATAAGAATGACAGCCAGTGCCAGGAACATTCTGAAATGAATCGATGAGAACATGTGAACTGGGCATCAGTCTGTGCTGAGAACTACACCAAACTGGAATAAGATTTCTTAATAAAATTAAAAATAAAACACTCCTTTGAGTGCAAGGAATGGTCAACTTAGAAATGAAATTGAAAATAAGAAGCAAGATACCAGGGCTGCCAACATTGGGTGAGAGTTGAGAGTAAGAAATTGCAAGGGAGCGAAGCAACCGAGGGGGGAAGGGTGTGGGAGGGACCTCCCACGGTACGGAGCTTTTGCATTTTTCAGCTTGAAATTGTGCAATCTGGTGCATACTGCAGCGAGTCTTTTAACTAACACTTGAATGCAACATTTATGGTTCAAATTGGATTAGGTATGAATAAGGTTAGGCTAAATTACATTCCTAATAACATTCCACAGTAGAGCCAGGCTCTGATCAACAGGTGCAGCATATGAATGACCTTAGTATATTCATATTATATTCAGATATAATTATATTATATTCATAGTATATTCAGATTATAATACATGCTGCTATGCGTATAGAGAGAGAAACAAAAACATAGAAACAAGGCAAGAGGAGTCAGACTTCAATCACTGTTCTGCACAAAGAAATCAATCAACCTTACCCTTTGACTATAGAAACAAGACAAAAATAATGCCACATATTTAACCGTATATGGTTCAATGAAATTAAGATATAATCTCTTTGGCCCACCAAGTCCACACCGACCAGCAATCTACCATACACCAGTTGTATCGTACACGCCAGGGACAATTTACAGAAGCCAATTAACCTACAAACCTGCACTTCTTTCGGATGTGGGAGAAACTGGAAAATCCAGAGAAAATCATGTTGGCATAAGGAGAATGTACAAATACTATACAGACAGCACCCATAGGCAGGGTTCAATCTGGGTCAGTGGTGCTGCAAGGCAGCAACTCTACTGCTGCGCCACCGTGCCAACCCATTAAATTGAGTGGGCAAATGTTTGGCAGATGCAGTATAATGTGGATAAATGTGAGGTTATCCACTTTGGTGGCAAAAACAGGAAAGCAGACTATTATTTAAATGGTGGCCGATTAGGAAAAGGGGAGATGCAGCGAGACCTGGGTGTCATGGTACACCAGTCATTGAAAGTAGGCTTGCAGGTGCAGCAGGCAGTGAAAAAAGCGAATGGTATGTTAGCTTTCATAGCAAAAGGATTTGAGTACAGGAGCAGGGAGGTTCTACTTCAGTTGTACAGGGTCTTGGTGAGACCACACCTGGAGTATTGCGTACAGTTTTGGTCTCCAAATCTGAGGAAGGACATTATTGCCATAGAGGGAGTGCAGAGAAGGTTCACCAGACTGATTCCTGGGAATGTCAGGACTGTCTTATGAAGAAAGACTGGATAGACTCGGTTTATACTCTCTGGAATTTAGGAGATTGAGAGGGGATCTTATAGAAACTTACAAAATTCTTAAGGGGTTGGACAGGCTAGATGCAGGAAGATTGTTCCCGATGTTGGGGAAGTCCAGGACAAGGGGTCACAGCTTAAGGATAAGGGGGAAATCCTTTAAGACCGAGATGAGAAAGACTTTTTTCACACAGAGAGTGGTGAGTCTCTGGAACTCTCTGCCACAGAGGGTAGTTGAGGCCAGTTCATTGGCTATATTTAAGAGTGAGTTGGATGTGGCCCTTGTGGCTAAGGGGATCAGAGGGTATGGAGAGAAGGCAGGTACGGGATACTGAGTTGGATGATCAGCCATGATCATATTGAATGGCGGTGCAGGCTCGAAGGGCTGAATGGCCTACTCCTGCACCTAATTTCTATGTTTCTATGTTTCTATACTCTGAATGGCAGTGTGGTCTAGTAGACTAATTGTGATAGGTGTGTAGAAAGGAACTGCAGATCCTGGTATATTCCTAAGATAGACACAAAGTGCTGCAGTAACTCAGTAGGTTAGGCAGCATCTCTGGAGAAAAAGGATGGGTGACGTTCTGGGTCGGCACCTTTCTTCAGACCCTGACCAGATCAGCTGACCTGCACTTTGTGTCTATCTTAATTATAGGATTAATTTGTTTCAACTACCTGCACAAATCCTTATGGAAAATACCTCACAAACAACACTGGGTAGATGAAATTTATATATAGTCACATATTTAAAGAACGTCTTCCATCATTAAGCAACCAAAGAATAGAAATAGCCAGGATTTTCCAAATATTGTTGTCTCACTTATTCAACACAATTTGCTGGATGTACAATTAACTATCGTGACCTTTGGCAATATCTAATACTCAACGTCTTGCTTCATAAATCAGGAATTAAATTGTCTGCATCTGGACCTCAATTAACACTTCCAACCAGTGGATAATGCATTGGCTCGATGCTTAGGAAATGATGCTCTGTATCCCAAGAGACCTTCCGCAAGACAAAACAATTATTTAAACCTCAAGTCAATTATCTTGGAAATGCTGCCTTTGGGAGCTATTTGGAGATGTGAAGACTAGTGGCTGAGAACAACTTTTGTACATGAAAATATAAAACGGCTTACAACACGGGCCGGTGGCTGTCATTGTGCATATCAAAATGGTGATCAATTTCCAGACTACTTGTATAAAGGGGCACTTCTTTGTGTCCTGGTGCTGCTGGTGAGAATGTTCAAATGCTCACTGCCTGCAAACAGTAACAGATCTCATAGTCATAGAGTGAAACAGTGTGGAAACAGGCCCTTTGGCCCAACTTGCCCACATCGGCCAACATGTCCCAGCTACACTAGTCCCACCTGCCTGTGTTTGGTCCACAGCCCTGCAAACCTGTCTTATCCATGTATCCAACCATTGAGCAGAGACATCCATCTCTGTCAGTACTGCCTTTAGGAGAGCCTTGGATGCGTTTGTCTTCGAACAGACTGGGTGGAGTTCCTGGATGCAAGGTTCCTGTTCTCACAGTCCTTCTCTTCCTCATTAGGCTTCATTTTGTATGGAGGCTTTGCTGCTTGTTCCTCTCCACCATCTCCTGCTTGTGTCGGGTGCTAGTGGGTCCTTAACCAATTCATCCTATTTGTTTTGTCATAGGCAGGTGGTCTATCTGTCAGTTCTTGTTATCCATTGATATGTCCTTTGGGAGGAGCAGAGTTCTCACAGGGTTAGTCCAAGGCCTTGTGTTGAATTTGTTTCCAACAAATGTATTTATATACCTTTATTAATTGTGCATTTCAAAATGATGACCGGTATCCAGACCACTTGTAGAAAGTGACACTCTATTCTATTAGAGATCAATCTATTAGACAAGGTCACAGCCACAGACCTTGTTGTTTCAAAACCAGTTTCTGTTTGTAAGTTTCAATAGCCTTAATGGATTGTTGGCTAGTATCATTTACTTTTAGATATTTAAATGTTTGAATGTGTTTATTGATATTGTGGACATATTTAAGATTATTTGTATCAGGTTCAAGAGGAGAGGGTCTTAATGGTCTCTGTACTTTTTGTTATCTGCAAGAAGTCCATGCTCCATCCATAACAGACAATGCAACTGATGATCTATTGATGCAGCTTAGTGTGAGGGTTCTTCCCGCTAGTCCGAATGGATCTCCTGTCTATGGCACACTCTGGGCACTAATTACAAGCATGTGAATAAGATTAACAGCAGAGGCATCTATGGGTGCAGCAGGAATATTAGCACCATGCTCTGCATGCATTACACATGTGCATTACATAAATGAAATGTGCAACACAAACTTGCAATATATGTCCTGCCGGGTCAATGTCTCATTAGTTGCTTGGTAGAATTCCATGTCTCTGCTCTTTGAATGAAGTACTTGGCTCTGAGGCGAGTTCTTTGCTGAGGTCTTCTTCTGCAGGTCCAGGCTGGCAGCAAAGGAGCAAGCAATTCTCGTTCTGATGTTGCAATATATACGGAAAGCATGTATTGTGAAAGGTGAACTATGATGACTCTCCTTTCCTGCTTTTGTCACAAACACCAGACAATTCTTCAATTCATTCCTTGGCCAGCGTGCAGTTCTACTCTTCACCAACGGTGACCCTGCAGTGGACAGTCCGTACCATGAACCTCTGTTGAATAGTCCGTCAGGTGACCTTCTCTTGAACATTCAAGTTCATGCAGAAAGGATGGACAGACGAGGCGTGAAAGTACTGGGATTTTGGTAGAATGAGGAAGGGTTTGGTTGAAACACAAACGATCCTGAGGGTCTTGAGAGGACGGAGAGGGAAAGTGTTTATTTTTGTGCTAACGTCTAGAGGTCGTTGTTAAAAAAATACTAATGGGTCATCCACTTAAGGGAGAATGAAGAAAACTAACTACCAGGTGTCCTTGCCTTGATTTTTTGCAATGCCCATCTTTAAAGAATGGTGGAAGCAGAGTTAAATATTTTTCAGGCAGAGGTAGATCCATGATAACTAAGTGAGTGAAAGGTTACTGAGGGTAAGTGGGAATGTAGAATTAAGATTGCAATTAGATCTACCCGGTCAGGATCGAAGCCGGGTCGCCTGAGATTTGAAGCAGCAGCGCTAACTGCTGCACCAGGTCGCTGACATTAAGGAGGTACACATTCATTTAAAAAATCTAAATATGATGCAGATAAATTCAAGACTGAGAACAATAGATTTTTTTTGCTGGACAAGGCTGTGTGGAGATTGGAACAATAATTGACTGAGAGAGTTCAGATAATCATGAGAACAGCTGAGGTTTGAGGACCATATATTCCTAACATTACACCCATTTAAAGCAGCAGTGTGCTGGTTCACTGTTGATCCTCATTCTGCTTTTTAGATATATATATAGTTTCTATATTAACTACTTACAATGTTCAGTACACCTAAAAAAAATATTATTTCCTTATTGCAGTAAAAGAGTGTGCACGTTCAAACAGTCAAGAGAAACATCAGTCTTGGGAAGGTTTTAGAAGGAGATTCTAATGCATTCATGGATGAAGGAAGTTTATATGACATTCAGAATGAACATTCAAATAGGCATCCGCTATGGGTGAAACTGCATAAGTGATATCAATGCCAACACATTACGATGTGCACAGATGTTTTCCTGTCACCGGACAATATAAATGGGAGAAGTCCTGTGAAAATTGAAATGAGTCCATGAAGTCCAATTTTTGATGTCCAATATTTGCAAATTTCACGCAAATGGAATTAAACTTGTTTTTATTGGAGAAACGACTGAGAGGGATTCAAAATTCAATTATTTTGCAATGCTATAGGAAGCAGAATGCAGAATATAGAAAGCAGAATATTTAACTTCATACGTGCAGAACTATGGCAGAAGCCTTGAGTAAGATTCAAATTTAGAACTCTTTTCCCTCCCCCCCCCAAAGAGCCAAGAGTGGAGAACACATTTAGAAATACTGCACCAGAGAAGCAGTTATTTTTTTAATAAATTAATCTCTTAACAATGCTGGGAAAATAGCTACGCGTGCGGGGAGGAAACAAATTAGGCTTATGGAATGTGGGAACTGGTTCTTTCCCTCAAGTTCTCTAAACAGAACAAAGTTCAATTCAACTGATATTAGAACTATGATAAGTATTAAAGAAAACACAAGGCGTAGCTATGGGCACACGCATGGGCCCCAGCTACGCTTGCCTCTTTGTCGGGTACGTCGAACAATCCTTGTTCTCGGCGTACCAGGGCCCCATCCCCGACCTCTACCTCCGTTACATCGACGACTGCTTTGGTGTCACCTCCTGCACCCACACACAACTGACTGACTTCATTCATTTCACCACCAACTTCCATCCGGCACTCAAATACACTTGGACCATTTCCGACATTTCCCTACCATTCCTTGACCTCACCATCTCTATTGCAGGTGATACACTCCTGACCGACATCCACTACAAACCAACTGACTCCCACAGCTACCTGGACTACTCTTCCTCCCACCCTGCTTCCTGTAAGCACTCCATCCCCTATTCCCAATTCCTCCGTCTACGCCGCATCTGCTCCCAGGATGAGGTGTTCCACACCAGGTCATCACAAATGTCCTCATTCTTCAGAGAATGAGGGGACTCCCCTCCCCCACTAGAGATGAGGCTCGCACCAGGGTCTCCTCCATACCCCACAACACTTCCCTCTCTCCCCATTCCCCCACTCGCAACAAGGGCAGAGTCCCCTGGTCCTCACCTTTCACCCCACCAGCCGGCAAATACAACACATAGTCCTCCGCCAGTTTCGCCACCTCCAATGTGACCCCTCCACTCGCCACATCTTCCCATCTCCCCCCCGTCTGCCTTCCGCAAAGACCGCTCCCTCCGCAACTCCCTTGTCAATTCTTCCCTTCCCTCCCGCTCTACCCCTTCCCCGGGCACTTTCCCTTGCAACCGCAAGAAATGCTACACTTGTCCCTTCACCTCCCCCCTCCACTCCTTTCAGGGACCCAAGCAGTCCTTCCAGGTCCGACAGAGGTTCACCTGCACCTCCTCCAACCTCATCTACTGCATCCGCTGCTCCAGATGCCAGATAATCTATATCGGTGAGACCAAGCGGAGGCTTGACGATCGTTTCGCCGAACACCTCCGCTCGGTCCGCATTAACCAACCCGACCCCCCGGTGGCTCAGCACTTCAACTCCCCCTCCCATTCCGTATCCGACCTCTCGGTCCTGGGCCTCCTCCATGGCCAGAGTGAGCAACACCGCAAGTCGGAGGAACAGCACCTCATATTCCATTTGGGGAGTCTGCATCCTCTGGGCTTGAACATTGAATTTTCTCAATTCTGTTAACCCTTGCTGTCTCCTCCCCTTCCCACCTCTCCCTCAGCCCTTGGGCCCTGGCATTCCCTCTCTCTCTATCTCTCTCCCCCACCCTAGTCGCACTAGCTTCTCATTTTCACACTACAAACAGCTTACAATGGCTTGTTCCCTTTATCATCGATACTTTTTTGCATATCTTTCATTCATTGTTCTTTATCTCTCCACATCACCGTCTATATCTCTCGTTTCCCTGATCCCTGACCAGTCTGAAGAAGGGTCTCGACCTGAAACGTCGCCTATCTCCTTCGCCCCTTAGATGTTGCTGCACCCGCTGAGTTTCTCCAGCCTTTTGTGTACCTTAGAACTATGATAATTTATTTCTTGAGAATTGGTGCGGAGAAATGAACCATGATAGCAATCAACAAAGGCAGAGGTGATGAAGCTCATAAAACAAGGGAACGATTTGATACTTTGAAACATTAAATTTAATGGCGATGCACTGGAATTTATATTGATATTGTAGAATACTACAATGAAGTTTATACAGATACGCTGATTTATATGGATGCGTGTCGGAGTTGTCTGCCTTACTTTGCTGAAGTTTATATTTAGACAGGAGTTGTTATATTGATTCATTAGACTTTATTTTACCACACTTCAGTTTGTATTGATTCAATGAAATTTATAGTGAGTCACATGTTGATATTGATACGAGAGAGCTTATATCACTGTACTCCAGTTTGTTTTGAAATGCTGGATGTATTTAGCATTGTTCTGATACCTTGGAGTTTATATTCAACACTAAAGTTGTTACTGGCAATTATATATTAAAAGCCATAGAGATACAACACAGAACCAGGCCTTCGGTCCAGCTAGCCCACACTACCAGTTGCCCATTTACATTAATCCTACAATAATCCTTTTTTTTTTAAACCATTCTCATCTACATCCTCTAGGTTGCCCAGTGGGAACTTAACAACCCACAAGTCTTTATAATGTGGAGCACATGGAGGAAACCCAGTCATGTAGTGTACAAGCTACATTAAGAAAGTGGTTTGCTTTGAACCTGGATCTCTGGCACAGTGCGAGAGAGGTGCTACCAGCTGTCCTTATGTTGTTTCATTAGTGTATGTATTGATAGGCTAAAAGTGATATGGATAAATGTACCTTATCAAATGCATCAAACAGCACAGAAAGAAGCCACTAGACCCATTCTCTCATTCTTTCCACATAACCCTCAAATGATTTCCTGTGTGCTCAACTCCAAATTATTATATTTTTAAATGTGCACTGGTCCCATCACTGACTCCTGCACGTGATCACTACTGTACCTGTTCCTTCAGTCTGGAAACAATTGTTCCCCACTACCCTCTGCTTCCTATCCCGAGGCCAAAACGGCATTGTTACAGACACTGCCTCTAACCCATCAACTGTAATTGTGCTAATACATCTATTGTGTGACCTTAATAGATATTTTCCAGTGAGCATCCAATATCGTTTAAGTGGGGGGATTCTCCTTTGCCTCTCTTACAGATGGCGAGTTCCAGAACCTGCCACGTTCTGAGTGAAAAACATTTTCCTCTCTCCCCCTTCAATCTCTCCAGACACATTGAACCCTTTGTGAAGCAGTGCCCGGAAGTGGTCACTACACTCCTAGACTTATTCGGAATTCCTAACCAGCCATGGGCTTCCATGGTTGAGGAGGTGGAGTGGTCCCATCATTTCCCCAAAGGGAAATTGTTATTGTTCCTTGCCCAAGGATGGAACTGGCTCCAAATAAAAATGACACATCATCTTTGTTGTCAGCCTTTGCCAAGCATAAGCACCCTTTGTGGGCGACTATTTGCATACCTTGGGTATGCAAGCAAAGAATTTCATTGTGCTTGTCACACGTGACAATAAAGTATTCAATAACCTGGAATGTTGTCATGCAACCTCTTACCTTTAGCAACCAATATATTTCATTGGAATTTACAGCTAATCCCAAAACAAATAGGCCTTCATCGCTATGCATCACAATCTGATACTATCCCACATGCATCAACATTTTTATAAACAATAAGTGAAGAAAATACCAAACAGAACCCAATTTGTTTGATTTTCATGGGTTTGGTCCCCTGCAGCTTACCACTAACCACAAAAGACCGCAGAAGGATCCCGATTCAAAATCGCACCTATCCATTTTCTCCAGAGACGTTGCCTGAGCTGCAGAGTTACTCCAGCACTTTGTGTCATTTTATGTAAACCAGCATCCACAGTTTATTCTTAATATGAAGAAGGGTCCCAACCCGAAACGTCATATATTTTTTTTCTCAAGGGATGCTGCCCAATTCGCTGAGTTACTCCAGCATTTTGTGTCTATCTTCTGCATTAACCAGCATCTGCAGTTCCTTCCTAGACATTTTGTCTGCAGTTCCTTATGTCACCAAAGACAGGACCCCTAAGAGCTAGATATATTAATTTGAGAATTAAGTGACAAAAGTTTAGGGGTAACATGAGGGAGTACTTCTTTACTCAGAGAGTGGTGGCTGTGTGGAATGAGTTTCCAGTGGAAGTGGTGGAGGCAGGTTCGATTTTATCATTTAAAAATAAATTGGGTAGGTATATGGACGGGAAAGGAATAGAGGGTTATGGTCTGAGTGCAGGTAGATGGGACTAGGTGAGAGTAAGTGTTCGGCATGGACTAGAAGGGCCGAGATGGCTTGTTTCCGTGCAGTAATTGTTATATGGTTATATCTCTCCAGAAATACTCACTCACATACGCAAAGAGAAAGTTAGATAGAGCTCTTAAAGATAGCGGAGTCAGGGGATATGGCGAGAAGGCAGGAACGGGGTATTGACTGTGGATGATCAGCCAAGATCATATTGAATTGCGGTGCTGGCTCGAAGGGCCAATAACTGTACCTATTGTCTAAACCCTCAGGAACACATACACCCACTGAGACACAACCTCCCCCTCACACACACATTCAGACAAACCCATGCACACATTTGCAGGTCCAGTCATACCCACGCGTTCTCATGCACCCAAACACAGACTCTCTCGGCCATCCAGCCCAAAGATTATAGAGGAGCACCTCGATAATCTTTGATCCAGCCCACTTACTCACAGATTTGCACATACACATGCTCAGAGCCACTCACACGGAGAAACTCACTTATTTACACACCCACTCAAATCTACACATAATCCCTCACACACATTCGTCCATTCACATGCACAATTGAACACACTCATAGGATACGCACACTCGTCCATTCACATGCACAATTGAACACACTCATAGTATACGCACACTCGTCCATTCACATGCACAATTGAACACACTCATAGTATACGCACACACGTCCATTCACATGCACAACTGAACACACACACACACACACACGGGCTCCATGTGGGCTGCCGTGATGAAAGGGTTAATCTCTCTGCCATTAAAGGGTTAATCTCCCTGCCTCTCTCCTCCCACTCCGCCCAGCCCTGGGTGAGATGAGGCGCAATCGCAGCCCCATGAGGTCGGGCCAGTCCCCCAGCCGTGTGCTGACCTGCACGTCCAGCGCCGCCGCCCCAAGCAGGCAGGTCGGGCCGGGCCGGGCCGGGCCGGGCCGGCTCCAGGAGTCCCGCAGGACACCTGCCGGCCGGGCAATGACACAGTTAAAAACAACAAAGGCAACAAAACCCTGTTTGTCCATTTGCCCCTCTGGAAATAACTCAACACCACTCGGTCCGGGGGGACGGGGAAAGCATGTCTCCTTGTTTGTTCAAGTGAGCTACGAGCAAATAAAATAAACCCCTTGAGAGGAGGGGCGTTGACGCGCAGGCGAAACCTGCAGAGTAAACACAGTTGGAGCGGGGAGGAGGAACAAGCTGAACCGGCGCTGGCAGTGAAAGGTGCAAGCACCAGTTTACTCCGCTTCTGGGCTTGGCCGACTGCTCGCAGTGAGGGCCGTGTCCTACGTGTCTTAGAATGACAGAGCACATAAACAGGCCCTTCGGCCCACCCAGTTCATGCCGGCCATCAACCACGCATTTGTACCAATCCCTTTTTATAATAATAATAATAATAACTTTATTACGGACTCAAGGTCCAGACAAGGATATACTCCCTATACACTCCAATATTCACTGCACTACTGTTTGTTTTTGTGTACGTATGTGTGTGTATAAATGTGTGTATATATATATGAATATATGTTTATATTATTTACACAGTATTCTGTTTACATATTCTGTTGTGCTGCTGCGATTAAGAATTTCATTGTTCTGTCTGGGACATATGAGAATAAAACACTCTTGACACTCCGCCTCCTGCAATGTACTACAACACACCTGCACGCCAGAGGCATTGTACAGGGGTCAGCAAAGATCCAGTAGTTAACCCGCGCGTCTTCCTGCCTCTGATCACTAAACAAGCCAAACAGTGTTCTGCCACAATTTCCCGCATGTTTACACCTAATCAATAAACGCTTTCAAACAAATGAAACGGAAGGTAATTCATTCCAACAGTGCTCTCCCTCCACACTCACTCATGTTGTGCCTTGGAGATTAGTCTTCAACTTCTGGACAACTCGGGTCAGTTGCGGGCAGGTTCTGTAAGGGCCCAAGCAGCTTCCAACCCAGCAAGTAGCTTGGTATTTGACAGCCAGCACAGACATACTGAAGAGCCTGCTTCTGTGCTCTATGACTCTACCATATCACTGGGTACAGAAGGATACTCTGGAATGGGTGGGGAGGGAAGAGGATGAACAGCCCAAAGTTTGGTCCATGTTGGCATAAACAACACGGGTTGTGGAAAGGATGAGGTCCAACAGGCAGATTTTAAGGAGTTAGAAAAGAGATTTAGAAAGTGGACTTCAAAGATGGTAAAAAGAATGAAAGTGCTGGAACTGCTGAGTAGGTCAGGCAGAATTGGTGGAAAGAGAACCAGGGTTACCATTTCAGGTTAAAGACCCTACAGTCGAGGTACCTCGATTCTCAAAGATAGTAATCACAAATTACTTCCATTGGCCTGCACAAAATAGAAATAGAAGGTTTGGTGACCTGATTCTGTGGTGTATTCTATGATCCTATTGCTTTAATATAAAAATGTCAGTAAGAACTTTGGAGTTGAATATAAACTCCAAGGTATCAAAACAATGCTAAGCCCGAGAATGGATCCAAAAGAGGAAGAACCAGAACCAGTGTGACAAGGAATCAATTCTGGGACCTTCATTGTTTATGATATATATCAATGACTTGGAAGATATATCAATGGGTTGGTTGACAAAAATGCTGGAGAAACTCAGCAGGTGACGCAGCATCTATGGAGTGAAGGAATTGGTTTCGGGTCGAGACTTCTTCAGACTGATGTAGGGGTAGTGGGGGCGGGAAGAAGAAAGGAAGAGACGGAGACAGCGGGCGAGCTGGGAAGGGAGGGGAAAGAGGGAGAAAGCAGGGTCTACCTGAAATTGGAGGTCAATGTTCATACTGCTGCGGTGTAAAATACCCAAGCAAAATATGAGGTGCTGCTCCTCCAATTTACGGTGGGCCTCACTCTGGCCATGGAGGAGGCCCAGGACAGAAAGGTCGGATTCGGAATGGGAGGGGGAGTTGAAGTGCTGAACCACCGGGAGATCAGGTTGGTTATTGCGAATCACGAAGGTGTTCGGCAAAGCGATCGACAAGCCTGCGCTTGGTCTCACTGATGTAGAGCAGCTGACCCTAGAGCAGTGGATGAAATAGATGAGGGTGGAGGAGGTGCAGGTGAACCTCTGCCGCACCAGGAAAGACTGCTTGGTCCTTGGATGGAGTCAAGGGGGGGGGGGGTAAAGTGACAAGTGTAGCATTTCCTGCAGTTGCAAGGGAAAGTACCAGGGGAGGGGGTGGTTTTGGGTGGGAAGGGACGAATTGACCAGGGATTAACAGAAGGAGCGGTCTCTGCGGAAAGCCGAAAGGGGAGGAGATGGGAAAATGTGGCCAGTGGTGGGATCCCGTTGGAGGTGGCGAAAATGTCGGAGGATTATCTGTTGTATGTGATGGCTGGTATGGTGGAAGGTGAGAACATGGGGGACTCTGCCCTTGTTACGAGTGGGGGGATGGGGAGTGAGAGCAGATTTACGGGGCATAGAAGAGACCCTGGTGAGAGCCTCATCTATAGTTGAAGAGGGGAACACCCGTTCGCTAAAGAATGAGGACATCTCCGATGCCCAGGTTTGGAACACTTCATCCTGGGTGGAGATGCGGCATAGATGGAGGAATTGGGAGTAGGGGATAGAGTCCTTACAGGAAGCAGGGTGGGAAGAAGTGTATTCCAGATAGCCATGGGAGTCAGTGGGTTTGTAGTAGATGTCGGTCAGTAGTCTGTTACCTGCGATGGAGATAGTGAGGTCTAGAAACGGTAGGGAGATGTCGGAAATGGTCCAGGTGTATTTGAGTGCCGGATGGGAGTTAGTGGTGAAATGGATGAAGCCAGTGAGTTCTTCATGAGTGCAGGAGGTAGCACCAATGCAGTCGTCAATGTAGCGGAGGTAGAGGTTGGGAATAGGGCCACAGTATGCCTCGAACAAGGATTGTTTGACATACTCTACAAAGAGGCAGGCGAAGCTTGGGCCCATGCACATGCCCATAGCTATGCCTTGGATTTGGAAGAAATGGGAGGAGCGTTGAGGATAATGAACAGCTCCGCTAGGCGGAGGAGAGTATCGGTAAAATGGGGATTGGTTGGTTCTGCAGTCGAGGAGGAAACCGAGGGCTTTAGGACCCTCCTGGTGGGGGATGGTAGAGTGACTGGACATCCATGGTGAAGATGAGGGAATGAGGGCTCGGAAAATGGAAGTCATGGAGGAGACGAAGAGCGTGAGAGGTGTCTTGGACATAGGTAGGGAGGGATTTAACCAGGGGGGATGGGAGTCGAGGTATGTGAAAATAAGTTTGGTGGGACACGAACAAGCAGAAACAATGTGTCTGCCAGGACAGTCAGGTTTGTAGATTTTGGGAAGAGGGTAAAATCGGGCCGTGCGGGGCTGGGGAACGATGAGGTTGGAGGTAAGTTGGTTAGTTAGTTTGCAGATGACACAAAAATGAGTGGAGTTGCGGACAATGAAGAACGCTGTCAAAGGATAAAGTGGAATATAATATTGATTACAGAATTGGGCAGTTGGTGTTTTTATCTGGGCAAGTGTGAGGTGGTGCACTCTGGGAGGCCAAATGCAAGGAGAAAGTGTACAGTTAATTACAGTATCCTTAATGACAATGATGTACAGGGGGATCTTGGGGTCCGTCCATAGCTCTCTGAAAGCAGCAACACAAGTAGGTAAAGAAGTAAAGAAGGCATATGGTCTGCCCGCCTTCAACGGTTGGGACGTTGAGTCAAGAAAGACAAGGGTCAAGAAATAATGGTGCAGCTTTATAAAACTTTGGTTAGACCATATTTTGAATATTGTGTGCCATTCTAGTTGCAGCTTATAGAAAGGATGTGGATTAGAGGTATTAACTATTAGAAAAGTTTAGACCAAACGTGTGGGGGAGATGATAAAGGATGGACTCAATGGGTCAAAGGAATTGTTCCTCTTCTGTATCTCACTACAACTCTATGACGGTATGCTAAGCTGAGAAGTGGCTGAAAAGAATCACCAGTGTAGCTGGAAGTCTTTAGATCAAAACATGCATCCAGACCACTGAATGAGTGGAGAGTTTAAAAGGACCGCAGGAGACACAAATTCATCAGGAATTGTAAGCATGGATTTGTTCAGAAAAGATATATAAACCATTTAAACACGTGACTCTCTCTCCTCAAAGTGTGTGGATGTTAAAGCATTGTGTTACATTTCTTAAATAGACTTGGAAAAATATGGGTTCAGTCTTAAATGTTGCTTTCCACTTTGCGACTTTACCTGCCATTTCGTGACCAATCCTAACATCTTTCAGCTATGAACATACCTTCCTTGTGAGCCATTGGTGACCTGTAAACTTCCTTTCTGTGATTGCTGTCTTGTTCTTACTGTTAATAATATTAATAACGCTGCTAATTTGCTCTCCCTGTCTTGCATTTCAAAGAGTGTGTGTCAGGTTTTGATTTTCCCAAGTGTAGATAACACAGCTCCTGTCAAATTAATTCTACCTCCTGTGAAATTGTGAATGGGGAAGATAGGCACAATCCATTCATTTTGATGAGGTTTTCTAATTATTTTAACACGTGTCATCCTATGGTAGGTGGGTGGTCCCCTATCAGTCAGAGCTGCTTCAGACCATGTAAAGAGAGACGATTAAGAAGCCCGGTTTGCACACCTTTCCCTCAATATTAATTAATCGTTGCTGCAACTTGCAAACCAGCGTGCTCCTAATCCTGCGGCAATTACAGACCCCACATGTATGAGTTGCTGATGAGATGATGGTCGACATTTTGCTACAGAAAGAAGAGTAAGAGCAGTGGTGAGTAAATCAGAAGACATTTTCCAGTGGCTGCATGCCCACAGTTACTGCACGTGGCGATGGTGCTCCGAGCTGTCCCGCTCCTCTGCAGCCCTGTCACCGTGGTGCCTCACCATGCATTCAGCACCAACACTGGGGAAAGCTGGTGAAGTAGCCGTGCTTTTCTGTGAATTACCCAGCAGGAAAACCATGCAAATGTTGCCCCACCCATTGAAATGGAAGTGATTTTTTTTAAGGCTTAACAATTATAATTATTGCCAAACAACCTCTTCCACCAGGAAATTAGCTTTCACAAACACGGAATCTTAATCCTTCAGATTTTAGTTACTTGTGGATTTTTTTTCACTGATTTGGTTTTGTCTCTGGTGTCTATATCCTTGACGTAAGCCAGTTTTCTTTTCCCTCTCTTTGTTCCATTTTCTGTGCTTTCCTGCTTCAGTTCCACACACCTCCTAACCTTTGGATTGGTGGTAAACAGTCGCATGCCCATGTCCACAGTTCTCAAAGCAGGAGGCTGGAACTGAAGCACAGCAAGATAGTCCGACGAACGGCAGCATCATGCCTCCGTGATACTGTTTGAGGGGAATGTATTGACACCCGAGAAGGTTCCCTAGCTCTCCTTTTGAACAGAACCGTGAATCCTCTCACCTCAAAGCACAAGGCAGGAAGCACCTAAATTTAACAGTCCTACCTAGTGTAGCTGGACCTCCTTAGTTGCTGCAGTGTTGACAGCCCGGGATTTTGTGTTCAGTGTTCTGAAGTGATTCGATTAGGCCCCGTCCCACTTTCCCGAGTTACTCACGAATTCTCACGAGTTTTCCCCTTGATTCAAACTTCTTTTACTCGTGGACATCTTTCAACATGCTGAAAAAACGTCCCGACTTACCTGATGCCCCGAGTACCTACGGCTGGCATTACGAGCCGCTACAAAATATCTACGGACTCCTACGGACATTCTCCAAGTTTAAATCAAGGGGAAAACTCGGGAGAATTCGTGAGTAACTCGGGAAAGTGGGACAGGGGCTTTAGTTCAGATCGGGTTAGTTTATTGTCACGTGTACCGAGGTGCAGTGAAAAACGTACTTGTTTGCCTGCTATCCAGTCAGTGTACAGGCTATACGCGATTACAATCCAGCCATCCACAGTGAATAGAGTAGAGTTGTAAAAGAGTGGAGCGATTGTAATGAACGATTGCACATCCATCCACTTCTGGGACGAGCATGTCTTCTCCACCATCTTGGGTGATGTGCCATGTGAAGCTCCATGATTTTTTTATGTCAGCGGCATGGGCAATGGCAGTTTTCCATAGATACTAGGTTCAGTTATCCATTGCTGCCTGTCTAAATTTCCCATGGCCATTTCACCTCATACCCAAGATAGACACAAAGTGCTGGAGTAACTCAGCGGGTCAGGCAGCATCTCTGGAGAGAAGGGACAGGTGATGTTTTGGGTCGAGATCCTTCATCAACTCAGCCTGTCCCGCTGAGTTACTCCAGCACTTTGTAAGCCAGCATCTACAGTTCCTTCCTTCTGGTATTCCTCGTTTATGGTCTGCTAGGGCCCAAAGCAAGAGAACCTATTCCACCTGCCCTAGTAGGTGATGTGCCATCTGTGACAGACCCTTGGATTTTTTTATCTGCACTTCGTCTGTGGCTATAACATTATATTCTGCAAACTGTTTACTTTCACTTTCTACGCCTCCTGTGTTCTCGGGTATGGGTTTGATTATACTCATGTACAGCATCATTTACACGGATAGGGCGTAAAACATCCAGGTAATTTTCCACTGTATCTCGGTGCAGGTGACAATAACAAACCAATACGAAACCAATTAAACCTATTGAAGCCCTGATTCCCTGAAAGGTTGGGAATGGGGGCATGAGGAGTATTCCACTCTGGCACACTAGACTCACAGGGAATGCCCCCCCCTCCACCCCCCCCCCCCCTCCCTTTCCTTTGGTTGAGATCAGCGAACTCAGCACAGATGTGAGTGCAAACTCGGGGGCTTTTGATCTCTAGTAAAAGGTATTTCTGAGGGACTGCTGTGCTGAAGGAGAACAGCATCTTTCAGATGAGGTGCTAAACTGAGGGCCATCAAAATCTCTGATGGATGCCAAAAAAGCTGTAACCACTCCTGGCTAATATTTACCCTTAGTCATCAGCACTAAAAACAGATGATTTGGCCATCAATTATTTGCGGGTACTATTGCAACGTTTAAGAAACATTTAGACAGGTACAAAGATAGGGTAGGTTTAGAGGGATATTGGCCAAACACAGGCATGTGGGACAAGAGTAGACGGTGTGGGCTGTATGACTCTAACAATAGAGAACACTGCAAACACTCAGTGTGTCAGGCAGCATCTCAGGAGAGAAAAACAGATTTAACGTTTCAGATCATTAACCATTTAATAGGTTAAAACACGTGGTTTCTAACTTTTCCCAGAACCAAAATTATTGACCCGAACCATTAACTCTGTTTCTCTTTCCCCCAGAGATGCAGGCAGTCCTGCTGAACGTTTCCAGTGTTTGTTTTTGTTTCAGATTTCCAGTATCTGCAATATTGGTTCTGCTTTGGGATCTGCTCATTAATTCAGTACTGTTTGTCGGAGCTGCCTGTGCAGAGATCGACCACATTACAGCTGTGACTACACTTTAAAGGCACTTAATTGCCTGTTATGCATTAGGGAGAGCCTGAGGTTTACTACGGGCCATGTATAAATTTAAATCTGTCAGTGGCTTACTGTCTGCTAATCCACCCCGCAGTGCTGGGGGGAACCTAAGGTCACATTTCCATTGCTACTTAGGATCCAGGAGATTGTCAGTGGACATGGGGACTTGATGATCTGGAGGATGGAAATCTGTCACCTCAGTCTCAGCAATTGCTGCCATTTGTGACCTCTCCTGCCACCTGGTGGCACCTTGTCTCAAACGTATATGTTAATCTGGTGATACAATTCAGTAAAGAGAACACCCTGCATATTTATAACCACATGAAACTGGAAATTGGGGCTAGGTCTAAGAACTAAGTAATGAAGAGGAACAGCGTAGTCAAAGAAAATTTAATATGGAGAAGAATTTAAAAGGGGGGAGAAGACGCAGTCTGAAGAAGGGTCTTGACCTGAAACGTCTGCAGTCTGAAGAAGGGTCTCGACCCGAAATGTCACCTATCACTTTTCTCCTGTCCTGACCCGCTGAGTAACTCCAGCTTTATGTGTCTACCTGAAGAGGCATTGGGTTCTAGGGAAGAGGCCGTAAGAACAAGGCAACGCACAAGAATCAGAGTGTGAGCTATCAGAGGATTTTTGGGCTGAGATTTGAGGGCAATGTAAAAAAGACACATATTACCATTCACAATCTCAGTGCTCCCAAACAAATTTTAAAACAGTCACCTCGTTTTGAGGCACAGTCAGTGTTGTATTGTAGGAAATGTGACAAATCTCATTACACTCAAGACCCCAGCAACACAGATGAGAAAATCCTTCTTTTAGTTCCCAGTGAGTGAGCCATGCATGGCAGAAGGTCCCGCTGAGCTGCCTGTGGCCACCCCCCGCCACTAGACTTGGCTCCCTTGCCCGCCGCGGAGGGTGGTGTGCATTGCCGCAGAAGATTTATTTGTGATCAATGGATATTTTTAAGGCAGAGATGGATAGATTCTTGATTAGTACAGGTGTCAGGGGTTATGGGGAAAAGGCAGGAGAATGGGGTTATGACGGATAGATCAGCCATGATTGAATGGCGAAGTAGACCTGATGGGCCGAATGGCCTAATTCTGCTCCGATCAGTTATGAACTGTGGAACCGGGAGAGGGAAGCCGCTGAGCCTGGCCCCTGCTCACCACCGAAAACTGGTTAACAGAGAGGTGAAGGCGGCGAACCCTGGACAAAGGGCCGGTGAGAATAAATGGGGATCTTACCTTCTTCGTCCTCAAGGTGGGCTGCGGGAGGTGGCCCCGGGACACTAAGGTTGAAGATGGCCGGGCGAGGAGAGGGACGTCAGTTTGCGGGATGACTGGATGGAGGCGACGACTGCAATGGGCCTTAATGCCAGCTGCAGTTGGGACTATTAAATGGTGCCAGAACATGGCAATTCTTGCCTATAGACGGTTTCTTGTATTGGATGGTTTCTATGTATTATGTACTTATCCCGGGGAATGTACTTATGAATGACAATAACCTTACTGATCCGTATGCAAAAAAAAAATTGCTGTTCCTTGGTACACGCGATAATAAAGGAGTCATGGAACCAGTTGAGGGGTAATAGCAGTATGTTGGAGAGAACATTTGTGAAGGGCCCTAATTATGATTCCAATTTACAATGCAGGTGTCCTTCTGACTCAGCACTTTCAACCCAGGAGCCCTCTGTGGATTCCAGCAATTCATTGCTGAAGCAGTGATGCCATGCTCTAAATGGCTTGATCTTGTTTGATATCAAAGCACCACATGAGGAATAATCAGTTGCCTGCACCTCTGGTTTATTCCTTAACATTTGTGCCTGCTGATCTTTCTGTTGGGCTTCATGGAAAAGGGACATGAGGCCAAGGAAGTGAAAGTCTGAATGGGATTGGGATGGAGAATTTAAATGACAGGATCTCCAGGGCCGCGATAACAGAAATAAAGGAGTTGTCTGGAAAGAGGGGTTCGATCTCCTCACCATGAAGTCCGCATCCTAATCACAGCGCTGATGGAAAATTGCTGTGACATCTGAAAATAGTGAGTGAACCCCTGGCAAAGGAAGGTTCTGTGGAAGGAGGTAGTAATTTAAGTGGTAATATACCAAGGGGAGAATGAGGCCACTGTGGGTGAAAAATTAAGTCAAAGACAAAATAGAAAGCATATAACATGGCAAAGATTATTGGGAAGCTGGAGGATTGGGAAGCTTTTAAAAACTAACAAGGCAACTAAAAAAGCAATAAGGGGAGAAAAGATGAAGTTATAAGGTAAACTGACCATTAATATAAAAGAAGATACCAAAAGTGTTTACAGATATATAAGGAGTAAAAAGAGGCAAGAGTAGATTTGGACCGCTGGAAAATGACACTAGAGAAGTGGTAATAGGGAACAAAGAATTGGCAGATGAACCGAATACTTTTATTGTGTCAGTCTTCACAGTGGTAGATACCAGCAATGTGCGAGATATTCAAATGAGTCAGGGGGCAGAAGTGAGTGCAGTCACTGTTACAGCGGAGGAGGTGCTTGGGAAGCTGAAAGGTCTAAAGGCAGATAGGCCACCTGGACCTGATGAACTACACCCCAGGGTTCTGAAAGAGGATAGCTGTAAGGATTGTGGAGGCATTAGTAGCGATCTTTCAAGAATCACTAGTCATGGCTTGTTTCAGAGAGTGCAGTAGAGTTGCTGCTTTACAGGGCCAGAGACCCAGGTTCCATTCTGACTACGGGTGCTGGTCTGTATGGAGTTTATACATTCTCCCCATGACCTGCGTGGGTTTCCCCCAGGAGTTCTGGTTTCCTCCCACTACAAAAATGTACAGGTTTGTAGGTTAATTGGCTTGGGAAAATTGTAAATTGTCCCTAGTGTGTATAGGATAGTGTTAGTGTGCGAGGATCACTGATTGGTGCGGAGTTGGTGGGCCGCAGGGCCTGCTTTCCCATTGTATCTCTAAACTAAACTAAAAAAACATGCTTGAGAAGGGAGTGAGGCAAAAGAAAGGAAATGACTTTTGTGGTGGGTAACATTTTAGAATTCATTATTAAAATTGAGGTTTCAGGATGGAAACGCATCATAAAATAGGCCAAAGTCAGCTTGGTTTTGTTAAGGGGAAATCTTGCCTAAAAAATCTGCTAGAGTTTTTTGAGGGAGCAACAAGCAGGATACTTGGATTTTCAGGTGTTTTCAGAAGCTCTTTAATATAGTGCCACACATGAGGCTGCTAAACAAGACAGGAGCCCATGTTATTGGAGGGAAGGTACTGGCATAGATAGGTGATTGGCTGACTGGCAGAAAGCAAGTGGGAATAAATTGAGCCTTTTTTGGTTGGTTGCTGGTGACTAGTGGTATTCTGCAGGGGTCGGTTTTGGGTCCTGCACTTTTCATTTTATATGTTAATGATCTGCATGAGAAAATAGAAGGCTTTGTGGCAGAGATTGCGGATGATATAAAGCTAGGTGGAGGGGCAGGTAGTGTTGAGGACGCAGGGAGGCTGCAAAAGGACTTGGAGAGTTTGGGAGAGTGGAAAAAGGTGGTATATGGAATACAGCGTAGTAAAGTGTAAGGTATTGCATTTTGGCAGAAGGAATAAAGGGAGATGACTCCGAAATTGGAGGTGCAAAGGGACTTGGGAGTGCTCGCGCAGGATTCCCGGGAGGTTAATTTGCAGGATGAGTCAGCAGTAAGGAAGACACATGCAATGTTAGCATTCATTTTGAGGGAACTAGAATATAAAAGCAAGGACGTAATGCAGAGGCTTTATCAGGTGCTGGTGAGGCCACATTTAGAATATTGTGGGCAGTTTTGGGCTCAATATCTATGGATGGATATGCTGGCTTTGGAGAGTGTGTGGAGGGGAAGAAAGCTGAGCGAGACCATGGGATTTTGCAGTGGAGCAGTGGAAATGTAGAAACAAGAGACTGCAGATTCTAGTTAAGTGTCCTTTTTTAGGAAAAAATTGCTTTGTAATGACTTGGCACTAATGTTAACGTTATGGCCCAACTTCTCTTGATTTCCTCAAGATGGAAAACAGTGCCGCTGATTCCTCCTCCTCACCCCCCCCCCCCCCATTTAATTACTTCCAAGATTTGAAAACAGTGACTGGAACTTGCAACTTTTGCTTGTCCTTCCCCATTCCCCTGCTGCCTGTGTGGCATTAACCTGGTTTTCTGCTCTCAAATGCACTGCCACCTGTCCGTGCGTCATTATTCCACTCCCAGCTATGATCTGCCCTCTGGTCCAGCAATCTGCAGTTCCTCTTGAGGTAGTAACTCTGTGTGTGTATCTTGGTGCAAAACACTCCACCCCCACATTGCCACCCATCCACCCACACTCATTTCACCCGTCTAAAACCCACCTTCTTCCCTGGGAAGTCAATTCTTGCCATCTGTAGTCCCCAGACCATTACAACCCTTCCTCCCATGTTGAACCATTGCTTTCTCATTTACCAACTATCTTCTCCCAATGCTCCACCACTCTAATCCCCACCCTCTCTCCAGCCGCACATCAAACCTCTCCTCCTGTCCAAACTCTCGTCTAGCTTATGCCAATTCCACCAGCTCCCTCTTCCAATTCTCAGCACTGCCCTGATACCACCCTCACCTTGCCTTCAACCACTGAACTGTGCCCAGTCACTCCTTTACCCCTTTTGGTCACCACTCTCTCCCAATTTCTTACTTTCTGACAAACCCAGCCTCTGCCACAAGTCAACTCCACACTCTCCTCAGTACTACCCCCCAAAAGACTCATTCCCTTTCTTTGCTCCTCCTCTCCTAACAGGCCACCCCACACAGGGTTTCTAATGGCACCCCTTCCCGTTGATTACTCTGCCCACTCTTTCCTCATTGACACTCTCCGTATCCAATAGCACCTTTCCCTGTTAGCCCCCCTATTTCCAACCCTATCCTCACTGGTAAGCTGCACCTTCACCCCTCTTGTCATAGCCCACATTCTTGGTTACAAAATACTTTCTCCTCACTGGTCATGCCCCACACTCTTCTCTTCTTAACACCCACCTTCTCCCACTGACAATCTCAGTCTCTGCCTTGCTGCTCCCGTTACCCTCTATGTGTGGCCACTTGTTTCCCTTTCAGTAGTCCTACCGTTTCTCACTAGCCAGCCCATACCCCACCGGGACCCCCTCACATTTTTCCTCCCCACTTCTACTTTTTCCACCTGGCCTCATAGCCATCTTCCCAAGGCTACCCTGCCCCTCTACCTTAGTCTCCCAACCTTCTCCACTGGCAATCCTATCCCATCCCTCACCGTGTCTACCTAATCACTTCCTTCCACACTTCCATCCATATTTAGTACAACCTTTCTGATAATTGGGAAGTGAAGGCTGGCATTGCTTTATGAGTACTTTAACTCCTTGCATGCAGGATATTCCTGCCTAGCAGACAACCTCCTACATCTGTGGTGACACCCCAACTCCACGTGATGGCAACACACTGAAAGGAGACTCGAGAGTTTGATTTCAATGTTTTTTTATTCCAACAGTATCATTAAGAAAGTGACAGTCGTACGCCAAGGGTTAGTGGGGGGGGGGGGGGGGGGGGAGTGTGTGTGTGTGTGTGTGCGGGAGGGGTTGAGCAGGAAGACAATGGACCCAACAGCCAGCAGCAGTTACTGAGGGACTGCTAGTCCACGCTGCAGACAAACACGAGACACAAAGCATTCCGATGCTCCGGCATTACTCTGCCTCCTTGGGCCCACTTCTTGACATCCGTGGCAAGGTTTTTGTTTGCATAGTTAGTCCCAGTTCAATATTCCACAGTGTTAACAGTCAAAGGTATAAGGGCTTTGCAAACTTAGATTGGGAAAAGTGGCCAAGGTCAGCCTACAGCAGTGGGGGAAGGGGAGGGTGGCAGGATGTAGAACTCACTCCTTGCACCTTCAAAGATTCAGCATGTCATTGAAAAATCTCCAGTCTTGTTTCTATCCACAAACTGCATAGACCAGACACACCAGGTTAATATTTCTCAAATTGCTTCCTAATCCCTTCCTGAAGGATCAAACTCCTCACTGGAAGGTGGTTCCTCCTGGACCATGTGGCTTCTAACAGGGCTGGTGATTAGAGGCTGACAGTAGGCTGTTTCATTGCAGGCACTATTACAGCTGAGCTGCATTCTGCCCTTGTTTGACCTCCACACATGAAGCAGGTGTGGGGTTGATTAGCCCACTCAATTCCAGCAGTTGAGAGAAGCCACCCTCGACATTCAGAGTGAAATTTCCCTGTGGCATGGAGGATTTGGATTTGAAACCATGTCTGGGACATGAGCATAAAACCCAGTCTTGCATAAAGGGAGTGCTGCACTTCTCAGAGGTACCATTTCTCAGGTGAGATATTAAACAGACAGGCTGTCAGTGAAGCATTACAGATGCCTTGACATTATTCAGTTAAGGGCTGGTGAGTTCACCTTGGTATAGGTGCCGATTATGTAACCTTCAATCATGAGTGAAGTAGTGCAGCGATTAAGTTATTGAACTAACACCAGATGTCTGGACTAACATCAGACGCCAGAACCAATAATCTGGAGAAACATGTTCAAATCACATCCCAGCAACTATGACGTTTAAACTCGAGTCATAAATAAATAAATCGATCCGGGATTGAAACAAAAGTTGCATCAGTAATGGTAACTGTGGAACAACCAGACTTATTAAAAACATACCTGTCACACTAATGTCCTTCTAGGAAGAAACCAATATCTATGTATTTTCAGATCCACCAAACTGCTCTCCGAAGTGGCTGAATATGCCACTTATTTGAGGGGGTGATTATTGATGGGTACAACTGCTGGCATTTCCAGTGTTATGTCCACGTGTTGCAAAAGAAATTTATTTGTCATGACTAGTTGGCTGTCCACTCCTTGCTGCATTCAAAGCCTTGCTTTAAAACATTAACATTTGCTCTCTTTTGAGTCCACATGGTCAGGTGCAGAACAAAGGATAAATGTATTCTGTCCACACCTCAGCCTCTTAATACATTTGAAGGCAAATTGCTCAAACAACTTCCAGGGACATTCCACTGAATCACCCAAGTAAGGACATGATGGGCAGTGTTATACTCTGCTGCTTAATCAATTGCATTGTAGGGGGCACTGACTGATCTCATGTTAAAACCAAGGCCCAGGAAGGTTTTATACTGCCCTTTTCACATAGGCTGTCAATTAAATCATTGTTCTAATGTCAGAAACTCGCCAGCAAACTGGTGTATAGCAAGATTCCACAAGAAGTAATGAATGGATGACCAGTCTTGCAGTGATAATGGTTGAGGGTTGATTATTAACAGGGGTAACATAGAGAGTTTATCTTGTGACCATTTACATATTAATTAGGGTGAAATTACACGCAAAAAGACAGCAGATTCTGGCAAGGCAGCACAGCACAGAGTTTTCACCAGAAGTCTTTGGTTCTGGGTTTGAGTCCAATGCTTCTTGCCCAAGGCTGCTTTCCACTGAACTGGAAGAGTCACAAACATTGCCATCTTGTTCACAAGAGATTAATGGATAATTCCAGGAGGCTTTAGGTTGACCTGCTTATGACTCCTGAGTAAGACAGTGGGAAACCCAGTTAGTCTTTCACTCGCCCCCCCCCCCCACTCTCCCTCCATTTCCAAACCTCCTACAGCTACCCATTGTGCCACCATTGCAGCCAAAACTTCACAACTACCCAGCCCGGTAGAATAAACTGGTTATGACAGACACCTTTAGCTTGTTTAAATGAGCACCAAAATGAATATTCCACTAACTTGCTCATACTTAAGGCCGTGAACTGTCTGCATTGCTGGTAACCGTTCTGTCACCTCTTGTTCCAACTCTGAAACAGGCTGTTATGAGTTCCTCAAATTAGATCTTCATCTGCGCTCCAAGTGCTCATTGGTTCCCTAAATATTCTTGCTTAACAAAAAAGCTAAACAATCTGAACCCCAGGTCTTGAGAGCGGGAATTCTAAATGTTCACCTTTCCCGTGTAAAGCAGATTTTGGGGAGATGAAAGAAACTTAGAACCAAGAGAAAGGCTATCATATCAACTCCCTAACAAACTATCAAATGAGTTCACTATTTCTGGGCTGAACCAAAGCTTCGAAAATTATTTCCTTTTCAAATATATGCACAATTTATAAGCAGATATCACTCTTATTTAACAATAGATTTACAAATAGAACCCAGCTAATGTGTTGGGTTTTGCTACACGCTCTAGAATCAGGAGTCAAGAGGACTCAGAGTGATGAGCCCAGACTGCAAAGATTTGAGATTAAAGAACATAATGTGACAAGATCCAATGGGCAATAGGAATAGGAACTTGAGCTTCTGATGTTTGAGGTGGATCTTAGAATCTTTACCAGGTCTGTTCTTAACTAAGCTGAACTGCTGATTGGATTTGTTGTGTGCATTTTATTGTTATAATATCCTGATCTTGTGATATTGTGACTGAGCTGTGACCCCATTCAGATAGGGGAATATCATACCATAATGAACCAATGTTTCAATAGATGCATTACGATGGTGGATTGAGGAATATTATAACAGTGTGACCCACCCCCACCCTCCAAAGCCCCATAAACAGATGAAGGAACAATGTGCAAAGTGACTGTATCCTGTCTATTTCCAACAAGCTGCTTGTTTGAATGTGTGTTGTCAGAAACATAGAAAATAGGCGCAGTAGGAGGTCATTTGGCCCTTCGAGCCAGCACCGCCATTCATTGTGATCATGGCTGATCGTCCACAACCAGTAACCCGTGCCTGCCTTCTCCCCATATCCCTTGATTCCGCTAGCCCTTAGAGCTCTATCTAACATCAGGTCATGCAATTCACTCATCGGCTTTGACCGAAACTCTTAGCTCCTCTGACTCCAGGAAGATACAAACTGCAAGTCTGCAAATTAACTTACCTTACCTCGTCTTCACCCGCCTATCGTTGAAAAGATTTTAACCGGAAAACTCCTGTCGGAATCTTTTGGGAGTTAGCATTTGACAGCTTCTGAAAGAAATCCAGAAAGATCTGCCAGTCTTGTAACTCTTGGTGGGGTTCACCTCTGTTGAAGCTAAGCCATGAAACCAGCACTGACCAACCTCACAGCAGCATCCTAGAGAGATCACATCACATCGTGGATGCAAACTGCACCTTTGGCGTGAAGAATCTTCTTAGGATTGAAATACATAATGACAGGTTTTTGATAGGAGGGGATCTGTGGACAGGAGGGGGGGGGGGTTAACAAGAGGTTCTCACGAGCATGGTGAATGGAGGCAGGGACAGGGTTGGAGAGAAGGATCACAGAACCTGGGAGTTTCTAGACGAAGACTAGGAGGGGACAGGAGCAATGCTGAGGACCGCGAGGTCTGAAGGACATTACAGAGAGGAGTGGGCGGCAGCTCAGGGGAGGGAGGGAGGGAGAAGGGGGGGGGGGTCACAAGGATGTTTCCAGGCAGGAGTTCCTTCGGATGTAGTACCTGCGCCCGTCCCCCTCTCGGCCCTGGCAGGGCCGGTGGACGATGAGCACCGGGAAGAAGCGGGCGTCGTGGTAGTTGGGCGGGCTGTCGCTGACGGCCAGCTGGCTGGAGTAGGAGCGGCAGTGGTCGTCGCGGCCGCGCTCGTCGACGTGCACGTTGCTGCTGCGGCTCCGCCACAGGCCGCTGCGGCCGGAGCCGTGCAGGCGGCACAGCGAGAAGCGGCTGGCGTCGAGCGAGAAGCGCGAGTGGCTGCGGCCCACGTTGCGGGAGAAGATGGAGGAGGAGCTGGAGCGGCCGTCGCAGTCGCCGGCGCGCACGACGCCGCAGGCGGAGTAGCCGTTGCAGATGGAGAGCGAGGCCAGGTCCATCAGCACGGCCTCCGAGTAGCTGGGGATGAGCTGGCGGTTGCTGCGGATGTGCCACTCCAGCTCGGTGCTGTCCACCGTGCCCAGGCGGGCGGCCGGCGAGCACAGGCCCGCCTCGGCGCTCGGCGTGACGGCCGCCGCGTACTCCAGGCCGAACAGCTTCTCCACGTGGTAGTGGACGTGGGCCGTGCGGTACTCGACCAGCACCCGCAGCGGCCACGACAGCAGCAGCAGGCCGGCCGCCCAGAAGGCGCAGTGCGAGATGTACCAGGGCAGGCGGTCGGGGTGAGCGTACACCAGCAGGTAGTCCTTGAACTCCACGTTCTTCAGCTGCATGCCCTCGCGGGCCTCCATGTAGTCGTCCAGCCCCTCCACCTCGCTGAAGAAGTGCGCCCGCTGGTTGAGGTAACAGTTCTCCGACTCGGTGTTGGCGAAGCTGAAGCACTTGGTGAAGCGCAGGCGGGTGGCCGGGTGGCGCTCCAGGCCCAGCAGCCGCTTGGAGACGTCGCGGACGCCGCAGCGGCCGTACTCGAACTCGGCCTCGGCCACATGCGTGTTGACCCGCTCATGGTAGACCTGCGTGGTGGTGTAGGCGTCGCCGTTGCGGTAGCGGGTCACCTGGCGGGTTCGCCGCACGAAGTGGTAGCTGATGGCCTTCCACCAGATGCAAGGGTGGCCCGCTGCATGCGGCCGATGCGCTCGTACACGCTGTCGATGTCCGCCTTGTACTGCAGCTCGCTGCGGGCGTGGCAGTGCCAGCACTCCACCAGGTACACCATGTAGAGCATGGCCAGGAAAGCCAGGGGGATGTACACGTACCCG
This sequence comes from Okamejei kenojei, assembly GCA_035221665.1. NCBI lineage: Eukaryota > Metazoa > Chordata > Chondrichthyes > Rajiformes > Rajidae > Okamejei > Okamejei kenojei. The sequence goes on along the minus strand of CM069139.1, from coordinate 72,342,917 downwards.
TTGGAGCAGGGGCTGTCATGGTAGATCATGGACTTGCCCTTCAGGGAGCTGTCGAAGCTGAGCTTGGTGACCCGCGTGAACTGGCACCAGGCCACGGCCCCCAGGCAGCCGTACATCAGCAGCGACAGGATCAGGCACTTCCAGTGTGACTCCCTGCACACAGAGGTACTCAGGGACTGCTTCGCTGGTCTCTGCTGCTCGTGGTCCATCCCGAGGAAGCAAAGGGAAACAAGAAAGGGAGAAATGTTAATGTGGGAGCTAACCTTTTTATGATATAAGAGATATGGAATGAATGCAGGCAAGCCCACATTTAATCTTGCGTTACAGTTTATGCTATCTATCATTCTACCCCACAGATTTTGAAGAGTGCCATAAGATTAGTCCCAAAGATAAAAGGCCCCAAACACTGACCCTAAATTAGCTGACCCAAACCCATTTCTTCTGACAGTTACATGGCCATGTGAACTCTGTGGAATCAAATATCACGTTTGATTACAAATACTGCTGATGATAGTCATCTGTAAGGAAAACATACATTTCTGGAAACATTCAGAAAGTTAGTCGGCATCTGCATAGAGGCAAAACGGAGACATTGTAACTGTTCATCTCAGAGGCACACAGCCTCTGATTATCTCTCCATAAATTCATTCATCTTATTATTTGTTTTAATTCATTTTTTTAGGATAGAGTATCATTGGCAAGGCTAAGATTTATTACCCAACCCTGACTGAACTTGAGCAGATAATGGTGAGTTGCAGTCTTGAACTACAGTAGTTATACTGGTGAAGGAATTCCTGCAATGCAGTTAGACAGCAAATTCCAGGAGTTAGTCGCAGTGACAATGAAGGACTGGTAATATTTATGGGTCAGGAATGTGCAGGACATGGGGGGGGGGACCTGCCTGGTACCCCATGCACCTGTGACTGTTGATCCCCTTGGGTGGTAGTCACTAGTTTGGGAGGTGCTTTCAGAGTAATCCAGGCGAGTAATTGCAAATCATTTTGTGGACAGTTCATACTGCACCATTGGTGGTGGAAATTAATGCTTAGAATAATGGGTGTGGTACAAGTTATGCAGGGTCATGAGTGCTGCTTTTTATGCTCATCCAAGAAACTGGAGAAAATTCCATCAGCTTCCTGACTTGTGCCTAGCAGATGGCAGAATAGCGTTGGTGTGTCATGGGGTGAGTCACTGACTACAGAGTAAATTAGCATCTGACCTATGTTTGTAGCCAAGGGATTAACGTGGCTGCTCCAATTTAATTTCTGGTCACTAGATTTGGAGGTAGGGCACTTGATGTTGACAATGACCTGGTGATGGACCTGGCCATTGTATGACAAAGATCTGTGATTAGGTTCTCTTTCTGGTTGGAGATGTTCATTATATAGTGTTACTTCACAGCCCATGCCTGAATGTTGACAAGGTCTTGCTGCATGCAGGTAGCAAAAAGGCAATCAGACCCACAGGCATCATGCCTTTCAGACCTGTATGATCCATTCACTAATGCTGACCGCCCACTTCCTGAGAGGGGAGGAGCCAAAAGCTGAAAATCTCTAGTTAATTTGGGTTCCCTCTGAAATAAGTAAGTAAGTTTATTGGCCAAGTATTTACATGCAAGGAATTTGCCTTGGTGCTCCGCCCACAAGTAACAACATGACATACAATGACAGTTACGAATGACTCAGAAAACACTAAACATTAATAATAATAAAACATTAATGATAAAACACCATTGATCAAGCATGTGAACCAACAAAATACCAGATCAAAGGGAGGCTACAGATTTTTGCCTGTTGAATAGAGCAACTACTTGTGGATAAAAACAGTTTTTATGTGTGGAGCCAACTCATGCTGTCTGCTCTAGAATGAAGCATCCAGCGAGAACAAATATCCCGTGATACACCCCGTGAACCCGAGGCAACTCATGTGGTCAATAAGGAAAACCTGCAAACTCCACACAGACAGCTCCCAAGATCAGGATTGAACCCAGGGTCCTGACGCTGTGAAGCATAACTTTACCAGCTGCGCCACCCTGTGTCAGTCGAGGCTTCTCTTTGGAATTGTGCACTCCCATACAAATATATTCAAAGACAGCACAAATGATGTCATACTTTGTCATATACAGACTAATATATAATATAAATAACGAAGGAGGTGGCAGAAGGTGTTGGGCATTCACGGGTACTGACCTCGCCACTATCGAACGGATCTACTGGAAATGCTGCTGTAAGAAGACAGCTAATATTATTAAAAATTCACACCACTTGACCAGGCTCTCATCTCGCTGCTACCATCAAGAAGAAGGTACATGAGCTTGAAAACCTTTACTTCCAAGTTCAAGAGCAGCTTGTTCCTATCAACTGAAGATAGACACAAAAAACTGGAGTAACTCAGGCAGCATCTCTGGAGAGAAAGAATGGGTGACATATCGGGTCGAGACCCTTCTTCCCATCAACTATCAGGCTCCTGAACTGCACAGTCCAACTTCAGCAACAAACTTCTTTGGACCTTGTATAGGGGGCTGCCCTATGTACTTTGGCTTACATGATTAGTCTGGTTACCTAGTATTAACTGATAAATATAATAAACGATAATAAATTATTTGTTGTGTTGCGATAATGTACAAGTATCATTATTCCATTCCTGGTGCCTGTGACAATTAAACACTCTTGATCCTTGCAGTGCATCCACTTTTAAAGAAGGTTGAAGCTCATTTATCAACATTTACAAGTTAAACTGATACGCTAATCTGAAGAAGGGTCTCGACCCGAAACGTCGCCTATCTCCTTCGCTCCTTAGATGCTGCTGTACCCGCTGAGTTTCTCCAGCCTTTTGTGTACCCACGCTAATCTTCAAATTCTCTTTGACCTTTCTAACTGGATTAGTGTTGCATTTATTAATCCTGGAGATTGGACAAATTTTTAGTGGACACAATAGTTAGAGTCACTTCAAGAGTTTATTTAAACTCATAATTATCCTCACTATTCTTGTGGGCATTGTTCACTGATCAAATGTTCTAAATGGATGTCTATAACTGTCTCACCAATTCTTACAAGATGATTCTTTAAACTATATATCTCCACTATCTCCCTGATAGACTACTTGCTTATTTCTGAGTTGCCATGTGGTCTTGTCTCATGAGCTTTATACCGGAATCTGAATGCTCATTGTTCGTAAGATGTGTGGTGATTCTTAATTTGTTATAAATGCTCCTCCCACCTTGAGTTCCATATTTAGCAGAACCAGACTCAAGTGTGTCATTACACATGTATTAGGAATTATGCAGGAAGGTTACCCTATAGGGGCGTGAGGCAAGATCTATATTTCAGAAGGAAATATGTGATTTAATACCTGCTGTGTCTTCCACAATTTGCTTCCTTAGTGTCTTTTTCACTACATGGACTGATTTGGAGGCTAGATGTTAAGGAGAGGTGAAACAAAATTGATTCCATTTCATTTTAAAACTGCCCAAATAGAAATTGCTTGCTGTTACCTAAAAGAATCTCCACTGGAAGACCATGTTGGATAAAAGGATTTGACTTTATTTTTTGTATAATCCTCGGGGATGGTGAATGATCGACAGGGTTTATCTCAATCCATTTTGAATAGGTGTCCACCAACGTCAGGAAGTCGGCCACACTTTCCTTATTTCCTTTCGCCGCAATATGTCCTTTGGACCAATGCTTGCTTTCAGATCAATCCCATCAGCTCTCTTCCCCCACTCATTTTCCTGTAACGTATTCACTCCAACATGCCCATCAACACACTCCTGATTCTCTTGCCATCCCATCTGCACTAGGAGCAATCTACAATGGGCTACATAATAACCTACTTCTTTTGGATATGGGAGGGAAATGGAGCATCTATGGGAAACCCAATGGGTCACAGGGAAATCTCACAATCTCCAAGTCTGGGTGGCATAGGAGGCGCTGTAGAGAGTTCCTCTGTCCCATAATTCCAGTGACATGGATTCGTCTTGAGGTTTTAAATCTTTGAGCTAGTCTTTCCTGAACAGAGTGTGTTGGAAGGAACTGCAGATGCCGGTTTACACCGAAGAGAGACAAAAATGCTCGAGTAACTCAGCGGGCCAGGCAGCATCTCTAGAGAGAAGGAATGGGCGATGTTTCAGGTCAAGACCCATCTTCAAAACTTCTGAACAGTTAGTCTTGTTGCATAATTAGCCATTGCAACTGATAACTTCACTTTCTGACCCTGAAGAGACTCTGCACATTGGATCTAATTTGGATTTTGCGCAGTCTTGCCAGAACATGTCAGATATAGCCTGCTTTATACGAATGGTACTTTTCTAAACCTCTTAATGTACATACTTTTACCCATAATTGAGCAATCAGCAGTTTAATGTTCATATCGACATTCTGGTCATTAACTCACTTTCATTTCCATTATTATTTAAAATAGTATGCATGCTATTTAACGTCTGTTCTTCAGGCCGACACATCAGCTTCCATGTAATACAAGCTTCTCCTTTGTCCTTGTTATCAATGTTTCCTTGCACTAAGAGCCTACTGTACTGACATTATTCTGTCTTGCCATCCGTGTCTGCCTTTGTACACTGAAGCATTGTGCCCTCTCTTTTAACAGTTATTCTAAAGTTAGATTGGTGCCATCATTTAATTTATCGGCTAATAATCCGGAGACTGGGCTAACAATTCATAGATTGGAGCTCAAATCCCACCCCCAGAACTGTGGAGCTTTAATTTTGTTTACAATTTGTTTTGGGGGCAGCACAGTGACACAGCTACTGGCTTCAATCCTGACCAGCAGTGCTGTAAGTGTGAAGTTTGCACATTCTCACCATGACCGCATGCGTGGGCTTGTCTCACCTGATCTGGTGTCCAAGAACATGTGGATTGGTTGCTGAATGGGTCGCTGTAAATTTCCGTCAAAATCTAGGTGAAACTGGGGAGGGAGGGGGGGGGGTTTCATTGCAAATGTAGGAAGACTAAAAAGGGATTCATGGTAAGATTAATGCAAATTAGTGCTTGATACTTCATGTAGTCTTGGTGGGCTTAAGTTTCTGTGCTGTCTCCCTCCATGACTCTGGACGGACTGCATTACATTAGCAGTACGTTATCCCACCTCTTGTATTTTTTTTGTGCCGAAGACAAAGACTTAGATTTACTCTTGCAAAGTCTTCCATCTAACCGTGCACCACATTCACACTGACAGTGAGCACAAGCTGAACTACTTTGCAATTTTCTGAAGTAATCCCCGTTGATTATTCACATATGCTAACATATTAAGTTTTGCATCGTGAATAATTTAAACTAAATCTGTTAATCATGACCTGCAGCACTTAGATTAGAAATATGTCAGAATTATACAAATTCTTTAACAATATTTTATCAATACTAATGGTCTCTCTGAGCTTTAGTTTCCAATTACAAATGTATAACTTTCTTTGTTCTCTGAGGGAGTTGGTTCAAAAGGATTTTGCAATCATACCATCGTCTCATCAAATTAAATGTCTGTGGTCTTGCGTGCACCAGAAAGTTGTGTATCCTAGCCTTATTTCATCAGTGTGATTTCTGTGTTATTTTCTCAATTGGGAAGGGTGATTATAGGGTGATGGGTTGTATATATGACTAAGAGATACTGTATAGTACTGGAGGGTTCTTTCTTTTAATTTTTTTTCTCTCTTTTTTGTAAGGCTTTACAAATATTTGATTAGTGTATAAATGTAAATAATTTGGTGTACATATGGAAATAGGTGTTTATAGCTGCTACATTTGTATAAGATAATTATAAGCGGTTGAATAAGGGGTGGGAATTAATAAGCTTTGGCTTCTTCCTGCTTTTCGGACACATTTATTTATAAATATTCTTGTTTTTTTTCGTATGCTGTTTCATACTTGCTTTTTATTTTTTAGTCTGTTCGAAATAAAGGATTTTAAAAAAAGGTTTCATTTTGAGCAGACACCATTTTACCCTTGACCTCAATTTCAATTATAATTTTTCTTCCACATAACTGAAGGGTCTGACATTTTATCATTTATATAAGTTTCTGGATGAAGCCTGTCCAGGTCTGATCTGCCATCTTGCACCATTCCCATTTTAACTGCTACAAGGTCTAACTCGACAATCTCGAGCAATTTAAAATCTCCTACGCTTGAGTCTAACTTGAGTCCCATCACTTACAGTCTGCCTGATGAATCACTGTGGCCACCCTCCCACCCTGGATATACAATGCTTGATGCCGTCAACAATATCCGTTTTGAGTTGCTTAAAACATTTTTCACTCCTTACTTGTTGACTGCAATGTTTTAGAAACGTCATTCAATATGATCATGGCTGATCATCCAAAATCAGTACCCCGTTCTGACTTTTTCCCCATATCCTTTGATTCCCCTAGCCCTAAGAGCTAAATCTAACTCTCTCTTGAAATTTTGCCTGAAGTAAATGCAGAGTGTAATACACAGGGAACACGGAGACCTCCAAGAGGGGTGTTTAGGTAATCGAGGTTCTTGGAGTGTGTGTATAAATACAACTAAATATGTCACGGTTGACATCACACTTTTTAATATACTACTAGATGGAACGTGATGTTAACAATATCTCAGAGTCTCCAAGGATATTGCCTGACCCGCTGAGCTACTCCAGCAATTTGTGGGTTTTTTCCCCCCAGACTCTCCCACCAGTAAACAGGATTCGGCACTGGAGAAACCCCTTCTCACCTGGATCCATTCATCATGCCAGCTCTTGCCCCACTCATTCCCCTCACCTCTTTCTACCAGCTACCTCCATTCTACTCCATCACTCCGAAGAATGGTCCTGACCCAAAAAGTCATCCGTCCATTTCCCTCCACAGATGCAGCCTGGCGTGCTGAGATCCCTCAGTGCTTTATTTTTTTGCTCAAGGCTCATCACTGTTGGGATAATTAGACACCAGCTTGATTACAATTTTGAATCACTCATGTGCCTTCCTTTCTGAGTTTCAGAAGTTTTACCGTAACAATGGGCAGTACCAATTGCATTTCTGTTTCACCTTCTATATAACATACTGTCCCTGGAGTACCTCACTGGAGAATTATCAAATAAGATTTGGCACTGGTGTAGAAGTTAGACTGGAAATAATTAATAGATCAAGATGAATACCTTTTAAAATTCTCCCTAAAGGAAAATTAAATAGGGAAGAGAGGATTAGAAAGGAAATTCCGGAGCTCAGGGGCTTGTCAGTAAAAAGTGGGGCTGCCAGTGTTGGTAGAATGAAAATCTGGAAAGCTCACAAGAGGTGACCAGGCTGTCTTGAGAGACTGCAGGAAATTAAAGAGATGGAGGAGAGCAAGGCCTTGGAATGATCTATAATAAAATCAAGATTTTAAAATGGAATAATTGCTGAGCCAGGGGCATGAGTACACCAGCTGGCATAGGGATGGACTGGTAAGGAAGTCTGGAGTGATTTAAGATGCAAACAGCAGTTTCCAATGAGCAGAAGGTAATGTAAAAGAAAAAGGTAGCTAGTCTGGAAACACAGGGTTAGTCGCCAAGAGGTAACAAAGCATGAGGGTTTCAACAGCAGTTTAGCCGAGACCGTGTGGAATCAAATGATGTTATGGAGGTAGAACTAGATAGACTTGGATTTAAATTCACCTAGGGGTCAAGGTCGTGAAGAGCATATTTCAGATGATTGTCTAAGAGAGGAATGGGCTCCAGTTATCGTTCAGTTTATCTCAGAGAATCCAACATCCCCATTGTAATAATTGAAGCTATTGTGTAGCAATGAAGGTAGCATACCTTTCTCTAGAAAATGGAATTCAGTTCATATTTTGAACAACTAAATCAAAGATGCTGATCTCCAAGGCATGCGATCCTTGGGTCTGAGTTGTGAGGCTGAGCTCTCACTCACTAATCCTATATTAAGTTTTATTTGCAACTCCAGATAACAACGTTAATGTTGTCATGTATTCCAAGACTCTTCTCAGCATCTTATTCCGATACGGCATACTTCCAAGAGATATCAGGCAAGGTATGATGAGAGAACCAAGGAAATGCTGGTGTCCTTTAGGTGATTGTGCGATGAGAGGGAGCAAGTGGGTGTGGAGTGAGTGGTGATGAGTGGGAGGAGAGAGTAATGGGGTTTGGCAACATCTTGCATTCTTTGATGCATGTTTGAGACTGAGCTTTTCTGCACGTACCAACTCCTCATTCGGAAAAGTATATTTAAAAATCTCCCCTTGCTAATCATAGCCTGTTTTAAGGACAACCTAACAAGACGACCTTTAAGGATTGCCAAGTTTTTCTGAGTGCTTCAGATCAGTGCTACGTTTCCCACAGGCATTAGTTCCTCTTATACGCAAAGCAGCTAATATCTCTCCCCGGCTTAGGTGCTGCACGGTGATTCATCAGTGTCACAAAACAATAATTGACGTGTTTACTGAACGCCTGCCTCCTGTCCCCCATGTTGGAGGCTCCGATGAGGGCAACAAGTGCTGGCAGCTGGGCTATGTGCAGCTGGATCTTTCAGGCATCATCTCTGTTTGCAGCGCCTCCCCACAAGATGCCGGCTCTCCAGGTTTACTGATCCCTTGCTGAGAAATTCTGAGCATCCAAGATAAATGGTGCAGCTAAGATGTGATTATTTCCGTGGATGGCCCCAAAGGCGGGGGACATCTGTTCTTATTCTCCCTTTATGTTGTACCAACACTGAACATATTCCAGTGATCAATGGGTTATGTGCCTGCCATGGGTAAATTTCTGCCTCCTAGCAGCTGAATTATTTAGGCAAGGCGCTGCAGCTTTTATTTGATGGTTATTGACACCATCAGAATTAGGCCACAAAATTGCAGAGCAATAATTACCTTGGATTGGTTTGTCCTGTCTCAGTGGCACAGTGACTAAATTACTGGACTACCATCCATATGCCTGATCATTTATCCAGAGATGCTTTGAATTTCATCATGTCAGCTGAAAAATGTAAGTTTAATTGATAAAGTAAATATGAATATAAAACTAATGACTGGTGACAATACTGGATTGTTATTAAAAATCCATCTAGCTCACATATGTCCTCCAGAGAAGGAAATCCACTGTTCTTAACCCCATCTGGCCTGTACGTGAATCTGAATCCATAAATGTGATTGAATCCTAATTGCTCGCTCAGTTCGGGGGCAATTAAGATGGACAATAAAAGAGGATACAGAAGCTAATTTGCACCTCCTGTGAATAAAGAACATAAAGAAACTTCCAGTCTTCTACTTTGCCTGTAATTGGTTTTCTGAAGCTCTGATGCTTCATCACACTGAGTTGTTTCAAGATTAAATATGCATGTGCATCTCTCAAGAACTTTACTCTCATTGAACTCTGAATGCCAATTCTACTAATTATTGCACACTACAGAATATGGATACATAGGGGCAGGCAGGAGCCATTCAGCGCTTCCAGCCCACTGTGATTCAATTAGATCACAGCTATATTAACTTCATGCTAACTCTACATACTATGTATGTTAACTCTGAAACCCATCTCAGTGCCCTCAGTCACCAAATATCACTGAATTTAACCCCAATCATCCACAATTTCAAATACTTTCTTTGAGAGGAATAATGTATCTGACTGGCATTAATTGAATGACCACGCAGAAAAATTTGAATTAGTTTAGTTTAGTTTAGAGAGATAGAGCATGGAAACAGGCCATTCGACCCACCGAGACCACGTCGATCAGTGATCCCCGCACATTAACACTACTCCACGCACACTAGGGACAATGTTACATTTGCACCAAGCCAATTAATGGACAAACCTGTACGTCTTTGGAGTGTGGGAGGAAACTGAAGATCTCGGACAAAACCCACGCTGGTCACAGGGTGTGGCAAGAGTGTACTACAAACTCTGTAGAGACAATCTGGATCGAACCCGGCTCTTTGGTGCTGTAAGGCAGCAGCTCTGCTGCTACGCCACCGTGCCGGGTGTTTGATGAAATACCTTTTCTGCATCTACTGTTGTGACCAAAATATTTGAGGCCATCCCTATTGCAACAGTTCTATCGTTGATGGAGGGGAAATGACTCTATACATTTTACATGTATTTCTGGACTGAGGCAAAACTTTGGTTCTCTCTCATCAATTTAGTTCAGCTTTGCACATTTATTGGAACAGGCAACAAGATCCAGGAGAAGAAAAATGCCACTTCCAGCCTGTTGTACTGGCAGATGGTTCAAGGCTCACATTTACAGAGGGAACAATATAAATGTTACTGTGTCGTTGGCAGTTCTGTTGACTCTGCAATATCATGGAAATTGGTCTGACCACCTTGGGTTGAGACCAACATAAATCTTTGACTGATGCAAAGCTTAATAGGCTGACAATGTTGAATGGTATTTCATCTTATGGATGAATTTAGTTCTGCGCAAATTATAACATGCATTTATGTAGCATAAGTGACCACTTTGTCACAGAGTGCAATATCGATTATCTTTTCACCTGCCCATGTCATATCATGGGTTGCTACTTGCTACACCTGCACCGATCATTAATACTGGAATGAAGTGGATTGGTACAGATCACATTAGAAGCTTCTCCACCTTCTGCTGCCACAGCCTTGAAATCTGGAACATCCTCCATGAATCTCGTCTTCGTTCTGCCTCCTAACTGTTGCCAAACTTTGTCCAAGATTTGCTTACCTGTCAGTTTGCCATACAGTATTGGACTGTATGTTTTAGACCCCAATTTTTTAGGCATTTTGGCTGCAAAGCGACATAGTACCTTGTTTGGATCACACTGCATGGAACATTGGCCCAGAACATTTTGACCTCTGGGTCACTTCGGGAGCCGATATTTCCCACAAGCTTTCCACTCAGCAGCTGGAAATCCATTTTCTTGAGTAAAGAGGACCCGGTAGAGAGGCCGGAGGTTGTGATACCAATTTGCACGGATGGATCATTTATTAATTTACTGGATGGAGGGAAGAGATTCCTCAGTTTGCATGGGAAGGTGTGGTGAAAAGATGAGTGAAAGTTGCTGAACAGGAAAGAATGAATCAAGGAGCTATGACCATGAGCTTTGAGATACCCGGATAATAGGCTTCTCGATAGTATGCGATAGGTTTCCTCAGTGGGTTCCACCATGGAATGTTGACCTGGGAGCCTAGCACTCTGGCCAGTTTTGCAGCAACGAGCAGAGATCATGAGAGCCGTTGGTATGCACCCTGGATGTTCACCGGACTGGGTCATTCTGAGCATCACGGCAAGTTGCGGCAGACGCACCAGCAGGCCCGGACAGAAGACCAAGGACTGACCCGGAGGATCCAGCTCACCCACCGCGGACCGAGGAAAAAGGTCCCGCCCGGCTCGCCTGCTGGAGACCGGGGACTCGCCCGCTGCGGACGGAGGACCCGCGGCGCAGACAGACACCTGCCCAGAAGGCCCAGCTCGCCCGCCTAGTGGAAGGAATCAGACAGAAGGCTGGTAAGCAGATCGGCTGTGGGAGGGAGTGCACTGCATCAACGGTGGAGTGGGCCACAGGAGGCCCTGCACCAGCTGGACCAGGCATTGCTCTCAGAGGCCGAGCACGTGGACCGGAGGTGACCTGCAGTGTAGTAGTAGCGCAGAGGACAGACACCACAGCGACACTTAGTCAGGCTGCCCCTGCGTTGTCCTGCCACCAGGACAACGGACCTTCATGGTCACTTTAAGAACCCTTATTTACAACTGGGACTTGAAAATGATGCCAAATTGGCGACTCTATACTGTCTCAGTGTACTACTGATATACACTTATACTGTATCTGAGATGCTTATCTAAGGTGTATCTAATTGCTTTTGTAAAGTGATACAAGTACTGAACTGTATACAAAAATGAATTTCACTGTACCTTGGTACATGTGACAAATAAAGTACCATACCATACGGGGATGCTTTCTCCAGTTGCCAGGTTGCAGCTGCTATGTTAGTCCAATAGATAGCCCCGAGGGACGAGCTATGCTCTGAATCTGGCTCCAGACTCCAGAACCTTCAAGCACTGCCAAAACCACAAAGATTGAGTGAGCTGCATGGAGATCAGCCATTGGTGTCTATAATCAGCAGCTGGTCTTCCATACTCTCCAAGCAAGATTGTTTGCTATGCCTCCTTGATCTGGCCACGAGGCAAATGTTGGAGGACAAACAAAGCAGACGACAACAATGAGGAGGCCTCTCTGAATGTGCAGTCAAGCCAGAGTTGATGGGTCTCCAGTTCAGCTGTGGATCCCACACCTCCAGATTCATATTGCGAAGTGGCAGTCCATGCCTGCATGCAGCATGATCCATACCGCAATATAATATAAGTTAGATTCAAGTATCACAAGTGTGATGCAATTAATCTCCATCAGGAGAAAGTGTAACCATTTCTTCTTGCTGTTCAACAACATTTTATGACCCAGCTCCTCAGCATCATCATCAGCATAGGGATCATTGACCAGAAACTGACCAGTACCAGAAAGTTATTCACTGTCACTGCAAGGGTTCATTGGAGGCTGTGACCTCTGCAGCAAGGGACTTGTTTCTAGTCATGGCAAGACCTTTCAATATTGAGGAAGGATAGCAAAATGTGATCTGTATTTGTTTATATTACTACAAATCCAATCCTGAAAACATTTCAGCTTATTGAGAACAAAGGGACCTACTTCATCGTCACTCTCTTCAATTGTGGATAGCACGCAAACAAAGAATTTCACTGTACCCCGGTACACATGACAATAGTAAACTAATCTAAACCTGAACATTCACAACAGATAACCTTTAATGCCATCTATGAAATAGATAATGGCAATTTGCCAAGGCTTTGTCAACACACCTGAAAACTCATGGCCTCTACCACACAGGGCAAGGGTTGCAATGCATGGGAGCCTCCCTGGCTGCACGGTGGTATTCAGGTCACCTGCCATCCTGCATTGTCGTTGTATCGCAGTTCAAGAACAACTCAACTAATGGCACAATGCGAATGCACTCAGGACAAAGTGGCAGCTCCTCACCACCTTCAACTTTGCAGCAACCACAAAGTTATATTCAGCGGAACGTCACGTCCAGCAGGAGATCCTAATCACCTCCTCAAGGGCAACATAGACTGATTACTCAATGTGGAGTCCTTAGAGATGCCAACATCCACAATTGAATGAAAATAAAAAACGATTGTCCATGGTAATGCAAAGGCCATATTACCTACTACGCTACTAATAGTCTCAATATTGCTTAACTACCAGATCCAACCAAATCAACATTGCAAAAATGTTCTTTTTTTTGTTTTTTTATATTCATTTTTTGGGATCTCAGCATTGCCAACAGGGCCATCCTTTGTTGCCTATCCCTAATAACGCAAGTCAGGGTGGTATGAGAAGTGGAAATTGAATGTGGTGATGATTGGAATTATTGGAGGTTTGTGAAAGTGAATTATTGGAGAAAGTGTCTAAGTAGCCTGGGCAAATAACTGCAGTGCATTTTGTAGCTGGTCCGCACTACAGTCACTGCGCACTGGTGGTGGAGGGGGTGAAAGCTTTGGATGTTGGATGGTGTATACTAGTCAAGTAGATTGTTTTGACCTGATTAGTGTTGAGCTTCTTGACAGTTTTGGCACTGCACTCTAGACAAATGTAACATATTCCTGCATACTCCTGGTTTGTACCTTGGGATGTCAGGACGTTTGCCACTGTGGATACCTGGTCTCTGACCTGCTCTTGCAGCACCTAACCTAGTCTTGTAGCAACTGTATTCATGGCAGCAGTCTCTTGTGTGTCCATTCCAGTTGAGTTTCTGGTCAATGGTGACACCAGGATATTGATGATGGGCATTCAGAGGGATGATGGATGTAAGGGTGTGAGGTGAGGCATGGGTGGCATGGGTTGAAGTTACCTCGTGTTTAAGTATGGCGAGGCATAGTGGGTGGCCAGCAATAGGCACATTCTGAGGCAGTGAAGACACAAAAGCTGAGCCACTCCACCAGTCGAGGCAGAAGCAGATTCAGATGATGGGAATATGTATCTGATTAATGGTGCATCAGTGTCAGTTATAAAGAGAATGTTAAACAACCTGCCAAAGTGTATTAGAATGACAGATTTCATGATAGTCATCCAAGTTAAAAGCAATTTTACATGTGGAAGTACTATATTCATCGCCTGACATGCGCTGAGCTGTCAAGCAACTATTAAGTGCTTTCAGGTGAACTAATCTCATTGTGCTATTTTTCTTGAGTTCTGAATACAGTGGAGTTGAACATTCAGTGAATCATGGAATCGTAAGCTCGAGGTCGTCATTCAATGGCAACTGCGAGAGTAGTGTATCTTGTCCTACTACCACTTTCCTCACAGCCTTGCAGGTCTTTTCGTTCTAGTCCTGATCCAATCCCCTTTTGAAAATCTGCCTCCATCACCTGGTTTGGCAATTTGTTCCACCCACTACACAAAGCAAAGCATTTCTTGATTCTTCCGCCAATTTGCATCCTCAGATTTTACAATGTTCCACCAGTGTAATCAATTTCCCTGCAACTTGTTTTTCCAAACTCATGCACCTGAACTCATTATTCTATCACAACTCCCCACAACCTCCTAAGCTCAAAAGAGAACAATTACAGCCTCAAACACCTTACGCCATAAAATTAACTCTCTTATTCCTGAAACAAACCCAGGATTTTTTTCCCGCACCCTTTCCAAGCCCTTCATATCCTGCAAGGGTATTGACCAAAGTTGGGCATCTTTGTCTGGTTAAGGGCAGACTGATATATTTTAAGATAGATCTGAAGAAGGGTCTCGACCCGAAACGTTACCTATTCCTTCTCTCCAGAGATTCCGCCTGTCCCGCTGAGTTACTCCAGCATTTTGTGTCTATCTAATATTTTATGATAGCTCCATCATAACTTCCTTACATTTGTGCCGGATTATATATGAAGATCAGAGTGCTGTATGAAGTTTAATTAATTTCACAACCTGCCCTGTCACTCTCAGACAACAATACACATGTGTACCGAATCTCTGTTGTCCTCAATTTGAGATGTATCATGTATCGGAGAAGAGATGGTGGCCAGATGGGTGGTAGAAAATGGGAGAGTTGATGGCAATGTGGGACAATAAAAGGAATTGGTGTAGGATTAGTGTAAATGGATCTTCAGTGGTCCGAATGGACTCAGTGGGCTGAAGGGCCAGTCTCTGTGTTGTTTGACACATTACCAGTACAACACCAGCTAAAGAGTAATAATCCAAAATATTGGTAAATCACAGAAAGTGGCTACAATTCAAGACATGGGTTCAATACTAGATGGTAAGGATATTGTCATATTGCCCCTCCATCTTCCGAAATTGGTTAATTCATGACCAAGAGTCTAGAATGTTTATTCGTCATATGCACTGGATATGAACAGGAACAATTAAATTCTTACTTGCTGCAGCTTTATTGGCACTTTAAATACAATAATTAATACGTAATCAATTATCAGTTAGTCTAAGTAAACTAGAGTAAATGATCCATCACTTTACATGCTTCCGTATTAAATTTTATCTAATTTGATCTAACGTTCACTGTAGGCCCAAGATTTGCATTGTATGTAAATTTTAAAATCATCCCTGGTACATCTAAATCCAATGTATATCAGGAAATGTAGTGGGTCTGGGACCAACATCTTATGGAGTCTACCTTATTCTTGTCTGAAAAGAAACATCAGTCATATGAATCCCTGTGTTATGACACTCAGCAATAAACATATCCATGCTTTTAATCCAAGTGCTTGAATTTTGTTGATGTGAGGCACTTAATGAAACCTCTTTTTGGAAATCCCTTCAAACCACATTGCCCTCATCACCACCCTGCTCTTCCCAAAGAACAACATCAGGCTAATTAAATAGGATTTGTCCTATACATATGCGTGCTGGCTTCCAGTGATCAACCCACTCACACCCAAATGATTGTTAACTTTATATCAGATTATTGTTACAAGAGCTTCTCCACCATGATGGATTGGCCTCTGGCAGCTGGATATATCCTTACTTCCTTTTTATGGACAAAGACGTGTGTAAAACAGCTTCTCATGCTACTGCCTCACATCTCCAGTCACCCTGGTGCGATCTTCAATTAATCTCCTGTGTTCTCCATGTAAGTTTCTGCAAGGTGCTCCTGTTCCTTCTGACATCCCAAAAACATGTGGGTTGGTAGGCCACTAAGTTGCAGCTTCCTAAGCTGAGAATGTAGGAAACTTAGGCCACTAAGTTGCCCTTGGTGGCTAGATGGGTGGTAGAATGTGGGAGAGTTGATGGCAATGTGGGACAATAAAATGGGATTGGTGTAGGATTAGTGTAAATGGATCTTCAGTGGTCTGAATGGACTCAGTGGGCTGAAGAGCCAGTCTCTCTGTCGTTTGACACATTACCAGTACAACACCAGTTAAAGAGTATAATCCAAAATATTGGTAAATCACAGAAAGCGGCTACAATTCTAGACATGGGTTCAATACTAGATGGTAAGAATAATCCTAATAAGGAGAGTAAATGGAGAAATCCAAAATAGTACTAATTACTTGGAGGGCAGATGAGAAAGGATCTGGCCAGGACAGTGCAATCAAATACCGATAACTCGGGCAATTCATCAAACGGTAGGAGAGTTCAAAGAGATGGTTCTCTCAGTAGGCTGAGAGAAAAAGATAAAAACGAAATACAAAGCTCCCTGGCTGACAAACGGGATAGAGAAGATGTTAAAGGAAGAAGCGTATGAATGACAATAAATGAATGATTTAGCTGAGAACCAGCTGAAGAGAGGGGAAGAGAAACAGAAAATAAGACTCAGAAGAGAATGGCAGTGAAAATATAAAATGGAATTCAGAATTCTCTAAAGCCTAGTAACCAGTAACCTGAGCAACGACATGATTGATGTACAGCAGCAAAGCCATTACAGAAATAGAAAGTGAGTGCTTTGTATCACTCTTCATCAAGGAGGACGAGACTATCAAAATCTCAATAGAAGAGGGGGGAAGTTGAGAAAAGAATGGATTTTCTTTACCAAAAGAGAAAATAGAAGAACTGTAAAAATGAGAAGTGCAAAAATGAATTACTTGGCATTGATATCTTGCTTGACTAATCTTATAGGTTTTTGTGCATTGGTAATAATGTAGATAATGGCAATACATGCATTTTATCTGGATTTTTGAAAAGAGGCCTCTTGATAAGGTACTTCACAATGAATATGGTCAGAGGATGTGGAGTTAAGGGTCAAATAATAGAATCAATTACTGCTCCAAGGCAGAATGCAGAGATTGGAACGAGGGTGATAAAGGTGAGTGGACAGCCCAATGCAATGAGACCACTGTTCACAACGTACAATGACTGCGTAGACTTTGGAATCTAAGCCTCCATCAGCCTCTTGGGAAGAGAAGCACAAAGCCAGGTGTGCCATTGTTAGAAGGGCAGAGCAGAGGCAGGCAATCTCTCTGCAGAGTGGTTCAAATCCTGTCCTTCCCAAGCATTTCACCGATCTACGAAATCAGGAAAATGATGGAATATTCTCCGCTTTCCTTGACAAATGTATCTCTGACTCTCAGAGTTCAACATCATCGAGGACAAAAACCTCTCATCTTCATCTGCCATTTTAAGTGTTCATTCCCTCCACCACTGGTGAACAGTGACTGTAGGGTGAATCATCAACAAATGCACAGCAGTCACTCTTCCAGGTTACCTGACAGCATCTCGCAAGCCTGTGACTCTACTGTAAAGTAGGACAGGGACCACCACCTGCAGGTCCCCCCCCCCCCCCCCCCCCCCCCCCTCCAAGTCATTCACCATTTCCGCTTTATATCCCCCACCAGTCCTTCAGCAAAGCCGGGTATAAATACTGGACCTCTCTCCAAAACAGGACTGTGGGAATATCTTCTCTAGAAGGATTGCAGAGGCTCAAGAAGGTAACTCACCACCAGCTTCACATTCCGGGTGGGCAACAAATGCTGACCTTGCTGGCCATGACATACTTAAAAGATACCAGACACAATCTTACATGAGCATAAATCCATTTTCTGGATGTTTCCATACAGTGTGAGCATTGCAATATGGGGTGTATATTCCCAAACATCTGGCGCAATCTCAGATGGATGATATAATCCCATATCCCGGATGCAGTCCTGAACATTGAATGGTGAGCATAATTGAAAATGCTGGATGAATCCTTAATGTTGAGATAATTAGTATAATCCCCAATCCTGAATACAATCCAAACCACTGGGTACCTTCCCAGACAGTGTGGATTATTGCAAAATCCATTGCGAGTGCAATCTGGAACAACAAGGATAATTCCAAGTGCTGGGCAAACTTGCAATCAGAATCAAGGGATAACTTTCCAACCTCACTGCAATATCAGATCACAGAATAAATTCCAAGCACAGAGGGCAACCCCACTAAAGAGATACAACCCCAGGTAGTGGAAGCAATTCCACGGAAAATAATAACATCCCAATCGGTGTACTAGCCCAGGCACGGGATCAAGTGCAGGTTGTGAATGCAATTATGGGTATGGGATTATATCCTAAGAAGTAATTGCATCCACAGTAAAGGGATAAAGGTCCATGTTGAGAATGCAATCTCAGGTGATGCATTAAATCAAAGAAACATAAAAAGTAGGTGCAGTAGTAGGCCAGCACCGCCATTCAATATGATCATGGCTGATCATCCAGAATCAGTACCATTCCTGCCTTTTCCCCATATCCCTTGTTTCTGTTAGCCCAAAGAGCTAACAGTATATTTAACTCTCTTGACCACATCCAGTGAATTGGCCTCCGCTGCCTTCTGTGGCAGAGATTTCCACAAATTCACTACTATCTGGGTGAAAACGTTTTTTCTCATCTCAGTCCTAAATGGCCTAACCCTTATTCTTAAACTGTGACCCCTGGTTCTGGGCTCCCCCAACATGGGGAACACAGCCTGTCCAATCCCTTAAGAATTTTATATGATTCTATAAGATCCCCCCTCATCCTTCTAAAGTCCAGTGAATATAGGTGCAGTCGATCCATTCTTTCATCAAGAAGGGTTTTGGCCCGAAACGTTGCCTATTTCCTTCGCTCCATAGATGCTGCTGCACCCGTTGAGTTTCTCCAGCATTTTTGTATACCTTTCATCGTATGTCAGTCCTGTCAATTAACCCGGGAATTAACCTGGTGAACCTACACTGCACTCCCACAATAGCAAGAATGTCCTTCCTCAAATGAGGAGACCAATACTGCACACAATACTCCAGGCGTGGTCTCATCAAGGCCTTTAACTACAGTAGGACCTCCTTGCTCCTATACTCACAATGAAGGCCAACATGCCATTTGCTTTCTTCGCCGCCTGTTGTACTTGCATGCTTACTTTCAGTGACTGGTGTGCAAGGACATCTAGGTCTCGTTGCACCTCCTCTTTTCCTAATCTGACACCATTCAGATAATAATCTGCCTTCTTGTTCTTACCACCAAAATGGATAACCTCACATTTATCCACATTATACTTCATCTGCGACGCATCTGCCCTCTTACCCAACCTATCCAAGTCACCCTACAGTCTCATAGCATCCTCCTTGCAGCTCGCACTGCCACCCAGCTTTGTGTCTTCCACAAACTTGGAGATGTACATTAAATTCATTTGTCTAAATCATTAATATATGTTGTAAATAACAGGGGTCCCAGCACTGATCCTTGCGGCACCCCACTAGTCACAGCTTGCCATTCTGAAAAGGACCCTTTAATTCCTACTCTTTAGTTCCTGTCTGCCAACCAGTTCTCTATCCATGTTAATATCCTCACCCCCAATGAAATGCCAGAGCAGGGAATATAATCTTAGAAAGTTTAGTTTAGTTTATTGTCATGTGTATGGAGGTATAGTGAAATGTTTTTTTGTTGCGTGTTATCAGCTGACAAAACAGCGAAATTGATAGGCAAATATATTAACATTAAAACTTGGGTAAACTAAAAGGAAGTGAGTGAAGCCTCGGGTGATGTATAAATTCCCAGGACAAGATTGCAATTACATAAACAAAATTTTAAAAAAATGTAACAGTGAACTGGAATAAGTACAAGGAAATAAGTGTGGTCCCAGGTGAGGGATAAACACTAGATATTGAGTGCAGTTCTGGGAATGGGATAAAGACAATGAATTGAGTGCAGTCCTGGAGAAGGAATAAACGGCAGGAAATGAATGCAGATCAGAGGAAAGGATAAACATCAGGGAATGAGTCCCGTTCCAGGGGAGGGATAAACACCAGGCAAGGAGTCTGGTCCTGGAGAGGAAATACACATGGGAGTAAGCGCAGTTCTGAGTAAGGGATAATCATTAGGAAACTAATGCAGTCTCTGGTAAAAAATAAACCAGAGGATATGAGTGCAGTCTTGGAACAGAGATAAATACAAGGAATTTTATTTTATGTGGCTGTGTGTCTTGTTGCTATTTTGCACTTAGTATCGCTGTATGATAACTCGAATTTCACTGTACCTTAATTGGTACATGTGACAATAAACTGACCTTGAAACCTTGAAAACCTTGAATGAGTGTAGTCCTCCCGTAAGCAATGAGAGAAAAGATTTCTACACATCTCAGTTTCAAATGATGGTCCTTGTTTCATAGCTCTTTCGTAACTCTCCCACTGATGAAGCGAGTTTAGTATTCCGGCTGCGCATGCCCAGGTCATAGGTCACAAGCGATAAAAACTCTCGGCAGCCGTGCCGCGGCATGGACACAGACCTGCGCCTCATCCGCAGCCAGGATCGATCCCGGGTCTCTGGCGCTGCAATCGCTGCCGAACCGCCACTGGACCATCACCGTCCCCTCCTTAGTGCCCCTCTCCCTTGGTCCGGGGACAGCCAGAGACATCAGGAGTCAGATGGGAGCGGCGCCCTCATGCCCACAGCCAGCATGGAGAAGCAGCGCTAAATCCAGCTCAACTCTGCCTGTCCCGCCGGGTTAACCTACAGCCCTGCCTGGACTTACAGGAACAACGGCCCAGGCTTACAGCCAGCGCGGAGAAGCAGCTCTAGCTCCACAGCTCCAGGCTGGTGTCCCGTCAGTCCTAGGCAGGGCTTTAGGTTAACCCGGCGAGACAGGCAGAGTTGAGTTGGATTTAGCGCTGCTTCTCCATGCTGGCTGTGGGCCTGGGGGCGTCGCTCCTGCCTGGCTCCCGGCGTCTCTGGCCGCCTCCGGACAAGGGGGCACTCAAGGGGACAGGGATGGTCCAGTGGTGGTCAGCAATGATTGCGGCGCCGGAGACCCGGGTTCGGTCCTGGCTGCAGATGAGGCGCAGGTCTGTGTCCATGCCGCGAGTTTTTATTGCATGCGACCTTTGACAAATCCCATGATTCATTCCGTTTTTCAGTATACCGAACTCGCTGATACTGCATCTACCTGCCAAGCCCCCTTGGGAACTTATATGTTTGAATATGGTAACCCCGTATTCTTCTAAACTCCAAGGAATACAGACCAATGCTACCTAGCCTTCTTTGATGTGGCCTCATCAACACTCTGTATAACTGTAACAAAACCTCCCTGATCTTAAACTTTAACCTCTTTGCATGAAAACCAACATGATCCTGGGAATTAGCTGGCAAATCACCTTTGGGCTACTTCCAATACTACCACTTTCTTTTTTAGGTAAGGGAACTAAAACTATACACATTATTCCAGAAGTGGCCTCATCAACACTCTGTATAACTGTAACAAAACCTCCCTGATCTTAAACTTTAACCTCTTTGCATGAAGACCAACATGACATTTGCCTTCTTACTACATGTCGGAGCTGCCTGCTAACATTTTATAATACTTGCATGAGAACACCTAGATCCCAGTGAACTTCACTCATTTGCAGTTTCTCTCCATTTAGATAGTAATCTGGCTTTTTATTCCTCTTACCAAACTACATCACTTCACACTTATTCATATTAAACTCTATTTGGCATTTTTTTGTCCAATCACTAACCTATCCTATCATTCACCCAATCTACGTCCATTTGGGGAATCATAATATCTACATCACAACACACTCTTCCAAATATCCAATATTCAGTGGATATTTTTAAGGTAGAAATAGATAGATTTTTGAGTAGTACAGGTGTCAGAGGTTATGGGAGGAGGCAGAATGGGGATAAGAGAGAGAGATAGATGAGCCATGATTGAATTGCAGAGTAGACTTAATGGGCCGAATGGCCTAATTCTACTCCTATCACTCCTATCACCTTATTTTTATATCGTTGGCAAATCTACAAATCTTCCCTCCTCCAGATCATTAATGGAAATAGTACACAAGTGAGTGCTAAGAAGCACATCCTGGATACTCAACAAGTTAAATATCTACAAACTGAAAGGACCCCATCTATTACAATTCTGTTTCTATGTGACAATCTACTTTTAATCCATGGTAACACATTTCCTCCCATACCTTGGACACTTAATTTATTTACCAGCCTCTTATGTGAAAAATGCATTTTGGAAATCTAATTGCTGCATTTACAGGTTCCCTTTCATCAACTCTCCCTGTCATATCCTCAGCATTTGTGCGGATGTGTCAAACACGTGTTCCCTTTCATAAAACCAGGTTGGTTAGGTTTCATTATATTCTGCTCTCCTACATGATTAGCTATTTCCTCTATGATGACTGACTTTTAGCATTGCTGAAATAAATGCAAACTGACAAGGGGAGTCACTTTGGCTGTTTTTCAATCTACAGGTACCCTTCTGGAATTTAAGAAATTATGAGAAATTTCTACCTATGGGTTCACCGTTTCTGCAGCCATGTATTTTGAAAACGATGGAGCAGGCCATTGTGCCCCAGCAATACACCCATCTTCAGCTCTGGGCTTCACTAATACTTTGTGATTTGTGATTGGGATGTTTACAAATTCCTCCCTATTATATGAAATAAGCTCATCTTTTATCTGAGGGATATTTGCAGTGTCCTCCACAGTAAAGATGGAAGGAGAAAAAAATAATCTAAGTTAACGTAGCTCTTGTTGACCAAGTTAACGTTTGACGATGTTGACCAAGTCAACACTTCTATCTCTCCTGCTATTAATGCACCAGCTCACACACATCTTACACTATTTTTCCTAACTTTATATCCTTGGAAACCCTGGCTGTTTGTTTTGATATTACACACAGGTTTTCTCTCAAAAATCAATTTTCTCCCTTCTTACGAATTTTCCAGTCTTTTGTTGCTGGATCCTAAAAGCTTCCCAGTACCATGTTCTGCCACCACCCATGCCACTTTGGTTGCTCTACTTTTTAAAAATTTAACCAGATACATGATCTCCCTTTTCACCACAGATTGTGCCCCTTTCTCGTGGAATCTCCTTTTCTAATTGGGATCAATTCCTGTTCAACATTATAGACCAGCTGTTGGGATATCTGCCACCCTCCATGCACTGAGTTGCTTTTAGTTTACATAACATAGACACAAAGTGCTGGAGTAAGTCAGCGGGTCACTCAGCATCTCTGGAGAAAAAGGATAGGTGACGTTTCGGGTCGGGACCCACCTGAAAAATCACCTATGCTTTTTCTTCAGGAACGCTGCCTTACCCGCTGAGTTACTCCAGCATCTAGTGTCTATTTTCGGTATAAACCAGCATCTGCTGTTAGAAACATAGATTCATTGAAAATAGGTGCAGGAGGAGGCCATTCGAGCCAGCACCGCCATTCATTGTGATTATAGCTGATCATCCCCAATCAATAACCCGTGCCTGCCTTCTCCCCATATCCCTTGATTCCACTAGCTCCTAGAGCTCCATCTAACTCCATCTAACTCTCTCTTAAATCCATCCAGTGATTTGGCCTCCACTGCCCTCTGTGGCAAGGAATTCCACAAATTCACAACTCTCTGGGTGAAAAAGTTGTTTCTCACCTCTTAAATGGCCTCCCCTTTATTCTAAGACTGTGGCCCCTGGTTCTGGACTCGTTCAACATTGGGAACATTTTTCCTGCATCTAGCAGTCCTTTTATAATTGTATATGTTTCTATAAGATCTCCCCTCATCCTTCTAAACTCCAGTGAATACAAGCCTAGTCTTTTCAATCTTTCCTCATATGACAGGAGAGATTAGGGGAGTTCTTTGTTTCTACTCTTAGTTCACTTTTCAGGTCCACCTTTAGAAACCCCCACCTTCTCACAATTATCATTGCTCTTATGGAATTATAAAATGAAAAGCGGCGGTGTAAGTTCTGTGGAGATCACCATCAAACTGGCAGTGGGATTCACATTCTTGTGACTGCCTCTCGGGGAATCTATCACCGCAACATCTTGTATTCATCGTTCCTGATTGCTCCTGACCAAATCTAAAATAGCAGGTTCCTGGATCGTTCCTGTAACATGTTGTGCTAAGAAGCAAACCCTGATACATTCCAAGAATTCCTCTTCTACAATATTCTTGCTAGTTTTACTGTGCTTCCAGTTAAAGGATAAGCACCGGGAACGAGCGCCGACTGGGTAGGGGATGAAATAGAACGAAGGATCAAGGTAGTTGAAAGATAACACTCCAGCCAGTTTATAATAATCTAGTTACAGTGAAGTAATACCCGGGTTCGCTGCAATCCAATATGTTTTATAAAAGCCCCGTGCAGTCCTGGGTAAAATGCCCACATAACTGTGGAGCAGTAACGTGTGATCTGCTTTCAGGATGACTTCATTGGTGCCGTTGCTGGCATCTTCCTGCTAACATCTCTGGGCGGCAGCAGCAGCAGCAGCAGCAGCAGCAGCGAGCGGTGCCGGTGGGGCTGTGGCGGCAGCAGCTGGTGGCGGCAGTTAGCACAACCCGGTATATTAACCGCTCCATTAGTTCGCATGCGAGCCTCCTGCATCAAACCGCAGTGAGGAACACACTGCGGTGTTCGCGCACAGTGCATCCGTGCCATTGCATTGGAAAGGGCCGACTTAGATCCCCCCTTCTCTCGCACACCCCACACAGACAGGAACTCCCAATCTCTTGCCCGGACCACTCTGAATGTCCGACCTGTGTTTCCCCAATTCCGTCGCGGCGCCAGCTCTCTCTCTCCCCGCTCCCGTGTCACCGAGAGGCCGGTGAGAGCGGCGTGGCCGGCAGCCCCACACCACACCACCCCCCGAGGGGAAGGGGGCAACGCTGCGACTCCCGGGGGCAGAGTGAGAGCGCACGGCTTCCTTCCTCCCCTTTCCCCCGCTTTTGTCTTTTTGCTTCGTCCCCACTTCTCTCTGTTCCTCTGGGTCGCAGTCTCTGACCCGGCCCCCTCCCCTCTTTCTGGATCCTCACATGGCGATGACTCTACCTGAGCCCTGATTTGCCCGGGAGCCCAGCTTCCCCCTCTGTCTACCTACTTCTGGTGTGTATTTCAGTGTCCTTTATCCATTTGTTAAGCGGTCTCTACCCCTCCGTCTCCCCACCTTACTCCCTGTGTGACCCGCTCTGTTACACACTGTGTCTCGATGACTTTGCCACGCTTTCTCTCTCTCTCTCTCTCTCTCTCTGTCTCTCTCTTTCACTCGCTCTCTCTCTGCTCTCTGCTCTCTCTGTCACACACACGTCCCTCTCACTCTTTGGCATGCAGGGGTTGTCTCTATCTCTCTCTCTCTCTCTCTCTCTGGGAATCTCCGCCGCTCCCTTTCCCGCAGCCTCCTCCCCTCGCTGCAGAATGAAATCTCATTACCCTTTTTTTTCTCCGTACAAACGTACAAACGCCGAGATCTGCCCTCAGCCCAACACCTCGGCAATGTATTTACATTTTAAAAACAGACACCTCTCCCACCAATAATAATAAAAAAAAACCCCAATCGAGCCCCAAATGAAACAGGACAAAAATGGGAGTTCCTTGTGTTCGACCCTCGGATGCACCTGTGCTCATCTCCACTCCCAGGGTTCGCAGTCTGGGGGGATTATTTCCATTCGGTGAATCCCAATTTCTGGCCACCCCACCCGCCCCTTCCACAGTCCTGTCGCCACTGCCTGCTCACCTCCTCCCGGACCTCTGCCGATGCCTCTTCCGGGCCCGGGACACCGTTGGCTGTGGTCGGCACCGCCGATGTCCTCTGCGGCTGCATTGGTGCTGATTCAAGGCCAGCCCTGGCGGGCTAAACCTCCGCTGACTTGCGCACCGGCACCGCGCTCCCCGGATCCGCCGTTCAGCTGCATGTTGCTGATTTTATTTTTTGGCTGGTGGTGGGGGGCAGAAGGGGGTGGCTGTCAGATGTGGGATCTCCTTTTTACACGAAGGTTGCAGACGGTCCCAAAGGTTTCTTCGCGCTCCAGGGTTTTTCCTCATCCAAGCTTCACCTCCCGGATCCTGGGTTGCGCCCAGCTCTCCCAATGCAGATCTTGCTCCCCTCCCCCGCCGTACAAACATATACACCTGAAAGTGGCTCAGCCTCTGAAGTACGCCGGGGAAGGAAAGAGATACGGAAAATAACACCCGAAGCAAGGGGGGGGGGGGGGGGGGGGGGGGGGGGGGGAGACTGAGTGAACACATAGAAGGAAGAGGTAAGAATGAAAAGGATTGATGAGAAATACCGTCGACATAAAATGGAACAAGGGGGAACATGAGATGGAGAGAGTGCAATAAGAAAAATGGAAGAGAAAACAATGCAGGGCAGAAAATGAGAGGTAGAGAGTGTAGAGGAAGGAGCGAGAAGGCAGAGGGAAGGGGAGAGGTGGAGAGGGCAGAGGAAGGAGTGGAAGAAGAGAGACAATAGACAATTGATGCAGGGGTAGGCCATTCGGCCCTTCGAGCCAGCACCGCCATTCTATGTGATCATGGCTGATCATCCACAATCAGTACCCCGTTCCATATCCCTTGACTCCGCTATCCATAAGCGCTCGATCTAACTCTCTCTTGAAAGCATCCAGAGAAACAGCCTCCGCCACTCTCTGAGGTAGAGAATTCCACACACTCACAACTCCATGTGTGAAAAATGTTTTCCTCATCTCCGTTCTAAATGGCTTACCACTTATTCTTCAACTATGGCCCCTGGTTCTGGACTACCCCAACCTTCCTCCCTCTAGCCCAAATCCTTAATAATCTTATATGTTTCAATAAGATATCCTCTCATCCTACTAAATTCCAGAGTATACAAGCACAACCGATCCAATCTATCAACACATGACAGTCCCGCCATCCCGGGAATTAACCTCGTGAACTCCCTCAATAGCAAGAATGTCCTTCCTCAAGTTCCTCAAAACTACACACAATACTCCAGGTGTGGTCTCACTAGGGGCCTGTACAACTGCAGGAGGACTTCTTTGCTCCTATACTCAACTCCTCTCGTTATGAAGGCCAACATTGCCATTCGCTTTCTTCACTGCCTGCTGTACCTGCATGCTTACTTTCGGTGACTGATGAACTAGGACCCCCCCCCCAGATCCCGTTGTACTTCCCCTTTTCCCAACTTGACGCCATGAAGAGGAAGAGAGTGTAAAGGACGGAGTGGAGAGGAAGAGAGCGCTAAAGGGGGAGAGGTAGTGCCGAGGAAGGAGGTGGTGAATACAAGGGAAGGAGGGGAGGGGTAGAAAGTACAGAGGGAGGAGGGGGTGCAGAGGGAGGAGGGTATGGGGCAGAGGGTACAGAGGGAGGGCTAGATGGTGCAGACTGACCAGAGGGTGCAGAGGGAATCACGAGGAGAGTGCAGAAGGGGAAGACAGCAAATTGACAGAAAGGAGAGAAGGGATAGGTAGTGTAAGGGGTGGTGTGATGAGGTACAGGTACTAAGAGAAAAAAGGCGACAGAGGGTAAAGAGGTACAGAGGAAGAGGAGAGTGATGGGCAGAGACGTACAAAAGGGATGAACTGCGTGAGGTAGGCTCAGTTGGGGAAACGAGGATGGGTGATGAATAGAAAGAGCAAAAGGACAGATCAGAAAGAACACATGTGGACCATGCTGGAGGGACAATTCAGGGCACGGGGGAGACAGGACAACAAGAAAAGAGCGGGGGGATAATGCGAGTGAAGAATAAATATGAGATATAGTTTGGATGAAAACATAAGAGGGAAACGAAATGCAAGTCTGAAGAAAGAGTGGAATTGTAGAATTAGATATTTGAGACTTTGAAAGAAAGGTGTTTGGAAAACACTAGTAGGATGGAACTGAATAAATGAATGATGCAGAGATGTCTATTCACAATGGTGTCAGGAGCATTGTTTTCACTGATCTGAACTACGATAAGTGATCCTTACACGAATTAGTATTAAGCATTGTTTACTGACCAGTCTTTAATTGGACCAGATTGTACCAGAGACCAATCATTAGTCGGTCCCCATGGATACCACTGCGGAGGGAGCAATCCAATAGATCGAGATTAGAGACCAGGACTATTCATCAGGAGGGGGGGTCAATATGAGTGACTTGCTAAGAGTTGATTCCCAAATATGCAGCTGTATGTTCCAGTTTACTGGTTTCTCTCCACTTGGATTGATTCTAGGTACCAGTTATTCATTGATCGTAGTGTTAAGTGCCGGTTACTATTGGACCAAAAATTGATCCGTTTTGTCAACTGGCGATTCTTACCTGGAGCAGATGGATTAGTGACATGTCATTAATAATCCCTATGATTCAGGGTCCCGACCCGAAACATCACCCATTCCTTCTCTCCAGAGATGCTGCCTTGTCCCGCTGAGTTACTCCAACTTTGTGTGTCTATCCATGATTCAGTATCGGGTCTGTCACCATTTGGACCCCATAGAATTTGGTATGTGGTATGTTCGCAGTTCATCTTCATTTAGATTTGCATTGTATCCCGTGTTTGGTGCTAGTGCAGACCCAAGTGGGAATTACTTCCTTAAGGACTGATCACCATTTGAAATACAGCAAGGATTTGATGGGTTGACGATGCGTTCCGAAAAGGGTCTTCGACCAGAGAGGACACAGAGCGTTGGAGCATCTCTGGAGAACATGGATATGTGACGTTTCGGGTCGGGAATCTTCTTCAGTCTGAAACGTCACCAGACTTCACGGAAGAAGGGTCCCGACCGAAAGGTCACATATCTATGTTCTCCAGAGATGCCTGACCCGCTGAGCTACTGTAGCACATCGTGTCACTTTGTATAAACCGGCATCTGCAGTTCCTTGTTTCTACTCTTCGACCTGAAATCTGAACTAGGTTCCTCTTTCCCACAGATACTGCCCGGCCCGCCGAGTATTTTCAACATTTCGCGTTTTAGTTTAAAAATACTTCGTTACTTGTACCGTGCTTCGGAATGTGTTGGAATCAAGACACTTAAACTGTTTATTTGTTCGTGTGCTCAGAAGATGGGGTGAAATCATCCACGGATGATCTGCTGCTTCAGCGAGTGTACGTTTGTTGCCGATGTTGCCTAAAGGACCTGCGGATGCTGGTAGACACAAAAAGCTGGAATAACTCAGCGGGACAGACAGTATCTCTGGAGAAAATGAATAGGTGACGTTTCGGGAAGGGTCTCGAGTTACGAGTTGCGAGTTACTCCAGCATGTTGTGTCTATCTTCCATCAGGAAGGTTGATGAGTCCCAGTATGTCCATGTGCACGCATCTCCAAGTCACCGAGATCTCTTAGAACTTGCTTGACCTATTAACTTTGGTGGTTGCAGAGAATTTCCAAACGTTTTTCCTCCCCTCGTAGATATTCTTGCCATGAAAATGTGATTATGAAGTGCAGCAGATGCTCGAAATACCTGCACTGGTCCGATTCTGTTCGGTTACTTGCATTTCTGCAGCATGTTTTAATTTACAAAATTATACTGCTGGAAGAACTCAGCGGGTCAAGCAGCATCTGGGAAGGCAATGGGCTGATCCATGTTTCGGGCAGAGACCCAGTATATGACGCTCTTTTTATACCCCCCTCAAAAAAAAAATCTTAACAGGCTTCAAAATTATTTTTTTTTTGCTCAGCATGGTAAATGTTACGGAAGATTTATGCAGAGTAAGATCCCACAAACAGTATGAATATGATGTAGATATACACGCAACGATCATAGAGCTCTATGATCTTTGGACACAAGGGACTGCAGATGCTGGTTTACCAAAAACACATTTTGTGCTGGAGTAACTCAACAAGTCTGGTAGCATCTCCGGAAAACATGGATATGAGACACTTCTGGTTCGGGACCCTTCTTTAGACTGAATAAGTCAATGAACAATATACATTAATGATTTGGACGAGGGAATTAAATGCAACATCTCGAAGTTTGCGGATGACACGAAGCTGGTGGGCAGTGTTAGCTGTGAGGAGGATGCTAGGAGGCTGCAGGATGACTTGGATAGACTGGGTGAGTGGGCAAATGCATGGCAGATGCAGTATAATGTGGATAAATGTGAGGTTATCCACTTTGGTGGCAAAAACAGGAAGGTAGAGTATTATTTGAATGGTGACCGATTAGGAAAAGGGGAGATGCAGCGAGATCTGGGTGTCATGGTACACCAGTCATTGAAAGTAGGCTTGCAGGTGCAGCAGGCTGTGAAGAAAGCGAATGGTATGTTGGCATTCATAGCAAAAGGATTTGAGTACAAGAGCAGGGAGGTTCTACTGCAGTTGTACAGGGTCTTGGTGAGGCCACACCTGGAGTATTGCGTACAGTTTTGGTCTCCTAATCTGAGGAAAGACATTCTTGCCATAGAGGGAGTACAGAGAAGGTTCACCAGACTGATTCCTGGGATGGCACGACTTCCATATGAAGAAAGACTGGATAGACTTGGCTTGTACTCGCTGGAATTTAGATGATTGAGGGGTGATCTCATAGAGACTTACAAAATTCTTCAGGGGTTGGACAGGCTAGATGCAGGAAGATTGTTCCCGATGTTGGGGAAGTCCAGGACAAGGGGTCACAGCTTAAGGATAAGGGGGAAATCCTTTAAGACCGAGATGAGAAATACTTTTTTCACACAGAGAGTGGTGAGTCTCTGGAACTCTCTGCCACAGAGGGTAGTTGAGGCCAGTTCGTTGGCCATATTTAAGAGGGAGTTGGATGTGGCCCTTGTGGCTGAAGAGATCAGGGGGTATGGAGAGAAGGCAGGTACAGGATACTGAGTTGGATGATCAGCCATGATCATATTGAATGGCGGTACAGGCTCGAAGGGCCGAATGGCCTGCGCCTGCACCTAATTTCTATGTTTCTATGTTTCTAAGTCAACTATCCATGTTCTCCAGAGATGTTGCGTGACCCGCCGAGTTACTGCAGAACATTGTTGTCTTTTTTCGTTGAATATGATTCCTGGTGATAATCGTTTAGGGCAGCAACCAGAGCGAGAACTCTCCAGGATTGTGTCACCCGTGACACTATTTCCGCGTTACAACGACATCGTGGGTCGCTGGAACTGTTTCCCGAGTGGAAACTGTGATGACAACAACAGACTAATTCGAGCTATTCCCTTCGAGGCTCCCGCGGGACGTCCGCTAATGAAATTTCCAACGCGAAATGTGCTCTGCAAGGGCGGTGTTTGACATGAAACCGCAGCCTTGAGCCTGCCCCCACCCCAGCAACGTAGCTGGGATGACATGGTCTGGGCTATTCACACTGTTATCACTTAGTTCATGTTGAATGCTCTATCCTAAACATAACATTAAGATCATAACATTAAATACCACTTCCTTTAGGCACTGGGATTGCTGAAGTGGGGATGATTTGCCAAAGCAACGTTGCCTTCGCGTGTCATTTGTTTTTTGTTTTGCCAAACTTTGCTGGTTCTGCGCCGCATGGACCACGGGCGGGCGGAGTCCACGGCACGGGGGACGGAGTTACTGACGCACGGCTGAGGAGACCGTGCGGGGCGCGGCGCGGCGAGGGACTGCTGTCGGTGTGACACCAAGCGGGGCGGAAGCGTGTGTCGGCGCGTCCTGCAGCTGGTGAACGTGGTCGGGCACAGAGTAAGTGGCGGTGGGACGAGAAAGGCCAGGGGAGGGGGGAGAGGAGGCAAAAGAAAGGAGGGAAGGAGGGAAGGAGGGAAGGAGGGAAGGAGGGAAGGAGGGAAGGAGGGAAGGAGGGAAGGAGGGAAGGAGGGAAGGAGGGAAGGAGGGAAGGAGGGAAGGAGGGAAGGGGACACAGATACAGAGGAGGAGTGAGTGAGTGAGTGAGTGAGGGCCACAGTCGGTGGTGACCGAGACAAGGGAAGGTGATATTAAAGGGTTAGGGCAGCTCCATTGGATAGGCTCGGGTGCCAAGGGCGTTACATAGAACATAGAAACATAGGAAATAGGTGCAGGAGGAGGCCATTCGGCCCTTCGAGCCAGCACCGCCATTCATTGTGATCATGGCTGATCGTCCCCTATCAATAACCGGTGCCTGCCTTCTCCCCATATCCCTTGACTCCACTAGCCCCTAGAGCTCTATCCAACTCGCTCTTAAATCCATCCAGTGATTTGGCCTCCACTGCCCTCTGTGGCAGGGAATTCCATAAATTCACAACTCTCTGGGTAAAAAAGTTTTTTCTCACCTCAGTCTTAAATTACCTCCCCTTTATTCTAAGACTGTGGCCCCTGGTTCTGGACTCACCCAACTTTGGGAACATTTTTCCTGCATCTAGCTTGTCCAGTCCTTTTATAATTGTATATGTTTCTATAAGACCCACCCCCTCATCCTTCTAAACTCAAATGAATACAAACCTAGTCTTGTTGATATACATTTGGGGAGCACAAACACTGATGTGTAGGAAGGAACAGCAGATGCTGGTTTACACCAAAGATAGACACACAATGCTGGAATAACTTGGCAGGACAGGCAGCATCTCTGGAGAGAAGGAATGGGAAACCTTTTGGGTCGAGACCCTTCAGACTCTAATGTGGCATGATATCAGATATAGGAAGCAGGCAGAGACATATGGGAGGCTGCTGCACGGACACTGCAAGGAGCACATGTCATATTGGTGGGGGAAAGATGTAAGCATGGATACAATATCGTGAAAAATTCAAATTAGTGTAATCTTCAGATGGAAGGCAAAGACAGAAATATATTGAGAAGATTCATGGAGAGGAACTTGAATGAAGAAATTGGGCCCGACAATATGATAATTAATTTTGTCCAATTGTGGTCTGGGTGAAAGCTGGAGATAGATCTATTAATGTTTAGGTGATTCTTAATGTGTGGTGTTTTTAGAAAGAACTGCAGATGCTGGAAAAATTGAAGGTAGACAAAAATGCTGGAGAAACTCAGCGGGTGAGGCAGCATCACCCGCTGAGTTTCTCCAGCATTTTTGTCTACCTTAATGTGTGGTGGGTTAGTTTCTATTCCTTTCTGGATGAAGGTTTGAGTTTTGTTTTAGGTTGTGAGCAATTGATTAATTAGAGAAAAGGACTGTTTCAAGATTCAGTAATTTCAATTTATAATGGTTTCTCCTGGATGGCTATTATCACAGATTTACAGCATAAAACGGTGTAATGATACAGGGTAACAGGTGTTTCAGTGTATTATTTTATTGAATAACAATTACATAGAAGAGACTGTCAGCTGTGGCTTCCTGGTTATAATATGGGTTTGGAAGTCATTAATTTAAGAGTTACTCCTGACACTGGAGTACATCATTTGGACTGATGCTCCAGTGCAGTACTGAGAGCAATCAGAAAAAGAGTAGCATGATCTGCCATTCATTGAAATTATGTTAACCCATGACCTGACCAATACACCTGCATTTTGTTCCAAATTCCTCCATTTTTTTCATTACAGTATTCTATCAAACTTTGCATTTAAAACTGACAGTTTATCCAATCTTATTACCACTTAAGGAAGTGAGTTCTAATCTTCTATAACCCTTTGCTGGGAGGCCGTTTTCTAACTTCCCCTCTCAAAGGACGGCATAATTTTTTTTACGTAATGTGTCTTGGATGCACCATTGAACAGAAATGATTTGTCTCTGTCAAGGCTATTGACGTTATGTTTCTTGAAAATGCAGACAAAATTTCAGACAATGTAATACCCATTCTTGGGATAGCCTTCTTGTACGTAAAATTCAGCGTGTTTTGCGTGTCATGCTTCTCCTCCAGCTTGTATAGTTTGAGTGGAATTGTATCTGGCTTGACTTTATTCAGTCGTAAGCATGTTATTTTTTTTCCATCTTCCCCACCCCCCCATCCACAGTAGGCTCTGATCCGAATGACCGATCTGAATGACTGAATGAATGAATAAGGTTATTGGCCAAGTATGTACACATACAAGGAATTTGCCTTGGTGCTCTGCTCGCTAGTAACAACACGACATACAGTAAACAATTAAGAATAAAACATTATAGTAAATAAAATACCAGAGCAAAAGGAGGATGCAGACATTTGGTTATTGAGCAGAGCTACTGTTTGTGGAAAAAAAGCTGCTTTTATGTCTGGCTGTGGCGGTTTTGACAGTCCGGAGTCGCCTTCCAGAGGGAAGTGATTCAAAGTGTTTGTGGCCAGGGTGAGAGGGGTCAGAGATGATCTTTACCCGCATGCTTCCTGGCCCTTGCAATGTACAGTTCGTCAATGGAGGGAAGGTTGCAGCCAACAACCTTCTCAACTGATCGAACGATTTGCTGCAACCTCCGGTTGTCGTGCTTGGTTGCTGAGCCAAACCAGAC
Source organism: Okamejei kenojei (assembly GCA_035221665.1). NCBI lineage: Eukaryota > Metazoa > Chordata > Chondrichthyes > Rajiformes > Rajidae > Okamejei > Okamejei kenojei. Next base: position 72,308,483 of record CM069139.1, on the reverse strand, counting down.
CATGATGGCAGTATAGAATTGGACCATCATTGCCTGTGGCAGATTGTGTATCCTCGGCTGCCGCAGGAAGTACATTCTCTGGAGGGCCTTTTTGACTGTGGAGTCGATGGTGGCTCCCCATTTAAGGTCCTTGGAGATGATGGTTCCAAGGAACTTAAAAGACCACAGATGTGACTGTGGTGTTGTTGATGGTGTCCATTTTTATTTCTTTGCCTCCATTCCTATGTTTGCCAACTTCCTCCAAAGCTGTCAAACATCACAGAAACAGCCCCTTGGCCTATCATGTCCATGGCGACAAGATGTACATCTAAGCTAGTCCCAATTGCCCGAGCCTGTACAAACTCTCGCTTTAACTCGGGCACGAGTCCCGGCATCTTAATGGTGTATTCCCATCAGCAAAACTATACACAACTATCTTTTTCCAAGAGTGTGACATGATACTGAGCTTGACTCACTACCTTCCTTCTAGCCTTCTGTACTCACTCTAAACTGTCTAACGTTTTTTAGTTCAGTTTGGAGATACAGCGCGGAAACAGGCCCTTCGGCCTACCGAGTCCACGCCGACCAGCGATCCCCGCACATTAGCACCATCCTACACGCACTAGGGACAATTTACAAGCCATTCAATCATGGTTGATCGATCTCTTCCTCTTAACCCCATTCTCCTGCCCTCACCCCATAACCTCTGACACCCGTACTAATCAACAATCTATCTGCACTTGGATAAAATATTGGATAAAATTGGATAAAATATAAAGGTGGATAAGTCTCCAGGTCCTGACAGGATATTCCCTAGGACATTGAGGGAAGTTAGTGTAGAAATAGCAGGAGCTATGACAGAAATATTTCAAATGTCATTAGAAACGGGAATAGTGCCGGAGGATTGGCGTACTGCGCATGTTGTTCCATTGTTTAAAAAGGGTTCAAAGAATAAACCTAACAATTATAGACCTATTAGTTTGACGTCAGTGGTGGGCAAATTAATGGAAAGGATACTTAGAGATAATATATAAACATCTGGATAAACAGGGTCTGATCAGGAACAGTCAACATGGATTTGTGCCTGGAAGGTCATGTTTGACAAACCTTCTTGAATTTTTTGAAGCGGTAACTAGGGAAATTGATGAGGGTAAAGCAGTGGATGTTGTCTATATGGATTTCAGTAAGGCCTTTGACAAGGTTCCCCATGGAAGGTTGGTTCAGAAGGTTCAATCTTTGGGTGTTAATGGCGGAGTAGCAAGATGGATTCAACAGTGGCTGAATGGGAGATGTCAGAGAGTAATGGTGGATGGCTGTTTGTCAGGTTGGAAGCCGGTGACCAGTGGGGTGCCTCAGGGATCTGTGTTGGGTCCACTGTTGTTTGTCATGTACATCAATGCTCTGGATGATGGGGTGGAAAATTGGATAAGTAAGTATGCAGATGATACTAAGATAGGTGGTATTGTGGATAATGAAGTAGATTCTCAAAGTCTACAGAGAGATTTGGGCCATTTGGAAAAGTGGGCTGAAAGATGGCAGATGGAGTTTAATGCTGATAAGTGTGAAGTGCTACATCTTGGCAGGGACAAATCAAAATAGGACGTACATGGTAAATGGTAGGGAATTGAGGAATGCTGTGGAACAGAGGGATCTAGGAATAACTGTGCATAGTTCCCTGAAGGTGGAATCGCATGTAGATAGGGTGGTAAAGAAAGCCTTTGGTGTGCTGGCCTTTATAAATCAGAGCATTGAATATAGGAGTAGGGAAGTAATGTTAAAATTGTACAAGGCATTGGTAAGACCAATTCTGGAGTATGGTGTACAATTTTGGTCGCCTAGTTATAGGAAGGATGTCAACAAAATAGAGAGAGTACAGAGGAGATTTACTAGAATGTTGCCAGGGTTCCAGCAACTATGTTTACAGAGAAAGGTTGAACAAGTTAGGTCTTTATTCTTTGGAGCGCAGAAGGTTAAGGGGGGACTTGATTGAGGTCTTTAAAATGATGAAAGGGATAGACAGAGTTGACGTGGATAAGCTTTTCCCATTGAGGGTAGGGGAGATTCAAACAAGAGGGCATGACATGAGAATTAAGGGACAGAAGTTTAGGGGTAACGTGAGGGGGAACTTCTTTACTCAGAGGGTGGTGGCTGTGTGGAATGAGCTTCCAGCAGAGGTGGTGGAGGCAGGATCGATTTTAACATTTAAAAGTAAAGTGGATAGGTATATGGACGTGAAGGGAATGGAGGGGTATGGTCTGAGTGCAGGTAGATGGGACTAGGGGAAAACAAATGGTCGGCACGGACTGGAAGGGCCGAGAGGGCCTGTCTCCGTGCTGTAATTGTTATATGGTTATATGGTTATCTATCTCTGCCTTAAATATATCCACTGACTTGGCCTCCACTGCCTTCTGTGGCAAATAATTCCACAGATTCACCATCCATTGAATGCATTTGACTGCCTTTTTGAGGCAGAGCCTTCTATCGATCCCTTTAATGGTGGGGAGGTCAATATCCATGATGGACAGGGCAGTGTCCACCACGTTTTGTAGTCTCCTTAGTTCCTGGGCATTCGAATAGCCGAGCCAGGCAGAGATGCAACCAGTCGATGTGCTCTCTACAGTACACCTGTAGAATTTCAAGAACGTATTCATCAACATACCACATCTCCTCAATCTTACCAACAAGTAGAAGCTTTCTTTATGATTGTGCTTTCTTTATGATAGCATCAATGTGCTGGGTCCAGGATAGATCATTGGAGGGATACACACATCCAGGAACATGAAGTTGTTGACTCTGCTCACTGCTGACCTGTCGATGAAGACAGGTTTGCGGATCCTCGGCTTCTAAATTCAACAATCAATTCCTTGATCTTGCTGATGTTGTTCTGGCACCATTCAATCAGATTATCAATCTCCCTCGTACTCCAATTTACCGTTAGAGAATTTATAGATGGCGTTGGAACTGTGTCTGGCTGCACAGTCATGAGTCTAGAGTGAGTAGAGCAGGGGACTGAGCACACAGCATTGAGGTGCTGATGCTTATCAAGGAGAAAGTGTTGTTGCTGATTCATACTGATTGTGGTTTGTTATTGAGGAAGTCAAAGGTCTAGTTGCAAAGGCTGCATGGAAACTCCATTGCCTGAACTTGGTAACAAGTTTGGTGGGGGTGATGGTTTTGAACTTTGAACTGTAAGAGAAGAACAACAGCTTGACACACATGTTCCTATTATCCAATTGGTCTGGTACGGAGTGGAGAGCCAGCAAGATCGCATCTCCCAATGATCTATTGTAGTAGCATGTGCATTGTGGGTTCAGATTATTGCTAAGTCAGGAGCTGACAGGTGCCATAGCCAACCTCTCAAAGCACTTCATCACCACGGACATTAGCGCCGTCGGATAGTCATCATTGAGGCATGTCATGTTACTCTTGAGCACCAGTATTATTGAAGAAAGATACAAAATGCTGGAGCAACTCAGCAGGACAGGAAGCATCCCTGGAGAGAGCGAATGGGTGACATTTTGGGTAGAAGGGTCTCGACCCAAAACGTCACCCATTCCTCTCCAGAGATGCTGCCTGTTCCGCTTTGTTACTCCAACATTTTGTGTGTATATCTTCGGTGTAAATCAGCATCTGCAGTTCTTTCCTACCAATATTATTGATGCCTTTTAGAGCAGGTGGGAACCTTGGACCTTAGTAATGAGAGATTGAAGATGTCCGTAACAACACCCAGCCAGTCAGTGCAGGTTTTGAGAACATGACCCGATATACCATCAGGTTCACCCTCATGAAGGATCTTCTCATGCGCCTTGGTGACTGAGATTACAATGCCATCAGAGCTGTGGGGGCCTGAGAAGGCCCATTGGTGTTATTCCTTTTTGAAGTGTGCACACAATGCATCGAGCTGTCCAGGAGGGATGTGTCGTTGTCATTTGAGCTGCCACTTGCTTTTGCCTTGTGGGAAGTAATGGCGTACTAGCTCTGCCACTGCTGTAAACATCTGTCTCAACCGCCACTTTGGAGCATAAGTGTCTCTTTGCCTGTCTGGTGGCCTTATTGAGGTTGTCCCTGGACTTCCTATATGAACCTGCATCGCTAGACTAGAATGCCCGAGATCTTGTCCTCAGTAGATTGCGGACCTCCTGGTTCATCCAGGGCTTCTGGTAGGGCAACACTCAGATGATTTTGGTGGGAGCATACTCCTCTACTCATTTAATATTGAAGTTGGTAACAACTGTGGCATTTCCATTCAAGTCCGTTGCCAATCTTTGAACATCACGATTTTGTTACCTTCAGTCGTGACTATTCCAATGCACTACTGGCCTGCCTTTCTCACATTACCTTTCAGAAATTTCAGGTCAGCCAATAATCTGCTGGCCAAGCACTATCTTGCACCATTGGTTTACTCTTGGTTTTTTAACCTACCTTGTTTTTTAAATTCTCATTTTTGCTTTCAAATACCTAACTGCTCTCTGCAATCTTCAATTGTGCTTCTATTTCTGAGTCTTTGATTTTTCCAAAATCTAATCACCCAACAGTTACGATCGGCCTGAGCTCTGCAATTCACTCCCTGGATTTCTCTGTTTCATTAACAATCTTCGTATCTTTAAGCTTGATTCTCCTCGTACATCTCCTTTACACTTTGACCCTTTCACCTTAAACCTCTGGCCTCAAGTATTTGATATTTCCACCATGGGGGAAAAAGGTTCTAACTGTCATCTCCAATATGTTCCCACCTCGCTCTACCCTGTTTATGCCTCTTGTACTCCTTCAAGATAAAACAAGAATAGAAGTATGACACAAAATGCTGGAGTGGCTCAGGCAGCATAGAAACATAGAAAATAGGTGCAGGAGTAGGCGATTCGGCCCTTTGAGCCTGTACCGCCATTCAATATGATCATGGCTGGTCATCCAACTCAGTATCCTGTACCTGCCCTCTCTCCATACCCCCTGATCCCTTTAGCCCCAAGGGCCACATCTAACTCCCTCTTAAATATAGCTAATGAACTGGCCTCAACTACCTTCTGTGGCAGAGAATTCCAGAGACTCACCACTCTCTGTGTGAAAAATGTTTTCCTCATCTCGGTCCTAAAGGAATTCCCCCTTATCCTTAGGCTGTGATCCCTTGTTTTGGACCTCCCCAACATTGGGAACAATCTTCCTGCATCTAGCCTATCCAACCCCTTAAGAATTTTGTAAGTTTCTATAAGATCCCCCCTCAGTCTTCTAAATTCTAGCGAGTACAAGCATCTTTGGAGAATAGGAATAGGTGACGTTTCGGGTCGACACCCTTGATCAGAAGGAGTCCGATGAAGTGTCTCGTTCCGAAACATCACCTATTCCTTCTCTCCGGAGATGCTGCCTGACCCGCTGAGTTACTCCAGCATTTTGTGTCTATCTTCGGATTAAACCAACTTCTACAGTTCCTTCTTACACAAAGAATGGAAGTATATTGGTTACTTTATTGGCATTGTCATTAGTAGTGATCCAGAGATGCAAGTTCCAACTTCACTGTGGCAATTTGGGAATTTAAATTGGGTTAAAAAAAAAAGTGGAATAAAAAAGATAGCGATAGTTATGGTGCGCACGAGAGTATACATGCACTTCACTAATTTCCAATAGAAAAGAAAATCAGTTGAAAATCGGGACGTAGGACAATATAGTTGACATGATGATCTGCCTACCAAGCTGCACATTTCCACCAAACAGCCATGTTTAAATATAAATTGCTGGTGATCATCCATTATTGACTCTAGGTTTGGCTTCTTCAAGTGCTTACTGTGCCGAGGGTAGTCATCTACCCTCGGCACAGTAGGGGTCCTTCAATTCAATTCAATTCAATCTTTAATTGTCATTGTGCAGTGTACAATACAGAGACAACGAAATGCAGTTGGTATCTCCGAAGGGCAAACTTACGAATAAACAAGTAATTGCGCAGTAGTATGAGTGAGCCTTCTTGATCAGCGAGGATGTGTTGTGGGTCCAGAAGAGGTCATCGGAGATGTTGACCCCCAGGAACCTGAAGCTGGAGACACGTTCCACCTCCGTCCCATTGATATGGATGGGGTTGTGCGTGCAGCCTCTCGATCTCCTGAAGTCCACAATGAGCTCCTTGGTCTTCTTGGAGTTGAGGGCCAGGTTATTGTCAGTACACCATGCTGTTAGGAGCTGAACCTCCTCCCTGTAGGCCGACTCATCGTTGTCGCTGATGAGGCCAATCACCGTCGTGTCATCTGCATACTTGATGATGGTGTTGGTACCATGCTCAGGTATGCAGTCGTAGGTGAAGAGGGAGTAGAGGAGGGGGCTCAGCACGCAGCCCTGGGGTACGCCAGTGTTCAGGGTGAGGGTAGAAGAGGAGTGGTTATCCAACCTAACAGACTGTGGTCTGTTGATTAGAAAGTCCAGTAACCAGTTGCAGAAGGAGGGGTTGATGCCCAGGTCATCGAGTCTGGCGATCAATTTACAGGGGATAATGGTGTTGAATGCTGAGCTGTAGTCGATGAACAGCATTCTCACATAAGTGTTTCTGTTGTCGAGGTGGGAGAGGGCGGAATGGAGTGCCGTTGAGATGGCGTCCTCCATGCTCCTGTTCTTGCGGTATGCAAACTGGTAGGGGTCCAGAGTGGGCGGTAGGCAGCATTTGAGGTGTGCCATGACCAGCCTTTCAAAGCGTTTGGCGATGATAGGGGTGAGTGCAACTGGGCGGAAGTCGTTGAGGCTCGCTGCAGTGGAGTGTTTTGGCACTGGCACGGTGGAGGTAGTTTTAAGGCACGTGGGGACAACTGCCTGGGCAAGTGACAGGTTGAAGATGTCAGTCCAGACGTCTGTCAGCTGTGCAGCACAGGTCCTGAGGACGCGCCCGGGGATGCCGTCAGGGCCGGCAGCCAAACGTACATTGATCCTGCTCAGTGCCACGTGCACGTCGTAGGGATTGACTGTGAGGGGCTGGTGATCATCGGGGAGCACAGCCTTGATGGCCAACTCTTGGTTGTCCCTTTCAAAGCGGCCATAAAAGTGATTGAGTTCCTCGAGGAAGGATGCGTCGCTGGAAGTGGGGGTGGAAGTTGCTGACGAAAAGCTCCTCAATCCGCAGCTTGTATCTGTGTTTGCCGTTCTTGATGCCCCTCTTCAGATTGGCCCTCGATGAACTATAGGCTGTGGAAGGTCCTCGAGAACTGCAGGGTTCATGAAGGTGCCTGGTTACCACCATTTCTGGGGTAATTGGAGATGGAGATCGAAGTGCTTCCTTGCTAGCAATGCCCACATCCTGTGATTGAATAAATCAAACTCAAACTCCATTTTGGTTAAGCCACTGCGGATCATTTTATAACATTTTAATTATCTGTCCAGTGATTTCTTTAGACCTCCACTGTTTCAAGAGTTTTAACATTTAGTATTTGTACACTGATCTATTCCTTGGGCATCCAAGGCGAATGCTCCTTGCGGAGGTGCATAGGGACTTGGGGGTGCTTGTGTAGGATTCCCAAAAATGTTAACGCAATTGAATTGGCAGTAAGGAAGGCAAATGCAATGGTAGCATTTATTCCAAGAGGGCAAGAATACAAAAACAGGAATGTAACAGTGAGGTTCTATACGGCACTAGTCAGGCCGCATTTGGAATATTGTGAGTACTTTTGGGTACCATGTCGGAGGAAGGATGTGCTAGCTCTGGAGGGGGTCCTGAGGAAGTTTACACGAATGATCCCAGGAATGAGTGGGTCAACATATGAGCGTTTGACGGCCTGTACTTGCTGGAGTCTAGAAGGATGAGGGGGACCTCACTGAAACATACAGAATAGTGAAAGGAGTGGATGTGGAGAGGATGTTTCCACTAGTGGGTGAGTTTAGGACTAGCGGTCAAAGCCTCAGAATTAAAGGAGGTTCCTTTAGGAAGGAGATGAGGAGGAATCTCTTTAGTTAGAGGGTGGTGAATTTGGAATTCTTTGCCACAGAAGGCTGTGGAGGCCGTCAATAGTTAATTTTAAGGCAGAGATAGATAGGTTCTTGATTGGTGTCGGGTTATGGGGAGAAGGCAGGAGAATGGGGTTAGAAGGGAGAGATAGATCAGCATTGATTGAATGGCGTAGATTTGATGGGCTGAATGCCTAGTTCTGCTCTTAGCACTTATGCCCTTATGACCTTGCATTTGTCTGCTTTAAAACCCATTTGCTACGGTTTGGATATTTGTTTGATCCATTAATTTGTTGATAGCCGGCTTTGTATTGAATACTTTTTTTTGAAATGAGACCTTTGGCTAAGGTTTTGTCTTGTAGATGAATGTACTTTGAAGAAAGAAGTGAATCTCTAGTTCCCCGGCCAATATTTGTACTCAATCAACCTCTCTAAAATAGATGGTCTGGTCATTATCCATCTCATTACCGTTTATGGGGTCGTGCTGTGAGTGAACATGGATGCTGTGTTTCCTATATTACTGTAGTGCCTACACTTTAAGAGTACCCAATTGATTTTAAGTGCCGTGGGACATCCTGAAGTTGTGAAAGGCATGATGTAATTTGTTTTAGAATAAAAGTTGGAAAGCTTTGTGGTAGGCAGTGTTGAGTGTGAGCCACATGGTCCATAGCTGTGGTGAGTTAGCTGATTTAAGGATGTCATTGGCCTTTCCATCTGAGGCTGGAAAAGGGAAGTCAGACAGATTCCTTTCGCCCTTCAACCCAACCACAGTGTAACTACAGGCCACTGGCCCATCCTGGATAGTTTGTGTTGCCATACAATTGAAGAGGACATGCTCAAGCTTGGTATGGGACCTCCTGGTTAAAGCTTCTGCTTCACTCACTCTCTGTGTTTTGCATATGAATGGAGGGCTGCTTCTGCCTCCATTCATATTCAACTCCATTCAGGTTCAGCCAGATCAAGGCTCCAGCAGTATGACTGCTGCTGATCTGTCTCTGTGATATGTGGGGAAAGATGGAACTATCGAGCCACTGTTTTGCCACCAGCCAGTGTATATTTAGTTTAGTTTAGAGATACAGCGCAGAAACAGGCCCTTTGCCGCCCAGCGATCCCCGCTATTGCGGATTAACACTATAGTACACCCACTAGGGACAATTTTCACATTTATCTGGCCGATTAACCCACAAACCTGTACGTCTTTGGAGTGTGGGAGGAGACCGATGATCTCGGAGAAAACCCACGGTGGCGTCAATGGTGGGGTGAGAGACGTCGCTGTTTCGCTCTGCTCCCGAAGAATGTTTTAATGTGCTAAAATATGAGTTGGAAGACGGGGGAGTTCTGAAAATAACTACCGGAGCTGCTATTTAATTGTGTGTTATCAGAATCCTGCTGATAACAGAGAATAATTGCAGTTTTAAATGAAAAAACAGAAACCTCGCCAGAAGTCTGCAAAAGCCACTTCAAGACCTGCTACAAGAGCCTACTTGAAAAAACCTGAAAAGACTCCTCAATCCCCTCAAACATCAGCTGGAAGTTCAGAAGAAGAAGTTGATTCCCGAAATCCTTCTACAGAATTGACTTTAATGGAGGAACAAATGGAACACCTGGAAAAGTCAGTATTAGCTTCAGTCACTGAAGTTATTTCAAAACTGATACGAGAGGAGAACCTCGTGCTGGACAAAAGCCTCTCTGAAAAAATTAAACAAGGTAATGATACGCTGATGGGGAAAATTGATGACTTAACCAAACGTGTGGTCGAAGTTGAGGAGGATTTAAATAAAAAAATTAAGCAGGTTGATAAGGATTGTAATAAAAAACTGGATACAATGCTAAAATCTACTGAGGTGGCTATGGAAGGAATGGACAATACGATAACTGAGATGGCTAAGGAGATAAGAGACTAAAACAGAACAAGAAATCATTGGGAGGGAGCTTGCTAAAATGAAGTATAAATGCACGGACTTGGAGGCAAGATCAAGGAGACAAAATTTGAGGATAATTGGATTAAAAGAAGGAAAGGAGATTGGACAAAACTTTCAGGAGTTTGCTGCCAATTTACTCAAACAAGTACTTAAGCTGCCTGAAGCCCCGAGAATAGATATGGCTCACCGAGTCCGACGTAAGGCTCAAGCAAGCTTAACTGCCCCCCCAAGACAGATTATTCTGAAATTCTATGACATTTCAACCTTGGAAGGAATTATGAAAAAGATTCCATATGGAGGGAATTTGATGTTTGGAGAAGACAAACTAAGATTCTTCCGTGATTTTCCAGCTGAAGTCATGGAAAAGAGGAATAAGTTTACAAACACGAGAAGACTACTGAAAGAGGTCTCGGGAGTAAGATATGGGATAGTATATCCCGCTAAATTGAGAATTTCTTATAACCATGTTGAACGTGCATTCACGGATCCAGAAGAGGCATTTAAATATGCACAAAGTATCACAAAGGAGGCCTACTGATCGTTAGGAGTTGGTCTCCTACAATAACATCGAGGAGAAGCGACAAAGAAAGGACTGTGTCTCTTTTTTTTTAACATACAAAAAAGACTGCTCTTGTTAAAATGGCGAATCTTCCTCGAGGCACTGTCTAGACTTTATCTGTGGAATGTTAATTCAAGGTCGGATTTTAAGTTTTCATTTCAACAAAGGACTGACAAAGAAGAGAAACTGTGGCGGGGAAAATAAATTGAGAATATAGTGTAATATAGAATACGATTTAAGAAACATATAATTACATACTAACATAAAATATAATTAATAAAATTGGGTAGTATTAATAACATACTAACACATTTTATGGATACAGTAGACTTAATCTAGATCGTGCGTAAAGGGGGGAGGAGATTCAGATACTTGGAAATTATCCAAGGGTCTGAATTTGGTTAACCCCTTGGGACCTGCTGTTGTCTGATACAAAAGTTTGAGACTTAATTGTAATAAATCTAGGCATATTGATAGATATGGATATATAATTAACATAATTACTGTTATATTTAAATATATAATTAATTTGGAAACTACTTTTTTATTTTGTTTTTCCTCCTGGAAGATAAATTTCTAATCTAGCTATTGGAGTATGTTTTATTATATATATATATATATAATTTTGAACTTTGTATCGCTCTCTCTTCCAATTAATAATAATTGGTCAAGGGGGCAGAGCGAAACATATAAAAACATCTACGGAAGTCAATAACAATTTTTCTACCACCTGTTGGTGGCTTGTTTTTAATTATAATATCTTTATTTTTGGATATTATAATATCACTTTTTGTTTGTTAATTATCTTTTCACGACTCTACACTTTCTGGTCTTTTTCAAGGTTTATTCTGAAGGAGAGATGCCAACAAAACTTAACAGCTGGGGATGATCATCCTTCATCTGGAGTTATAAGGTTCTTGGTTGCACCATATGAAGTAAAGGTATTAACATGATCCATAATGCAAGACGATAAACAAAATAAAACTGGAGGAATCACGTTTTGTAGTTGGAATATAAGGGGCGCTAATGAACCAATTAAAAGGGGTAAGATCTTTGCCCAATTAAAAGCCTTAAAAAGTGACATTATTTTCTTACAAGAGACGCATCTGAAATATCAAACACAGATAAGATTGAAGGCAAATTGGATTGGGCAAACATACTACTCTTCATTTACTTCTAAATCTAGAGGCACGGCTATTATCATTCGTAAAGGTATACCATTTAAATTAAAGAATACTATAGCAGATAAAGAGGGGAGGTACGTCATAGTTACGGGAGAAATTTATTCTACTCCACTTACTTTGATAAATATTTATGCTCCTAATTTTGACAACCCCCAATTTTTTAGTAAAATTTTGGATATAATTTCAGAACTTAATCATCAAAATGTGATAATAGGGGGAGATTTGAATTGTGTTTTAGATCCATATTTGGATAAATCAGCAAAACAAAAAAGGACTAACATAAAATCTAAAACGAGTGAACTCCTAAATACATACATGAAAAATTCTAATATAACAGATGTATGGAGGATCGCTAACCCAGTAAGTAGGGAATATTCATTTTATTCAACAGTACATAAAACATATTCACGTATTGATTATTTCTTAGTGGACACAAAACTAATTCCATATACATATAATTCTAAATATCATAATAGTATCATTTCTGATCATTCCCCGTTAACTTTTTCTTTAAAATTAGAAGGAATGCCCGATAAAAATTCGTTTTGGAGGTTTAACCCCCAAATTTTAAATAACTCACAAGGTTGCACATATTTAAAAGAGCAGATGAGATTCTTCTTTGAGACAAATGATACACCAGATATTTCACCCTCTTTATTATGGGAAACTTTTAAGGCATTTATTAGAGGAATTATAATCTCATATCAAGCTTTCCAAAATAAAAAGAATAATACTGAACAATTGCAGTTAGAACAAGAAATTAGACAATTAGATTCAGAAAATGCCAAAGAACCAAAAACTATAGATAAACATAATAAGATAATAATACTAAAATATAAACTAAATAAAATTTTATCGGCCAGAATAATGAGATTATTTCAAATTACAAAACAAGAAAATTTTGAATTTGGTGATAAACCTCATAAACTCCTAGCACGCCAACTGAAAAAAAGGGACACAGAAAATACAATTACTAAATTAAATCAGACAAAGGGGAATTACTAACACTACCTAAAGATATTAATAAAAGATTTGCTCAATTTTATCAAAACTTATATACATCGAAAACCTCTGCAAATAATACTCAAATTGCAAATTTCTTAGATAATTGTAATCTTCCAAAATTAAATATGGTGGAACAAGAGGCATTAGGAGCTCAGATTACACTACAGGAAATAGAAGAAACAATTAGTTCGTTGAAGAACGGCAAAACCCCAGGACCAGATGGCTTCAGTAATGAATTCTATAAAAGATTCTACGAAATAATTTCTCCACGGTTGCAAGATTTATATATATACATTTTTAAAGAAAATAAACTACCAGAAAACACTAACTGAATCAACTATTACACTTATACCAAAAAAGGATAAAGATCTAGAAGACCCAGGCTCATATAGAGCTATTGCACTCCTAAATACAGACCAAAAAATATTAACGAAGACCCTAGCGAGAAGATTGAGTAAATATGTTAGTAAACTAATAAATCCGGACCAAACAGGGTTCATACCAAAGAGATACTCATTTAACAATTTGAGACGGTTGTCTAATATAATGTACTCACATAATACTGAAGAAGAACTAGCAATTATTTCATTGGATGCAGAAAAAGCTTTTGATCAAGTAGAATGGCAATATTTATTCAAAGTATTGGAAAAATTTAATATGGGAGATAATTTTATTTCATGGGTAAAACTATTATATGATAAGCCGACGGCTAGAATACTGACTAATAATATATTATCCCTGAAATTCCACTTAACAAGGGGCAATAGGCAGGGGTGCGCGTTATCGCCCCTGCTTTTTGCACTAGTGATAGAGCCTTTAGCTGAAAGTATAAGAAGCCATCCGAACATTCATGGGTATATTACCAAACACTCAAATAATAAAATTTCATTATATGCAGATGACATATTATTATATATTACAAATTCGCAAATTAGCATACCAAATATACTAAATTTAATAGAGGAATTTGGTTCTTTTTCAGGATATAGAATAAATTGGAACAAAAGCGAAATTATGACGATAAAACCTCAAGAGTCGACACATCTGTTGAAATTCCCTTTTAGAATTACAACAGAAAAATTTAAATATTTGGGCATCCAAATTACTAGGAACTATAAATCATTACTCAACGCAAACTATATGCCTTTATTAACTAAATTAAATGGGCTGATTAAATTTTGGAAGACACTGCCGATGTCATTAATAGGCAGAATAAACGCGATAAAAATGATCTTCTTACCACAAATATTGTACCTATTTCAATCAATACCAATATACATACCTAAAAAATTCTTCAAAAAATTAGATTCTGATATTATAAACTTTATATGGGATTATAAATCACACAGAATAAAAAAAAAACACTTGTGTAAATCTAAAGAATCAGGGGGACTGACACTCCCTAACTTATTGTATTATTATTGGGCAGTGAATATTAAAAATATAATCTACTGGTTGGACAGTTCTGCCCAACAGGTAGATTGGATAAGAATGGAGAAAGAGGATTGTTCCCCTTATAATATAGGAGCGATCCTTCTTTCCCCGATAAAACTGAACAATGTAATATACAAGAAGAATCCAATTATTCATAGTATAATACGAATTTGGAAACAAATAAAATTAACTTTAAAATTAAGAAAATTATCGCTTCTTTCTCCAATAGCTAATAATCCCTCATTCAAACCATCCATTATTGATAAAACGTTTACCCATTGGGAAAGAATAGGAATTAAAATGATGGGAGATATGTATGAAATGGGAAAACTTTTATCATTCCAACAATTACAACTAAAATATAATTTGAAAAGTAATCAATATTTCAAATACCTTCAAATTCAAGATTATTTGAAAAAGTATATACAAGGATATCAAACTTTAACCCCAGATCTACTGGAGGAAGGAATGAATAGAAAGGCAGAATCAAGCAATTTAATATCTTACTTATATAATATAATTCTAAATATAGAAACACCAACGACAGAAGCAATTAGAAGAGACTGGGAACAAGAGTTATTGATAAAAATTCCGAACGATAGATGGGATAAAAATCTATTATATGTAAAACAAATGTTCAATGAATGTAAGACATAACCTAATTCAATTTAAAATTTTACATAGATTATATTATTCGAAAACAAGACTGAATAAAAATATTTTCAAATGTTTCCCCCATCTGCGACAAATGTCTAACTCAAAATGCCACTATAGCACATTCCTTTGTCTCTTGTACAAAACTGTATATATTTTGGAATGAAATTTTTGGAATTTTTACAAAACTATTTAACACAAAATTGAACCCCAATACTGAATTGATTATCTTTGGATCAATGGAAGAGGGAAGTAAACTAACTATATCCCAAGAAGCCTTTCTTAATTATGGTCTAATAACAGCGAAAAAAACTTATACTTAAATTTTGGAAAAACGCACCTACGCCAACATTCAAAATGTGGATCTCAAATATGTCTGAAACGCTACATCTTGAAGAAATGAGATTCCTCTTACTAGGCAAAGTAGACCAATTCTTAAAGATTTGGTCTCCGTTTATCAACTTTATACAAGCATATGGTGCAACATAACATAACCTTAGAAATTAAATGGTTCAGAACTGGGTGACGAATGGGCAAAAATATGAGATAGGTAGATCTCTCCTAATCTTTCATTTCTTATTACTTTTTCCTTTTCTTTCAATCTTTTAACTTCTCACCTCTGTCCTTTATTTTTTTTTTACTTTCTGTTTCTACTTGCTTGTCTATCTATTCCGACACTCTTTATTTCTCTTTTCTCTCACTGTTCTTTTATTATTGCACCAAAAATATGAAGTTGTACAAGAATGAAAATATGTATTTATGTATTATGTATTAGGTACTTAAGTACCAGACTACTGTACTTACTTCTAACAAAAATAAACAAACAAAAAAAAAAAAAAAAAAAAAAAAAAACGATGATCTCGGAGAAAACCCACGCAGGTCACAGGGAGACCATACAAACTCCGTACAGACAGCACGCGCAGTCAGGATCGAACCCGGATCCCCCGCGCTGCATTTGCTATAAGGCAGCAACTCTACTGCTGCGCCACCGTGATTGGCCATTTCAAATATAGGCCTTGATGTGAGGAGGAAAATGACTAGATTGATACCAGAACTGGCAGACATCAGTTCACCACAAAGACAGGGGAACACAAGGTTGATTTTCTTTAAGCAGTGTGCTTTAAAGGTTAATTTAATAGTGTTGAACATTGTGAGGGATTGTAATGGAATTAATAGGGAGACAGTGATCCATAGGTTGTTCCATTGTTAAACCATAGATTTATGATATTGGCAAAATAACAAGAGAGGAGTTTTATTTTACTCTCTTGATGTGGAGGAGTGATGGAAGCAGACTCAATATTACGTGACAATGACCCCGCTGTTACGGTACTAATCATGGTTAAACACACCATTGTGGAATTGACAGCAGTGTCTGGATTATGTACGTTTGCAGGAAACAGAACAACTTGGTTGTTGTCAGTGATTCTTTGCTCCTCCAAAGGCTATGCTGTTTTGCATTTTTCTCCGACAAAATATCCACTGATTGTGAACCATTGCAAACTTCGTATAAGCTGTTCTCATAGGAATCTACCATGAAAATGTTCATCTTTGTTTCATTAGGTATGTGCAAGTTTTTAATGGTTTATTAAACCAGAGCTACTGCTGAGTAAAGTGTCAAAAATGCAGTAGATTTGTTTTAATTTTAATGTTTTGCATGGTACTTTAGTTTCTGTTATGTTTTTGATCTGTTCTTTAATGTACACGTCGTAAAATATAAAACATTCTCAATTTGGCATTTGTACCTTGGTTTACTAGTGACGTTAGTAATGTTATAGGCAACTTCAATAGTATTGGCAACTCGGCTAACTTAATCATATCCTTATTGCTAGACTCTAATCAAGTCTATTGAACTGATGCCTGTCAGCAATTGATGTTAGAAATGTGGGAGATTGTGTCACTAGATTTTTGTGGGTACCTGTTTTCAAGGTCAATAGCAGGCATTGCTACTTTGTACCTTCTCCTGCAACTGCAGAAGATGTAATCCCACTACAAACCTCATTTTCCCATCTCCACCCCTTTCCACCTTCCGCAGAGACCGTTCCCTCTGCAACTCTGTGGTTAACTCATCACCTTCCCATCCTTCCCACCCCCTGCCCAGGAACCTTCCCCTGCAACCGCAGAAGATTCACACCTGTCGCTATACCTCCCCCCTCGACTCTGTCCAGGGACCCCGACAGTCCCTTCAGGTAAGGCAGAGGTTCACTCACACCTCCTCCAACCTCATCTACTGTATCCATTTTTCAAGATGTGGACTCAAACATCGGCGAGACCAAACGCAGACTGGGCGATCATTTTGCGGTACATCTTTGCTCAGCCCGCGTGAACCAACCTGATCTCCCGGTTGCTGGACACTTTAATTCTCCTTCCCATTCCTACACAGACCTTTCTGTCCCCGATCTCCTCCATTGTCAGAGTGAGGCTAAACGCAAATTGGAGGAACAACATCTCATATTTCGCTTGGGCAGCTTACAGCCCAATGGTATGATATTGATTTCTCTCACTTCAGGTAGCCCCAGCATTCCCTCTCTCTCTCTCTCTCCCACTCGAGTCACACCAGTTTCTCATTTTCACCCTACAAATTGCTTACAATGGCCTGTATCCTTTATCATCGTTACTTTTTTGCATTAGTTTTAGTTTAGTTTAGAGATACAGCATGGAAACAATCCCTATGATCCACCGGGTCCGCGCTGACCAGCGATCCCCGCACATTAACACTATCCTACACCCACTAGGGATAATTTTTACATTTATCAAGCCAATTAACCTACAAACCTGTACGTCTTCGGAATGTGGGCGGAAGCCCTAGATCGCGGCAAAAACCCACGCAGGTGATGGGGAGAACATACAAACTCCGCAGAGGTGTTGCGTATCTTTCATTCATTGTTCGTTATCTCTCCACATCACTGTCTATATCTCTCGTTTCCCATATCCTGAACCAGTCAAAAGAAGGGTCTCGACCCAAAACGTCACCCATTCCTTCTCTCCAGAGATGTTGCCTGTTACTCCAGCTTTTTGTGTCTATCTATTGTTACTTTGTTGTTCATTGTAAGATCCGGGCTTAAATATGTGCAACAGTAATAGTAATGGTGAATGAAGTCAGTGTCATTGTTGGGCATTTGTCCCCTTGTGCTGTGTGATTCTTATCTATAATTTTGTGGGGGGGGGGGGGGGGGGGGGGGAGTAGCTATTGATGGTTTTACTCCCTTATAATACTTGGGAACAGAAATTCACAACAGTATGGGGAGAAAGTGCAGTGGTTAGAAATTAAAGAACTATTACAGATTCCATGATCTTGGGTACACGTGGAATCGCAGCAATGTTGACAGATGCTTTGTCATTTACAGGACGCTAAGGAAAATGTTGGGAAGACCGAAACCTGGAGAATCGGAGGATGATCTCCTACTGTTCCAGAAAAAGTTCCTAGCCACGGGAATATCTCCAGCTGCTAAAGTCATAAAGAAGGCAGACAAGAGGAAAGTGGAACCCAACAGTGCTGATGGAAGTCAGGCAGGCGAAGATTTAAGAGACGTGGTTACTTTGGAAGGTTAGGATTATTCTTTGTCCTTACTATAAGAGTGCTAGGTCTTGTGAGTGGGGTACAGTGTAAAGAGGAACTTTGTACCCCTCTTACTGGACTCTATATGGTATGAGGTATTGTTGATATCTAGCGATATCCTGCAGCTCCGCTCTTGCTCCCCCTGTCCCCATTCGTAACAAGGACAGAGTCCTCCTTGTCCTCACCTTTCACCCCATCTGCCGGCGCATACAGCATATAATCCTCCAACATTTTCGTCACCTCCAACGGGATCTCACTACTGGCCACATCTTCCCATCTCCACCCCTTTCTGCTTTCCACAGAGACCGTTCCCTCTGAAACTCCCTGGTCAACTCCTCCCTTCCCACCCCAACCACCCCCTCCCCAGGTACTTTGCAACCACAGGAGATGCAACACCTGTCCCTTTACCTCCCCCCTCAACTCCATCCAAGGACCCAAACAGTCTTTCCAGGTGAGGCAGAGGTTCACTTGCACCTCCTCCAAACTCGTCTAATGTATTCGCTGTTCCAGGTGTCAACTTCTCTACCTCGGCGAGACCAAGCACAGGCTTGGCGATCGTTTCACTGAACACCTCCGCTCAGTCCTTCTTAACCTACCTGATCTCCCGGTGGCTCAGCACTTCAACTCCCCCTCCCATTCCCAATCTGACCTTTCTGTCCTGGGCCTCCTCCATTGTCAGAGTGAGGCCCAGCGCAAATTGGAGGAACAGCACCTCATATTTTGCTTGGGTAGTTTACACCCCAGCGGTATGAACATGAACTTCTCTAACTTCAGATAGCCCTTGCTTTCTCTTTCCAACCCCTCCCCCTTCCCAGTTCTCCCACTAGTCTTACTGTCTCTGACTACATTCTATCTTTGTCCCACCCCCTCCCCTGACATCAGTCTGAAGAAGGGTCTCGACCCGAAATGTCACCCATTCCTTCTCTCCAGAGATACTGCATGTCCCGCTGAGTTACTCCAGCATTTTGTCTACCTTCGATTTAAGACGGCATCTGCAGTTCTTTTCCTCACAGAAAATAGTATACATACAGTGTGATAAATACAGTGTCGACTCCAAAACAGCAGAATGGTGCAAATATTTTATTGCAATCTAAGTTGGTACAAAAAAATACTGAAGTGCATTAATGGAATAACCAAACGAGGTAGAGTTAATAGCAAGAGTACACGGCAGCACTTCTGGGAAGGGTGTTCAGGTGTCTGATAGTAGTCAGGACATTTTGGACTTTTAAGCTCCTATGTTTTCTTCCAGAAGGGAGAAAAGGGAATGTCCAGATTGGTGTGCATCCTTGGCAATACTTCCAGCCTCACTTATGCAACATTCCGTGAAGATGGACTGGATAGAAGGAAGTGAGCTGGTGGTAGACGGAACTGTGTCCACCACTCTTCACAATCAGACAGCCAAGGGCAGAGACGTTGCCATTCCAGGCTGAGATGCATCCTGTCAGAATATTTTCTTTAGTGCATCTGTAGAAGTTCAAGAGAATCCTTGGGGACATGCTGAAGAAATGCTTACTAGTAGCCTTACCCCATTACTCAAACCTCACGTCAAAAACCTTGGCGTGATATTTGACTCCGCGTTGAAATTTGACAAACAAGTCAATGCCGTGGTAAAAGCTAGCTTCTTCCAGCTTCGGACGATAGCTAAAATAAAACCTTTCCTCCAACTTGACGACCTAGAAAAGATCATCCACTCATTTATCTCCTCCTGCCTTGGTTACTGCAACTCCCTTTACACTGGTATCAGCCAATCATCCCTCTCCCGCCTGCAATTGGTCCAAAACGCCGCAGCGAGTCTCCTGATGGGCACCCGAAAAAGGGACCACATCACCCTGATTCTGGCCTCTCTCCACTGGCTCCCAGTGCGGTTCCGAATCAGTTTCAAGCTCCTTCTTTCTGTTTACAAAGGGCTTGCCCCCACCGACATCAAAAATCTGCTTACCCACTATACCACCTCCAGGTCCCTCAGATCGGCCGACTTGGGGTTACTGACCATCCTGGCATAAGCTCGGGGAGACCGCGCTTTTGCGGTTGCAGCACCTAGACTATGGAACAGCATCCCTCTTCCCATCAGAACTGCCCCCTCCATCAACTCTTTTAAGTCTAGACTTAAAACTTATTTCTACTCTCAAGCCTTTCTTGAGGTCCTCTGAGGGAGCGCTGTATGTATGTGTCTATGTATGTATTGTTGATCTATGTACCACTGTTTGCAGCACGTTAGTACCTGCACTAATGTAAAGCACTTTGGTCAATGAGAGTTGTTTTTAAATGTGCTATAGAAATACAATTGAGTTAACTTGACTTGACCAATATGTTGGAGAAGCGTGCTTGTCTAAATCCTCCACACAAGCACCTTACACTCTTTTATTTTCACCTCACTCTAATATATCCTATTCTTTAGAATATATTTAGCTTCCATATTAATGTCAATAAGATGAGTATATATCTTGTATTTGGGAAGGTTCCATCAAGTTCTGCCAAATGCCTATAGCTGAGCAGTGTTGACGTATTTTAATTCACCTCACGTCTATTTCCAAGGCATTGATTCTCTGCTTCTATCTTTCCTCCCTCAACCTCCCTCTCCCTCGACAAAGGTCACTGAAATCTCTTCCATTTTATGTTGGTGTCAGTTTGCTCTTGTGCAGCACCTTTGTTTGCTTTTGCCTTGCATTGTGATCTCATTTCAGAAGTTCAATCCCTACCTTGGGAACTTGATGGTACACTGGTGTTACACTGATACAATGCCTTAGCTTGGTTGAAGCATCCAACTGAAGCTCGGTTGAATATTCATTATCAATGAATAAAAAGTATGTTTCTGATGCCAAGCCCATTAGTTGACCCTCAACCAACGTTGACAAAAGAGACACACAATGCTGGAGTAACTCAGCTGGACAGCCAGCATCTCTGGAGAAAAGGAACGTTTCAGGTCGAGACCTTTCTTCAAAGAGATGAAATGATTATTGTAACAGTGTCATTCGGGGGATATTGCTGTTTAAAAATGATTATTTATCTGTAACGTTCTAGCTCTTCCTGACCTTCCTCCACCATTAATGCAAGTCCCGCCCAAGAAGGTTAAAGCAGAAGGAGTCCGATTCCAAGAGGATGATGGGGAGGAGCAGATGGATCTACAGGACACACACATCACAGCTGTCCTTTCCAAGATTATTGTAAGTTTCTGCACATTATTCAGTAAAACTCTGATCCACTAAGTCCAATAGTTGGACAGTAATCCACTGTGTGGTACACTGGGAATTTATTATAATGCTAGGTAACATCTGCAAAAAAAATGAAATGAATGTGTGTTGGAGCATTTGGTGAAATAACACTCAATAATCAGGAAAATCTCTCAGCCTGGCATCATTAAAGTTCTGATCATGCCAGATGATCAGAGTTTATTGTGCTTCTCTTCTCCTGCAATGCTTGCATCTCATAGTTCATCTGAAGGTTTTGGATGGCTTTGGATCAATGGTTCTTTATGATCACGTGTATTAAGGTATTGTGAATTTTTTGTTTGCATACGTCACAATGTGATTTTTGCCATAGATAAGTACAATCCCTGGTTAAGTACAGAATACAACGACACTGTCCTCTGAGTCTATATGCAAGAGTCGCCAGGTTTGACGCCATTTCGAAGTGTACGCTGCAGCTGGCCATAAGACCCGTTGCAGCCATTGCCTCCATGCAGTCATCCCATGGACCAGCGTCCCTCTCCTTCCCCGGCTACCTCAGCCTTTGTGCCATGCGGGCACCTCCCACAGCCAAATTTGGGGGCACAGAAGGAAAGACCCTTGGTTCTTTCTACTGGCCCTTCATCCAGCAGCCGCTGCTGTCGCTGACTCCCTCCACCCTCTTTGGCACATGGTCTTCGGGGGCAAGCAGGCACCATGCTCGGCGTCTTCACTCTCCTGGTTCCATTTGGGGCGAGCCAGTCTTGCCGTTGGGGTATGGCTGGTGTGGGCAAGTTGGGCCGAAGGGCCTGTTTCCACGATGTATCACTCTTTGACTCTATGTTAAAGTTTCAACATTTTCAACAGTTTCAACAACTGCATTCATTCTATTATCCTTCAGGAGAGAGATACGTCAGCGAGTCCTATAAACCCTCCAATGTCGACAGGGCTTGCCTTCCCAAAGGTCTTTCACAGGTCGGAGATACAGAGCGAGGTAAACTATTGTACATTTTCTGGTTTTGCTTTGCAGATAAGAGGAACTGATGTTATACAGATAATCTCAAACTGGCACAAGAGCCTATAATTGGAAAAAAAACTCAAAACAATTCAGAAGTATTCAGCTGGTCTGGCAGCATCTGGACAGAGAGGTGTATAAATAATAATGAGAGTCGATAGTTTTTCAGCAGAGCTTGGGGAAAAAAAAAGTGTTGAATGTATTAAGTATTTAATGTATTCTAAGATGGTACAAAAGCAGAGAAAGGGGTGGGAAGAAATGAGAAAATCTGAATGCTCAAAATACACAGCATCACATAGTAGACATGGAAAGTGAATCTAAGTGAAAGTTTCAGGTTGGTAACCTTTCATTCTGACAAGGTCGTTGTCAGGATGGAAGGCAGGTAAAATGACATGAGATGATGGAGCAAGGCAAATGAAATGAGAAATGACATGAAGTAAATGATGAGTCTAAGGAAGCTACAGATAGGAAAAATAGAATCATTTATCAACAACTGTCTGGGGAAAAAAGATGGAAGTATTGTTTCAAATTATTGAATGATTTTAAGTTAAAGACATTACCCACTTAAAAAGATATGGTGCTGTTCTTTGAACATATGATCTTCTTAATTTAAATAGCATAATAAGCAGATTAAACTGATCAGAGTGGAGTTGGAGGAAGTATCAGATCGCCATGAGTTACAGTGGTGGACAGAAATGTTTCACAAACTAGCCATCTAATTTCCATTCAATATGCGTCAATTGTGAGGAACTGCGTTGATCACGGTAAATAGAGTTGACTAAGCTAAAAACAGGCCAAGTAGGTGGTTGTTTCACCTGGAAGGTGTGTTTGGAACTCCTCTGGTAGAAAGGGAGAAGGTAAAAAGACCGGTTTTGCATTACATGAGCAGATTTACCTCCACCATGCATGCAGGGCCTTCAGCCTTGCTTGCCCTCTTTCCTCTATTTATGCCTTGTATCCCTCCCACAGTCAGGGTAGGGGTTCCTCTTTGACCACATAGCATTACATTCTCCACCTGTAAGCTATTGGCTGAGACAAGTTAGGCTGATTGGGCTGTTTTCTGTGTTATCCTTTTTGTGTAATTAGATGTGATTATCTCGTGAGTCGCAGAATCGGAATAAAGCAAAGGATTCTGAAGATGGCAAGATTTGGTGCTGCAATTAGCCTTTTAATTCTGAGGCCAGAGCTCTGATGCAGCCTAGTCTGTAAAAAGGCACGAGTTTGGGCAGTCACAGTGCAGTCTAATATGTATGAGCTCACAATCTTACAATCACCCCAGAATTACACGATAATCTCCACTACTGACCCCAAATCAGACATATCTGAAGAAGGGTCTCGACGCAAAACATCACCCTTTCCTTCTCTCCAGAGATGCTGCCTGCCCCGCTGAATTACTCCAGTTTATTGTATCTATCTACAGTAACTAACTGTCCTTTAAAGATTTAAGCAGAAAGTATACTTATCTGTTTACCTTATACTTTGTACCTGTGACATCTATGGCACAATGGATAGAGCTCTTGTTTCAGAATCAAAAGGTTCGGCATTCAAAACCCATCCAGACAATTCTACGGAAGGATCACAGACCATGTTTATCTCTCCAAAGATGTTGGCTGAATTGTTACGCGTTTCCAGGCATTTTCTGTTTTTATCCCAGTCCAGGTGGTTGCATTGAAGATCTGGATAATATCTCACTGTATTACTGAGGAGAGAACTATACTATTAGAGCTGTTGATGTTTTAATGGCAATTAACCCTTATTCCTGGATGATAGTAAAAGTTCAAATGGAATTGTTATTGATGCAAATTATTTAGGAGGTCAGTGTAGTTGGACGAAGCGGTGCACAAATTGGCGACTAATGTTTAACACAAGAACAGTGAATGAAGGCTGAAAAGCATGCTTCATTCACAGAAAAGTGGCCTGGGACATTCTGAATACATTCTGTAATAGAGCCTATACTGCAATCTGCTTTCCGCACTACTCGTGTGCCTCCAATGAAATCAGAAATTGTTTCATTTCAGATATGCAACACAAAAAGTTTAGTTATAGAGTCATAGAGAGATACTACACAGAAACAAGCCCTTCAGCCACAAGTCCATGCTGACCATCCATTTTCATATAAATCGTGTTATCGTACACACAGTCCCATCAACTCTTCATAAATTCTAACACTCACCTGCAGATGAGGGTTACTTTACACTAGACAATTAACCTACCAACCCACACATCTTTAGGTTGTGGGAGGACACCAGCTGGACATCAGCTGGAGAAAATCTATGTGGTAACAAGAAAGTGCAAACACCACATGGACAGCACCGAGGGCAGGATCGAACCCAGATTGCTGGAGCTGCAAGGCAGCCGCTCTCCCAGTCATGCCACTGATGGCTGTTGATGGCTAGACTATGTCCCTGAAATAAATGTTTACTGATGTGATATAATAATTCTGGACCATTTGGGGTGAACATTGTATGGAATGGACTCCATGATAGATAAAAGGAGAAGCAACCATAAAAATACTTTTGCAACTACATGTTTTGGTCTATCTGGATGATGTATTTGGATGATCCAAGGAATCTCGTTTCATTTTGCATGCCTTTTAATCATGCAAGGTGCATTTTTCTTTTCTTGCAGCAGTTGAAGCCAGTTTCAGGAAATAAAAGTATCTTTGCCCAGAAACTTGAGGCAAAAAGAGCAGCCGAAGCATGTCAAGTGGCGTCTTCTGAAGATGGAATCAGCCCATTGATTATGTGCACAGGGACGCAAAGGTCAGCCCAGTCTCGGGCAACAGAAACGTCGGAAAATAAACATTCACCAGGTGAATAAATAGGAGAGTTTGCAGAAAAGGTTGCATTTTTCCCTCACCATGCACATAATGTTGTGATACTAGATTAACAGGATAGTCCGGGTGGTTCCTGTTCTTCTACGGAACTGCATGGTAGCTTGGTCTATGCATGTCTAGAACATCTTTCCATTGTTTGGTCATCCATATGACTTTTAAGGCATGTCTTAACAGGAGGGAAGTGCAGGAATAATGTCCCTGGTTAATGTTGGGCCACCAATATAAATAGCAATGGGAATAAAAACAGAAGCTACTAGAACACTCAGCAGGGCAGGCAGCATCTGTGGAAAGAGAAACTGAGTCAATGTTTCATATTGAAGCTCCTTGGACAGAAATTAAACTTAGAAAAGTTTCAATATGAAACTTTAGTTCTATTTTTCTCCCCACAGATACTGTTCGAACTGCTGAGCGTTTTCCCTATTTTTATTTTATTGTTTTTATTTCAGATATCCAGCATCTGCTGTTCTTTTGGTTTTCAATTTAATTAAGTCAGGAGCAGGTTACCTTGTGAGTAATCCTTCATATTACAAAACAAATCACCCACGGTCCAATTGACGAACAGAATGAAATATGTTCATTCCACCGTTTCAGATTTGTTTGATAAATTCCACACCTTTGTTATGTCTTAAATTTTAATTTGCTTTATTGGCACACAGGTACAGATATTGGGAGACCGACTTCAGGAGACAAGCTGGGTTTAGAAAGAGACCCTCAAGAAGCTCAGAGGATTCACGAAGAGAATTTAGCCAGACTGCAGGCCATGTCTAAAGAAGAGATTGAGGAAGAACGCAATAATCTCATGGGCCGGTTAGGTGAGGGATGGTGCCACTGCTGTCTGCATTCAGCAACCAGTGGCTGGCTTTCATTATTAGTTTTTCTTCCTCCGGCTTCTGCTTTTCCTCCTCAGAATATCAAGGTAGCAAATTTAGTTTAGTTTGGAGATACAGCGTGGAAACAGGCCTTTTGGCCCACTGAGTCCGTGCCCAGCAGCGATCACTCCATACACTATCACTACCCTACATAGTAGGGACAATGTTACTACTTACCGAAGCTAATTAACCTACAAACTTGTGCGTCTTTGGAGTGTGGGAGGAAACTGGAGCACACAGAGAAAACCCACGCAGTCACAGGGCGAATGTACAAACTTGGCTTCAATTTGCAGCTTGTGCCATATACATACCATGTACACACACACATACACACCATATACACACCATATACACTGTGTGGATAAAGTTGCTCTCCAAGGTCCCTTTTAAATCTTTCCCCTGTCATTTTAAACTTATGCTCTCTAGTTTAGGACTCCTGGAACCCAGGGAAATGGGTTATTCATCATATCTGTACCCCTCATTGTTTTATAAATCTTTATACAAGGTTACCCTCAGCCTCCTATGCTTCAGGGGAGAAAATACCCAGTCTATTCAGCCTCTCTTTATAACTCAAATTTACCAGACCTGGTGACCTTGTAAATCTTATTTTGCACCCTTCCAAGTCTAATTCCACAATTCCTACAGTGGTGCAACCAGAACTGTACACAATATTTCAAATCTAATGTAATATAGCTGTAACATAATGTCCCAACTGTATTCAGTGCATTGACCAATGGAGGCAAGAGTGCCAGATTTTTTTTTGCTTTGTCGTCGCTTTCATGGAACTATGTTTCTGTATCCTGAGGACTCTGTGTTCTACAACACTCCCCAGCACCTGTGTACGTTGTGCCTTGGTTTGTCTCACCAAAATGGAACACCTCACATTTATCTGAATTAAATTCCACCCGCCATTGGCTCTGTTGATCAACATCCCATTGTAATCTTAGGTAATTTTCTTCACTGTCCACTTTACCACCGATTTTAGAGTCATCTGCAAACTTACTAAAGTTTCCATCTACATTCACATCAAAATTGTTAATATAAATAATGAAGAACCACGGATCCAGCACTGATTTTGTGGCACACCACTTACTACAGGCCTCCAGTGTGAGAAATAAGTCTCTACCAGCACCCCCTATTCTCATGGTTTATATGTTGTACCTAGTTGGCCAGCTCACCCTGAATCTCATATGATCAACCTTCCAGACCAACCTGCCATCCAGTACCTTGTCAAAGGCCATGCTATAACCTATGATGACAACGTCTCCTGCATCGGCCTTATCAACCTTCTTGGTCACCTCTTTTAAAAAAAGACTCGGTCAAATTTGTGAGACATGACTTCACATACTGTACATAAAACTATGCTGACTATTCCTAATCAATCCTTGCCTTTTCAAATGCATGTAGATCCTGCCTCTGAGAACTGAAAGATAATAAGTGCAAGTTGCATTTGCGAGACACCTTAACAAATGTGAACAACTTTAAACAGTGTTTTAAAAAAAACAAAAACTATAACAGATGATGGAAAGGCTTTGAGGTGTCAAACAGTGAGTGCCTCACTACAGCATGCCCAATCTTTGACCTGATTTTGTTGTCACCATGTTCATGCAGCTCGTCCATTGGAGTTGCCAACCTCCTGATATTGATTGTGGGGGGGTTTTGATGATTGTTTATTGTCAAGATGAGATGCTTATGCTATGTCTTGTTGGAGATTGTCATTGACTAGCATGAGTGGTGCAAGAGTTATTTGCCACTGATCAGTCCCTGCCTGAGTGTTGTCTAGGTCTTGTCGCATGCAGGTGTGGACTACTTCATTTGCTGAGAGTTGTGAATGGAATTGAGCATTGTGCAGTCATCAGCAACTTCCTCACTTGATCATTTGTGATGGAAGAGAGTTAGTTGAAGAAGCAGCTGAAGAAGGTTGGGTGTGGGATACTGTACTTCATGAACCCTCGCAACTGTGACCTGGCGCTCTGATTATTGATCTTCAACAATAATCTTTTTATATGAATTATGCCACTACGGCTGTCCTGGTAGTATTTGAACTTGCTTGTCCACATTGTTCACCCATATCTTGATTACTAGTCCAGTCATTTAAACGTAGCACCAGCACCGTAATCACTATTGTCATTTCAGGAAAGAGCAGCTAATTTGCACACAGCAAGGTTCCAGAAACAGTAATGAGATTACAACAAGATAATTTGTTTTTAGGCAGCATGGCAGAGAAAAGGCTTCCTCAAACATTGTCAGAAGAATAGACGAGGATTGCTGTTTAATAATGTTTGTCTAAAAGATGGTCATAGATCTGTACAGTATGGAAACAGGTCCTTTGGCCCGTCTTCTCAATGCTAACCTGGTTGGCATATTGGGCTAGTCCTATTTATTTCTAGAAACATAGAAACATAGAAATTAGGTGCAGGAGTAGGCCATTCAGCCCTTCGAGCCTGCACCGCCATTCAATATGATCATGGCTGATCATCCAACTCAGTATCCCGTACCTGCCTTCTCTCCATACCCTCTGATCCCCTTAGCCACAAGGGCCACATCCAACTCACTCTTAAATATAGACAATGAACTGGCCTCAACTACCCTCTGTGGCAGAGAGTTCCAGAGACTCACCACTCTCTGTGTGAAAAAAGTCTTTCTCATCTCGGTCTTAAAGGATTTCCCCCTTATCCTTAAGCTGTGACCCCTTGTCCTGGACTTCCCCAACATCGGGAACAATCTTCCTGCATCTAGCCTGTCCAACCCCTTAAGAATTTTGTAAGTTTCTATAAGATCCCCTCTCAATCTCCTAAATTCCAGAGAGTATAAACCGAGTCTATCCAGTCTTTCTTCATAAGACAGTCCTGACATCCCAGGAATCAGTCTGTATAGGCCCATAGTCCTCTAAACCATTTCCATCATTATATCTGTCCAAATGTCTTTTAAATGTCATAAAGTTATCCACTTCTATAGCTTCCTCCAGCAGCTCATTCCAGATATGGACCAGCCTCTGAGTGAAAGAATCTCTGCTTATTCACCTTAAACCTTTGTCCTCTAATTTTAGATCCCTCTACTCTGGGAAAAAGACTGAGCGTTCACTTAACCTCATGATCCAGTACACCTCAACAAGGTCACCCCTTACTCTCGTGCTCCTAAGAAAAAAGTCCTAGTGTGTCCAACCTCTTCCCTATAACTCAAGCCCAGGTAACGTCCTGGTGAATCTCTTCTCCACCCTATCCAACTTAATGAATTTTTTTCCTGCAACTCGGTGGCCAGAACGGCACACAGTACTCCAAGTGTGGTCTCACCAATGACCCTTGTTGAGGTGTACAGCTGCATCATGATGCCCCAACCTTTGTACTCAATACCCTTCCCAATGAAGGCAAGCATGCTAAATTAGGTATGTTACAAAACTTACCTCGAGCAGCGCTGCAGTTCTGCCGCTCCCCGTGTGCGTGACTTTGGCGCCTTTCAGAGGGGGGCGTGTTTAAAGTGCCGTTTTTCCACACAGGGCAAATCGATCCATGTCGGGCGATTTCATTGCTGAATAAAAATCGCTCCGACATTTCATTCATGAAGGTATTTTTAAATTACGCTGGATTATTTATTAGCTAGAGTAATTTAAAAATCATCTTCTAAAGCCGTGAGCGCCGACAACGGGAAGGATTTTACGTAGGGGAGAAAATAAAGTACACAGTTTATTTTTACATTAAAACTTGGTTTTTAGGAAGCCTTTAATCACATTTTCATGTTGTGAAATGGGGACAAAAAAAATGTATGAACCGGCAGTGTTTTTAATGCTGACTTCACCGCAAACCGCAACGTTCCAATCCATCGCTTTCCACTAAAACCCACTCGCAAGTTGATTTAAATGGCCATTAATTTACAGGAATGAAACACTAAATTGGAAGGAATTTGGCCTATAAATTCATGAAAATGAGATTTAAAAATCATGTTATATTGTGAATTATTGTGTGAATGTTATTTGGACACTTAGGCAATTTAAAAAAGTTTATCTTTTCTTAAGAAATGGATAATGTTTAGATCTAGTAATTGAATTTTGTAATTAGCTACAATTAGGTAACTAACTAATTATATGCTTTAATTTCAGGTCATCCAAGTAATATTGTTTCATATTTGTTTCAGAATGCTTCAATCTATAATAACTGAAAATTTCATTGTTCTCTTAATTTTTAAGAAAGTTATGGGCTTTTGACTGTCCTAGATCACAGCTTTTGTGTTAAGTCAATGGAAAGGCAATGGGGAACAAGATGCTAATTTCCGAGTATGAAAATGGCCATAACTTTTTTAATACTAAAGATATGAAAGTGAATTAGGTGTCAAATTAAATTTATTTTTATGCTTTATGTGATGGGATAAATTGCAGACTTGATTTTTTAAATCTCAAAATTTTGTAACATTGCTAGCTAAATGCAGCCTTCACCACACTGTCCACCGGATTTGTCACTTTTAAGGAACCATGTACCTGTACTTCCAGATCTCTCAGTTCTACAACATTCTTGGTGGGCTATACCTTCTGTTGACACCTCTGACAGTATAAGATTCACCCGGCATTGTACCAAGTGGCAGCTTGGATAACATGCTCAAGCTGCGCACGAAGGCTTGATTAAAGGGCCTGTCCCATTGTACGATTTTTTTCGGTGAATGCCAGCGTCTTATCATATGAACATTTCAAAATCCAGCGGCGACAAAAAAACACCGCGCATCACACGTCATCATGCCGTGTCACCGCCGCATCACGCCGCAAATTTTTCAGTGGCCTGATACGTCGGTCAATGATGCCGGCAGTCGCCAAAAAATCGCCAAGTGGGACAGGCCCCTTAGAGGCAAGGCTGCACTGAAATGCATGGTATTTGTTCACTTGCCTATGGCAATAGTGATATCTAATCACAGCTGAGTGGAGGCTTCCATCTATTACTTTTGGATATAACATTAAATTTTGCCCAGGTTACTCTGCATACAAGGATGTTGGGGTGGATCCAATACCTTGGTATTGGATCTTAAATTTGCATTGTTTTGTGAAAGCTGACTACTGCTCAAGGCATGTGAAGGAAAATTTTAGACTGATTGGGATGTTTCTTAGATATTTGTTTGAGTATTTTCAAGTGTCTATTTACAAAATGTCAATCCAGTAAAAGTTGAAATGTACACTTAGTTTTCCAAGAGTTTTTGAATAAAATGTAGCAATGCTCATAGTTGATAAATTCTAGGATTTAGAAAATGTGTCAATAGGTGTTGCACATCCATAGATGGGCTATGTGTGGTGTTGAGAAATGCTCCAGTGATGATGAATGAGTGCAGGTTGATGATGGAACCAAGGATAGGCATTATAGCTTGGTGACATATATTAATTGCTGGAATTGGATACTGGTGATATGTTATTTTGATGCATTTTTCAGGCTGATGCAATTTATTAATTGACATGTACATTTTCGCAACTACATTGATGGGCCTTGTCTATTAATATGTTGTTATTACTGAGGTTTAGCACAACGGTAGAAATCTTCAGATTTCGGATTGATTAAATTTTAGGTGATGATTTTATAAAATTTAACAATAATTAGTTCTTCCCACCAAGTATGTTAACACTTTTTTATCTTTCTGCCAACCATTTCCCAACCCCCTTCAAATTTCCTTTTTAACTAGACTCAAGTTTGATTGCTTTTCTAAAATCAAGAAGATCAGGGAAAAGCTACATTGAAGCCTCCAGCAATAAAACCAAGGCACAAGAAGCTGAAAACAATGATGATAAGCAAAGGGATTCTCGCCTCGAGGCCGAACTACAGTTCAACTCGCCCAACGATGATCCAATGGATCAAGAATGTACAGGTAAGAAACTCAGCATGAAAGATGTAATGGCAGTGGTCAAACTCATAAGAGTTCTTTCCAATGAACAAATAATGAAGACGTTGTTTTAACTGGCCGAGAGGTTGGAAACCAGCAAATACTTTCAAGGTTATTGGGACTGGAGCCAGAAAAATGAGAATTTATTTTTGTAACAAGTCAATTAGATTTATAATTGCTTCCTGATAAAGTGGAATAAACAAGTTCAGTGGGTCATTTTCAAAAAGGGTCTAGATAAATACTTGGAGCAAATGCTCAATGCTATAAGTAGAGAAGTTAGTGAGTGGTGAAGTTATGCAAATAGTTGCTTCGCTCAATGTGCTGCCTTGGGCTTGCAGGTCTGGTTGATTTCATTCTGAGTTGAAAGTATTGGAACAAAAGAGATCAGTTAGAATTTAGTTGAAATCCCCTCATAGTCTCTTTCTTTACCTGAAAACATCTGTTCAACAACATCCTGATGGGCACATCTCTTCTTCGTTCATCCCTTGGAATGTGATAGCTTTCTCTGCTGGACTACAAGCTACAGAATTCCCTATATAAACCCCCTGCTTCTCCACGTCTTTAAACGCCATGCTGGTAGTGCCTGTCAAGCAGACGTTCCAGACTATTGAATAACCAAATGCACTTTAACTTTACTTTTACATTTGGTGGAGTGCCTGTTTCTATTATCTGTACAGGAACATTCTTAAGGGGTTGGACAGGCTAGATGTAGGAAGACTGTTCCCGATGTTGGGGAAGTCCAGAACAAGGGGGTCACAGTTTAAGGATAAGGGGGCAGTCTTTTAGGACCGAGATGAGAAAATGTTTTTTCACACAGAGTGTGGTGAATCTGTGGAATTCTCTGCCACAGAAAGTAGTTGAAGCCAGTTCATTGTCTATATTTAAGAGGGGGTTAGATGTGGCCCTTGTGGCTAAAGGGATCAGGGGGTATTGAGAGAAGGCAGGTACGGGATACTGAGTTGGATGATCAGACATGATTATATTGAATGGCGGTGCAGGCTCGAAAGGTCGAATAGCCTACTCCTGCACCTATTTTCTATGTTTCTAAAAGCTTCTGCTCATCTGATTTGCACTCAAGGTGTCAGGGCCTCACCATGTCCAGCACTGTAGTCCAAACCTCTGCTAATTTCTCAGCACTTAGGCCTGGAAACCTGCCTACTGGGCCTGGGGAGTCCAGTGGGGCCCATTGGGTGTAATGGGAGATAAAGAGTTGCTGGGAGGAGAAGGATAAGTAAAGCTTGTTTTCTTCTTGTGATTTAAATCCGTTTAATTATTGTAATTGTTTCCTGTTATTTTGAGGTGTTTATATTCTTGTTCAGGGATAATATGTTTAACTTTGAGGAATATCAGAAGGTTTATGGATGTCAGATATTCATAAAATCCCTGCTCACATTGAATGCCTGACATCTTTGGCAGCCACGAAGACATTGGCTGGGTTCAGTCAGCTGTCAAAGACATTTGGAGGGTGTAAATGTTGATTGGAAGGCCTCTGTGCTGCATTGGGCCTTGCCAGTCAACTGGTGGGCGTATTCCCAATGAGAGATTGTGCTTGGAGGCCTGTTAGCAGAGCAAGTGACAGGCTCGCTGTGGGCCATTCATTGTGAATATAGATTTTAAAAAACAATGTTTGGTGCCGGGGCTACCTTTTATTCTCTGTTATCTTTTCTCCTTTCTTTGTCAGGGTCTTACATTTATTAGTAAGATTAAATGAGAACTTACCAGTTTGAAGTTTGATCTTTATTTTATAAGGAGTTACGATGAGGGATTACGTGAAGACCCCGCCAGCACGCATGCGTGACATTCTTCAAAGCAGCGGTGTGAAATCCCAGATACCAGAGTTGACTAACATAGTAAGATAAGAGAACTAGCATACCAGTTGACCTTTATAATAGAGGGTTTGGGAGCGGAGGGCACGTAATCCCTCATTGTATCTCCTCATAAAATAAAGATCAAACTTCAAACTGGTAAGTTCTCATTTAATCTTACTATTTTACTTCGGAGTCACGTGAGTGATTACGTGAAGATTTCAAAGCTCTGTGATTTCATGCCCTGGAAAGAGTCCATGCTCACACACTGCCATTACGAGAAATGGAGGAGTATGTTAACGTATTTCATACATGAAACTGTGCTGAAAAACAAAAGGTATTTATTCCATAATACGAAACAATAATGCCCCTACATCGGGGAAATTATAAAACAGAACTTAATATTTTTTCCGCAAACGTCTAAGGTGCGGCCACGGGTTTATTGTAAAACCGCTGAAAGGTTTTTTCGTTACTCCAACCCGCTGTTGCAAGGATGTGGTCCATCGGAACTTCCATCATCCTTGCCGCTGATGTGGATGCAGCCCTGGTGGAGTCCACTCCCGCTGCACCCAATACCATCCTTAACCATCTGGAAATGGTTTGCACGGTGACTCCATGGTGAGGGCGTTTGTGGCTAATGAGCAAAGCGCTCTCCGTGCCCCAAAGACCCTTAGTGACCTCTATGTAGCGTAATATGTGGGTCATGATACATAGACGGCAATCTACGGGATAGGCCAGGAAATCCAATTTTTGGCCAGATGAACCAGGCCT
Organism: Okamejei kenojei; assembly: GCA_035221665.1. NCBI lineage: Eukaryota > Metazoa > Chordata > Chondrichthyes > Rajiformes > Rajidae > Okamejei > Okamejei kenojei. The sequence goes on along the minus strand of CM069139.1, from coordinate 72,273,969 downwards.
GTCTTGCTTGAGTAACCCCTGTATAAAGAAAGTTACCTTGCTATTGGATATGTTCATGGCGTCCATCCTTAGCTTATGTAGGTACTGGACCCGTTGTGCCGTTACGAGTGCCATCAGCATGACCATTTTGTAGGTCAGTTTATCCAATGAAAGGCCAATTATTGGTGCCCACCTTCGGAACATGGTTAATACAATGCTGATATCCCAAGTCTGGGAATATCTGGGTCTGGGGGGATTTGAATTAAATACACCCCTTATTAATTTTGACACCAGAGGGTGAGATCCCTCTGCAAGGTGATCGCACCCTCGCCCAAGATAGTTAGATAGGACGCTCCTGGCGCAGTTGATGGCACTATAGCTCAAACACTCATCAAAATGCCAGGAACTCCAGCACTTCCGTGATGGTGGCTGCGCCATATGTGGTGTTCGTTTTTGTGCAAAACACCTCTCATTTCTTCACGTATGTGAGGTATTGTCTTCTGGTGGACTCCCTGCACGATGCTGTGATGACATTGATTGTTCGGTCGGAGAGTTCACAATCCAGAAGTGGCCTTTTCAAATCCTGCAAACCAACAGGTTTATCCGGTCAAGGCATGGGTGACTCTCCCCTGTCACAGGGTGTACCAATAGACTCGGTCGTTTATTTATTGGGATGCAAGGTTCTGTGTCCATGTCTTGTACCACAGGGAACCATGGTTGAGTAGGCCAGTCGGGAACAACCAGAATACCCGATGCGGAGTCTTGTCTAATTTTTTGCAAGACCCGACTGATGAGGCAGAAGGGGGGAATGTATAGAAAAACAAATCCCCCCAGTGTAGCGAGAAAGCGTCCATCGCTACTGCCCCAGGGTCTGGTTCCCATGCAACATATGTTGATATTTGGTGATTGAGTCTGGATGCAAAAAGGTCGATATCAGGTGTTCCATACCGATCTATAATGCCGGCAAACACTTTTCGGTCCAACATCCATTCGGTGTTGTCATTTAATTTGCGCGACCTGGTGTCCGCCGCTGTATTTAGCCTACCTGGAAGATAAGTGGCTGATATCCAAATGTTCCTTTCTAGGCACCAGTGCCGGATAGTGTTGACCAATTCGTCACAGGATATCGACTTTATTCCACCCATATTATTGATATAAGCCACCACAGTGGTATTGTCAATCTGTAAACATACGGGCAGATAGTGCATGTCCGAACAGTAAGCTCGGAGTCCATGAAATGCTCCCAGCTTTTCTAGATAATTAATTCCTAGTGCCGGAAGTAGAGTTAATTCATGTGCACTCCATCTACCATCACAACTGGAGGTGGTATTAGTTGCTCCCCAACCTTTTGCGCTGGCATCAGTTTGTAGTATAACCGTGGGATTTATGATAGTGATGGGGTTAGAGCAATGTCGTGCATTGTCAATCCACCATTGTAATTCTAATTTAGCTTTCCCTGGTAATTGCATTGGCCTGTCAAAATGGCCCGCATGGTGCTTGAGAGCTGCTATTTTTGCCCTTTGTAAGTTTTGGTAATGTAGTGGGCCAAATTGTGTGGCTGGAAAGGCAGCCACTAACTTCCCAATCACTCTGGCTACTTGCCGAATAGATGGTTTCCTGATGCCAGTAAGGCTGCTGCATGTTTCTATCAAGTCTAACGCTCTGTTTGGTGGCAAAGTGACAGACATATGAACAGAGTCAATTGTGAACCCCAAATAGTCCATAGTAGAAGAAGGCATCAATTTTGATTTATCTGGATGAATGACTAATCCCAGGTTTTGAAATAGGTGCTCGGTGGCTGAGACAGCCAGTTTGGCCAGCTCCAAAGTTTTTCCCACGATTAAAATATCATCGAGGTAAGCCATAACAATATGATTTTGTTTCCTGAGTCATGCTAAAGCTGGTTTTAATAATCTGGTAAACAGTCTGGGCGCTGATGATAATCCATTAGGTAGTGCTTTGTACTGCCAGAGCTGTCCCATCCAGACAAATTTCAAATATCTGCAATGATCCTTGTCTATTGGTACTGAATAGTATGCGTCCTTTAGGTCGATGCAAGCCATGAAGTACCTTTTGGAAATGAGCTGTTTGGCCGTGATAAAGGTTTCCATTTTGAAATGGGCATACTGCACGAAAGTATTCAGTTCAGTCAAATCTATGATGATGCGGCAACCGCCGTCTTTTTCAGTTTTAGTGAAAATGTTCGATACGAATTCATGAGACTCTCTTTTAGTTTTCTGAATTACCCCTTTTGAATTTAGTCTTAGAAGTTCAGCATGACCTTCTGTCTTTTCTTTCTGTGAAAGTACAAATTTCCGACTAGGCGTATGCTGAACAGGGGAAGGGAGTTTGTGAACAAATTTAATTTTATAACCCTGAATATTTTGCAGTATGAAAGGATCAGTAGGTAAAGTGCTCCATGCATCCCGAAACAAGTGCAACCGTCCACCAACGTGAGGAGTCTAGACATGCGATGTTCATGAGGCAACCAGACCCACCTACCTCCATGGTTACCGGCGGTGCTGCGTTGGTTGCCTCTGTCCTTGTTTCTTGTGATGTGGAGGCGCTGTGGTGTGGGGTTGGCGCATCTTCCAAGAAGGCCGTGCTGGGCCATGGTCTAAAAAAGACCGCTGAGCAGGTTGTCCGGCCTTCGAGCTTTCACCAGCAGGTGGACTATCGCCGTATCGTTGTCTGCTGGTGGATGCATAGGGGTGCTGCCGCCGCTGGTATGGGGACTTGGTGGCAGCCGGCACCTTAATCATGCCAATAGCTTTTGCCTCCTCGTCGAGGTCTTTGACCTGTTTCGGCAGGTTGTCCACAAATAGCAATGTCTGTGCACTGCTGGGTCTGCACAACGCTGCAAACCTGGGGTTGAGTGCAGGCCGGATGACGCTCTTCCTGTAACTGTTGATCTCGTATTGAGTGTTACATGAGTGAGCTAGCGCGTCCTGCAGCTCCTCCCGCATATCAATTCCATCCACTGTTCTGGCAACGGCCGTAATCCCAGCAACCAGCAGTTTAAGGATTTTCTGGAGCTTGACTTCATGGCTCCTTATCCCAGGGCTCATGTTACCCCAAATGGGGTTGTTAACAGCAGGCACATTGAGGGAGATGCAATTCTCCGGAGCTAGGTATTTTGCTGCTGTATCATTGATGGCTTGTTCTTCTAGTTGGTTTGTCACCATGTAATTGATACTGGCTGCCAACTTGGGATGTAACGGCAGACCTTTTTGGGTAGGTAATGCAAATTTAATGACCATACCCAAAAGCTCCTCTTCTGGCACCCCTAGCATTGTCGTATCTTCAGCCATGCCCCCATCTTCAGAGTCAGCCCAGTTCTGACTCCTAATGCTCCCCTGCGAAGAGGGCGAGACATTTGGCAGTCCTGAAAAGGATGCTAGGAGACCCACTGTGACTCTGCCCCTGCTGTAGCAGGTCACGCTGGAGCAACTGCTCCACCATCTGCTCCATGCGGGACAGTCGACCGCCGTCGCTTCCCGCGAGCGGGGTGTCCTCCGGTCTGGACTCAGCCGAGTCAGCGCACCTGCCCGACTTCCGGGTGGATTTGCCGCCAGTCCCAGGAGCACCTGTGGCCTGTAGCGGCGTGAAGTCGGGGGCTGCGGTTTGAACCAGCAGCTCAGGAGAACTCGAACGCTGCTGGCTGCCTCCTTCCTCAGCAGCAACTTTAGTAGCGGCTCTTCTTGTCTTTCTGGACTCCATGGTGCACTCTGTAAAACAGCACACAGATCCAACCAACGGTAAGTACTTACCTGCGGGCCGTTTTTAAACTTACGCTGGAGGAGCGGCGCTCCTGCCTGTCGCTTCGCAATGCGTTCGACGATATGTCGCGCATGCGTGCTGGCGGGGTCTTCACGTAGTCACTCATGTGACTCTGAAGTAAAATTTGGTTTCGCAGGGTGGCATATTGGTGTGATCCTGACCTCGGTTGCCATCTGTATGGATTTTGAATGTTTCCCCCTGTTACTGTGTGGGTTTCCTGTGAGTGTTCTGATTCCCTCCCACATCACAAAGATCTGTTAATTCTCCAGTTGGTGGGCATGTGCGAGAGAATAAATTGCAGGATTTCAGAGAACTAAAAATAATAAAGCGACTGATAGGGGCGAGTACAGATCTGATGGGCAAAATGGTCTTCTGATGGGGAAGTTTCTTTTTGGCAATTTAAAAAATTTCTTTACTGTTGCTAATATGAGCCTCAGTTCTACATGGTTGGGTTTATTTGATCCAGTTTCCGACTAATCTGTATCCCTTTTGAATTGCAGAAAAAATGTAACCATATTAATTTCCCCAGAGGATCACTTACTGTGAGGTTACTAATTGACCATGTTTTTTTTACATATGGTATGGTTTTACAGTTCCCTGACTTACTGCTCCAGAAAACTGTCCCCAATGCATTCTATGAACCAATCCACCAAATAAATGTGGGTCTTCATTCCCTTCTAATGCTTATATCAGCGTCATTTTTTTACTATTTAAGGTTTCCTGGTAACTTTTACATTAACAAGCCTTTTGATATAAATGACCTTCCTCAGCAATTTTAAACTGCTCTGCCAATTTAGAGATGATAGCTTTTACCCTTTGCATTTATAAATAAAATAGGTTCCATCTAACAGCCCATTTTATTTACAATTTTCAGCTATTTATCTTAAGCACGTGATCCCATCCGAATGCTTTCAGTTGTATGGTGGTTCAGCTCTGTCCTTTAAGGGTATAATACTGAATCTACTGAATAGGGCTGCACAAGGAAGATAAGATTAGAATGACAAAGAAATAAGACCTCTTTCTTCAGAGATACAACCTTCTGCCCTTACTGTAATCTTGCAATTCTGTAAGTCTCTCTGAAAGCTTTCACATGAAATAAAAAGAAAATTGCGAGTCTGCAATGGCTGCAGTGCTTTGCCAGCATTTTCTATGACTCCAGCAACATCTGTGGAAAGAAAAATATTAGTGCTTTCATAAGGAATCCTTAAAGGCAACTGGCACTGAATAGAATGTCCAGCACTGAAATGTTAACATGTTTCTTTTCTTACATACAGAACTAGCTTGATATCTACGTGTAGGGAGGAATTGCAGATGTTGGTTTACACCAAAGATAGACACAAAATACTGGAGTAACTCAGTGGGACAGGCAGCATCTCTGGTCTATCTGCTTGCTTGATATCTATCCCATTCAAGTGATCCTGTTGAAACTCCATAAACACAAGCACATATCAAACTCGACTGTCATTAGCCAACATGTTCATCCATCGCTCTATTGACCTGTATATTAATCTCAAATCTAAAGTTCTCGACTGTATGCTCATACTCCTCCATGTTTCATGCCTCTGTAACTGAACCACTTTAGAGCTCTGGCTCTATTCTTTCACTTCTGGCATCTTTCTCAATCTCAATTTTCATTGCTTCACCATTGTATTCAGCTTCTCTTTCTCTTTCTCTCCCCCCCTCTGTTTTTAACCCCTTTCCTCACTTTTTGCTTATATTTTACCTCTTTACCCCCTTGCCCCCCCCACCCCCCCGCTACCCTTCCAGCATCCTTTGTCTTCACCTCTGTCTTCACTTGCTCCTGCCAGGTGACCTTTTCTATCTGACCCTCCCCACCCTTTTTGATGATCACTCGCTCACTATCACTCTCACACACACTTTATTTCTCTGTGTCTCGCTCTCTCACACTCTCTCACACTGTCCTCTCTCTTCTTCTTTTCTCTCCCCTCTTTCTCTGTCTTTCTCTCCTCCATTCTCTCTCCCCTCTCTCCCCTCTCTCCCTTCTCTCTCCCCTCTTCTCTCTCCCCCTCTCTTCTCTCTCCCTCTCTCCCCCTCTCTCCCCCTTCTCTCTCCCTTCTCTCTCTCTCCCCCTTCTCTCTCCCTTCTCTCTCCCCTTCTCTCTCCCTTCTCTCTCCCCTTCTCTCTCCCTTCTCTCTCCCTCTCTCTCCCCTCTCTCCCCCTCTCTCCCTTTTCTCTCCCCCTCTCTCCCCCTCTCTCCCCCCTCTCTCCCCCTCTCTCCCCCTCTCCCCCCCTCTCTCCCCGTCAGATTGTCCCTCCTAGTGTGGAAATGGTCAACAGGATATTTTCGGGCAGCTCCTCACACAGCAATATTTGGGGACCAAAATATATTTTTTAAAACAGTTATTATCAATTGGATCAATACAAAATCTCCTTGTGGCAGGTCGTGAAATGCTGGTGCTGTGATGCTACAGGTATTGATTGGGTTGGTCTTGCTAATACCAGTAAGGATGAAGAGTGTTGCTGAGGGGATCAAATGCTGAGTAAAACTGCTTCTCAACATCCTGACAATTTGACATCTGGCAGCTGAGCCTGCAGTCTTGTACTCTATTTTATAACGTTACCTCATCTTGGAGAGTGCTCTTTGTTTTGGAGCCATTTTCATTCCAGTTTTTTGGATTGTTTGAAGTATTGCCAGAAAGGCACTATATGATTATAAACCCGAAAGATCTCAAATCATTCCATGGTAGCCGATCTATGGCAGCCACTGAATTGATGGACAGAATATTTCCTGGTGCCACAACGATCCGAGACACGGGGAGCGTTGGAATTGGCTTAAGTGCATTAAGGAACAAAGAATGCCTTTCTTGTCCTCTGGTTGTTTCTGAAGCCAATGAAGTATTATTTGAAGTGTAGTCAATGTTATAATGTTGGGAGCATAGCAACCAATTTGAACGTGGCATTTTGCCACAAACAGCAAGCAGTGTGATTATGACTGCCGATGTTGTTTGAGGGATACTGTTTTGATCAGAGCACCGGGAATATTCTCTGGTGATTTGAATAGTGCGGCAGGAGCATCCACACCCATCTGAGAGGGACATTAAAGGTCTCAGTTTAAAGTTTTAGGATCTGGAAGCTCCTACCTGTCTCCACTTCAGCACCAATAATACACACTGGGGTATATACGCCACCCTGCTTCCTGAAGTCAATGACCAGATCCTTCATTTTTCTGACAAAGAAGCAGTGTTTTTGGTCATAGTTTTTAGTTTAGATACATTTTGAAAACAGGCCCATTTTGCCCACTGAGTCCGTCCCGACCAGCAATCACCCTGGACACCAGCACTATCCTACACACCAGGGACAATCTACAAATTTACCCAAGTCAATTAACTTGCAAACCTGTATGTCTGTGGAGTTTGGGAGGAAACCAGAGCACCTGGAGAAAACACATGCGGTCACGGGGAGAACGTACAAACTCCGTACAGACAGCACCCATAGTCAGGATTGAACCAGGGTCTCTGGCGCTGTAAGGCAGTAACTCTACTGCTGTGCCACCAACTGTGCCACAGATAGATCATTAAGCCATTCACTCAGCAAGCTCAAGTCTCATCTTTCGATTTCCTTAATTTCAATAAAACCTATTGATTTCTTCAGTCTCCATGGGTATTCCGGAAAACGAGTTATTTTGTGTTTGGGAACCACCAGCCAACAAGCAACGGTGGGGGGAATGGACGAATAACCAGTTCTTAGTTATAACTGGAAGTTTGGATATGAGAGAATCCCTTTACGTAATAGTTTCTCAATTGCATACTATCGCTTCTCCATCTGCATGCAGAGAAGATGGTGGAATCTTATCTGAATGTTGTTGTCCCACAGAATTCACTAATCTTGTATCAGTGTAAGCAAATGACTTATGGTGGACAATTCCCCAGCATTTGATTGAGAGCTTGCTGACAGCCGCCTTAATGTTTCACTGATGTGGGATAGACGTCTCTGAGAAAATCATGGTACAGATATGGGACAGAGGGGCAAAGGAAAAGACTATTGTATAAGTGTTCTTTCAATGTCACTGGGTCTAAATCCTAAAACTCCTTGCCCATAGCACTGTTCACCAGAACCTTCTCAAGGATGGGCAATAAATCTTGACCTTGGCAGTGAAACCCAAATCCTGAAAAACAAAAAATCCTTTCTCTGTTCAGACTTATTCTTGTACCATTATGTTCAGAATGTATGGATCTAATCGTTGCAACTATTTAAAACTATCTATGCTATTGGAAGTCCTCTGCTGCCTTTTTTGAAGTTTAGTCTTTGGCATGGTTATTAGCACCTCTTTAGCTGTCTTTGCCCAAACAGTTTGGGACGGTTCACTGCTGGCTTGCTCCCGACAAGCTGTGGGTGCCAGGTCAAGCATCTAGACCCTTTACTGCAGGGGAGACCTTCCTTTTCACACTGCAGGCACCTCAAACCTCTGACGTACACACATCAAACAGAACGGCATGGTAGGACAGCAATAATAACATCTGCAAGTTTCTCCCATGATATTAGACGTTCTAAAGGAAAGGAAATATTTACATTTAATAATCATTTTCTATGATCTCAGCTCATTGCAATAGTGCAGTTTCTGTTACAATGTAGGAAACTGAGCAAACAGCTGATACAGATAGAAAGTAAATAATCATTTAATCTATGTTGACTACTGATAGGGGCATGAGTATTGATCAGAACACAGGGCCACGCTCCACACTCCCTATTCGTGATGAGGGTTTGATTTGATTTGATTTTATTACTTGTCATTCGAACCTCAGAGAGGCTCGAATGAAACTCCGTTTCTACAAGCCATACAAACAAACAAACAGAACAATTCATAAAAAAACACGCAAACAATTAAATTCACACAAACATCTATCACAGTGGATCCCTCCTCACTGTGATGGAAGGCAAAGTTCTTCTCTCTCCCCCGCACCATCTGTTCTGTTCCATTCCATTAAGCAGGTTCGAGGTCTTATGTGAAGCCTGGAACCTCTGAGCTTGCAACATTCGAATCCTTTAAATATTTGAACAGATCAAACCTCAGTCTGCAGTTTTCAAGGAATAAATTGTGCTTATGTAAACAAGCTGCATAATTTACTGCAGTGTCCCAGATATAGTAGAGGAACCCATGCATGCATATCTCTGTGCCAATGCCAACCCTAATTGACCAGGCAGAGCAAGTTTGATGGGTCAGCTAAGTGTTGCCAACCTTTAGATTTTACTTTGGCAGCATCTGTGTAAGATGAAAGCTTTCTTGAGATTATTAGGTTGTGCAGAAGAACAAGAGTAATGGATAATGCGCCAATTGCTGCCCCATTGACATCTATATTGCAAATGGCACCTTTGGGTTCATGCGGCTGTTAGCAGAAGGAGCATTGCATGACAGGTATGGTTCCTCCTTCATTTCCAGAGCATTGATCAATGTGTGCAGATTGAGCTGTGTACGAAGGAACTGCAGAAGCTGGTTTACACCGAAGATAGACACAAAATGCTGGAGTAACTTAGCAGGATAGGTTTCAGGTCGAGACCCTTCTTCAGACTGAGAGTCAGTGGAAGGAGAGATTAGAGATATGGTTTGGCAAGGTGTGCCAGAATTGAGCTGTGTCGGAATGGATATTATTCCCGACAGCACCATTGCGCACTGATGGAGCTGATGTGCCATAGTCCAGCAACTGGGTTCAATGCTGACCTCTGGTGTTGACAGTGCAGTGTTACCCGTTCTCCGGTTGATTGTTCATAAATTCATAACTGATAGGAGCAGAATTAGGCCATTCGGCCCATCCTGTCTACTCCGCCATTCAATCATGTCTGATCTATCTCTCCCTCCTAACCCCATTCTCCTGCCTTCTCCCCATAATCTCTGAGCTTGAACTAATCAAGAATTTATCTCCCTGCCTTAAAAATATCCACTGACTTGACCTCCACAGCCTTCTGTGGTAAAGAATTCCACAGATTATACAGACCACCCTCTGACTAAATAAATTTCCTCGTCTCCTCCCTAAAATCCTTCAATTCTGAATTCAATGTGAGCTTCCTCTCACATCCTAAAGATGTGCAGGTTAGTAAGGAGATTAATTAGCCACTATAGTTTTCCCCTAGTGTGGAGGTTGTGTTATGGGAGAGTTAATGGGAATGTCAAGAGAATACAGTGGGATTAGTGCAAGGGGGTGCTTGATAGTCAGCAAGAATTTGATCAGCCGAAGAGCTGTTGTGACTCAATGACCCCTTGGCTCTCTTCGTAAGTCAGCTCAAGTAGGTCGAAGGAGGAGGCATCCATTTCAGGACAGAACAGATGAGGTTGCATGGAAGTCACTTTTATAATTGATAAGGAGTTGAGTGCTGCAATGTGATCCTTCAGTTTCAAATCTTTGGCTTTGGTCAGACACAAGCACACTCTACTGATAGATAGCATTGATTGATTCCGAGCTGTGCAGTGGTGGCAGTGTGCCATCAGCTGTTGGGTACACCCCAAAGGATTTGGGATATACAGTGGTGTCACAGCTGTAACTGCTGCCTGACGACAAGAGACTAAACATTCACATTTTAATAGCAGCTGCTTGGTGTCACGATTCACTCTATCACTGTGTTGTATTGTATCTAGTATTTGCAATGTAATACCTCAAATATTTTGCTGACCTTAAACAATAGACAAATCGTACTGTGTAGGAACGTCACTGGTCCTTTTGCCTTGGACCAAGCTGTTTCTTACAGTGCGTTGCTTTGCACAACCTATCAGCATGGCTGTGTGGAGGTCCTCTCCCTATGTAAGTGGATCTCCATGCTGATGGCACACTTGCCCCATACACAGGATTTTTCATTAGCACTCTACTTGAATGCTTAAGGAGGTCTTTGCCATTCACATATAATTAAAATTACTTAGGAACCTATTAAAAAGAGTATATCCAACAACTATAATTGCTAGCAAAAAAACAAAGTGCTGAAGAGACACTTTGGGTCTGGTGTATCTATGAAGGGAAATGGCCAGAAGGCATTTCAGGTTGGGCCCCTTCTTCAGACAGAGGAAGGATAAAGGTCTCCTGATCCGAAACTTCATCTGTTTATTCTCCCCCCCCCCCCACCCCCCTCCCCCGGATGTTGCCTGGTCAGCTGAGTTCCTTTAGCGCTTTTTTTTGCTCACCATTCCAGCATCTGCAGTCTTTTTTCTGTTTTCAACTATAATTGCTTTTTAAAGAAAAAGTCAAATGACTCTAAAAGTATGCACAATTAAACATTGAAATGCCTTCTGGGCCCTTCTCGTCGTGGCAGATTTTGAAGTTAGAAAATTTCAGTTTAATGAGATAGGTGCATGCCCAGAAAATCAGAATTTCTCACCAGAGAATTGGGCAAGTCTGGAGGTTTGTGCTGTTGGTGGGCATTGGCTTTGCTGAGCATAAGTATGTGAGAAATAGAGGTAAACGTAGGCTATTCGGCCCTACATGCCCGTTCTGCCATTCAATAAACTCAAGGCTGATCCTTTACCTCTCCGCCACTTTCCTGCGCAAACCCCAGAATCACTTGATTCCACAATGTAAATAATCTGTCGTGATTTAGAAAATTAATCTTGCATATCCACAGGAACTAAATTGTCTGCAGTAGTGACTTCAGAAAATTTGCTGACCTCTGAGTGCAGAAATATCTCCCCTTCCATGTCCTGAATTAAAAGAAGACTGTTACAACTGGCCAGTCACTGGCTTACTGCTGGCAGTACTGGTCTGATTTTGGAAGATAATCTGTTAAAATGTTCTTCTGTTGAGAGTGTAGGTTGATCACCAATTTTCCGGCACCCTCGGTTACGGAGTCATTCTGGATTATCCATTTTTCTGGGCCAACAGAGGTCACGTGATAATGAAACGACGATACACTCCTGGCCCGCTAATGACACCCCTCCCGTGTCTCTAAAGCACCATGGAGTGCCAGAAACTTAAATAAAACAATGTATAGGAAGGAACTGCAGATGCTGGTTTAAATCGTAGTTGGACACAAAATGCTGGAGTAACTCAGCGGGACCGGCAGCATCTCTGGAGGGAAGGAATGGGTGACGTTTCGGGTCGAGACCCTTCTTCAGACTGATGTCAGGGGAGAGGGAGATGCATAGATAAGGAAATGTAAGGTGTGAAAGCTGGACTAAGGGAATGGAGATAAAGGAAAATGTAGAATAGGTCATTGTTAATAATAATGATAATAATAATGATAATAATAAAAATGTATTTGCATAGCACATTTTAAAACAACTCATGTTGACCAAAGTGCTTCATATCAATGCAGGTACTAATTTGATACATACAATGGTAGACAGACCTAACAATACATACATAAACTGTTTACAGCGCCCCCTCAGAGTGGCTCAAAAACGCTAGGGAGTAGAAATAGGTTTTGAGCCGCGACTTAAAGGAATCGATGGTGGGGGCAGTTCTGGTGAGGAGCGGGATGCTATTCCACAGTCTAGGTGTTGCAACCGCAAAAGCGCGGTCACTCCTGAGCTTAAACCTAGACCGCGGGACAGTCAATAGGCCGACCTGAGGGACCTGGAGGTGGGTTAGAAGATTTTTGATATGGGGGGGGCAAGCCCATTAAGGGCTTTGTAAATGTATAAGAGGAGCTTGAAGTTGATTCTATACCGTACTGGGAGCCAGTGGAGAGAGGCCAGGATTGGGGTGATGTGGTCCCTTTTATGGGTACGCGTCAGAGGTCTTTGGACCAATTGCAGGCGGGACAGGGATGATTGGCTGATGCCAGTGTATAGGGAGTTGAATGTAGTCAAGGCGGGAGAAGATGAATGCGTGGATGATTTTTTCAAGGTCGTCGAATTTGAGGATTGATTTGATTTTAGCTATTGTACGAAGCTGAAAGAAACCAACTTTTACCACAGAGTTGACTTGCTTGTCAAACTTTAATGCAGAGTCAAATATCACGCCAAGGTTTTTGACGTGTGGTTTGACTAAGGAGGTTAGGCTTCCAAGGCTGCCAGTTATCGTTTTGATGGGTCGGAGGAGCTGAGTAGGATGACCTCAGACTTGCTCTTGTTAAGTTGGAGGAAGTTCTGAGCCATCCAACATTTTAGGTCATCGAGGCAGTGCCTGAGGCTGTTTAAATTAGACCGGTTGTTGGGCTTCAGGGGGAGCTGTGTATCGTCTACATAGCAGTGGAAGGAAATGCCGTGCCATTGGATGACTTGGCCTAAGGGGAGCATCTACAGAGAGAAGAGAATGGGGCCAAGGATAGAGCTTGTGGAACCCCTCAGCAAAGGCTAGCTGGGGAAGAGAAAGAGTTGCCTATGCTGGTAGGGAAACTCCTATTTTTTAGGTAGGAGACGAACCAGCTCAGGGCAGTGTCAACAACACCGACCCCGTACTGGAGACGGTCAATTAGGATGGTGTGGTCCACTGTATCAAATGCTGCGCTGAGGTCGAGAAGTAGCAGGATTGCACAGTCGCCGGAGTCAATGGCGAGAAGGAGGTCGTTATGTACCTTCAACAAGGCAGACTCTGTGCTCTGTTGGGCCCTGAAACCTGATTGGAAACTTTCCCGGATGGTATTTTGGTGTAGGTAAGGCATTAGTTGGTCAAGAATTACCTTTTCAAGGACTTTTGAGAGGAAAGGCAGTTTGGAAATAGTTGCCAGGCAAGGTGGGGTCTAGGTTAGTTTTTTTCAGGAGGGGCTGGACCACTGCGTGCTTGAAACAGGTTGGAACGGTACCAGTGGCCAGAGAACTGTTGATGATGGAGAGGATACTGGGACCGGCTATTGCAAAGACATCCTTCAGAAGGGGAGTGGGAACAACGTCAGGGGGGCAGGTTGCAGGCTTCATAGTGGAGACAAGCTTTACAAGGGTGGATAGATTAACGGGAACAGTCTAATTTAGAAGAACAAACCAAAGAGACAGCTAGGTCACGGGTGGGAGGGAAAATATTCGTTCTAAAGTTCTCAAGTTTACTGGTGAAAAAAGTAGAGAATTCTTGTTGTTAGCTGGGAGAAGGTAACAACAAAGCAAACAGGTAAAATGTACAGTGCCCTCCATAATGTTTGGGACAACGACCCATCATTTATTTATTTGCCTCTGTACAGAAGTCTTCACGAACAGAAATACAGAGGCTATATTGCAAGATGCAAACCACTGGTTAGCTGCAAAAATAGGATGGCCAGGTTACAGTTTGCTAAAAATGAGCAACCACAGTTCTGGAAAAGGGTCTTGTGGGCAGATGAGACAAAGATTCTTATATCAGAGTGATGGCAAGAGCAAACTATGGAGGAGAGAAGGAACTGCCCAAGATCCAAAGCAAACAACCTCATTTGTGAAACACGGTGGTGGGGGTGTTGTGGCCTGGGCATGTATGGCTGCTGAAGGTGCTGGCTCACTTATCTTCATTGATGATACAACTGCTGATGGTAGTAGCTTAGTGAATTCTGAAGTGGATTGACACATCCTATCTGCTCACGTCCAAACAAATAGCTCAAAACTCATTGGCCGGCAGTTCATTCTACAGCAAGACATTGATCCCAAACATATTGCTGAAGCAACAAAGGAGATTTTCAAAGCTAAAAAATTGCCAATTCTTGAGTGGCCAAGTCAATCACCGTATCTGAACCCAATTGAGCGTGCCTTTTATATGCTGAAGAGATTATGTATAAACACTACTGTCATTTCTACATGGTGAAACCAAAATGTATAAAAATGGCCTTTATTAAAATCTATCAAAATGCACTTTAACCACATGTGATTTTTTTTTTTCTATTACAAATTGTGGAATACCGAGACAAATAAATAAATGATGTGTTTTTGTCCCAAACATTATGGAGGGCACTGTAAACTGAATGTGAATGGAATGATCTGCCAACCCATCTCTGGCTCCCACTGTCCATCTCTGGCTCCCCCCCGATGCAGGAGCTGGATCGCCCTGACGAGGTGACCCGCTGCTGGCTACGGGAGTAAGATCGTCCCGTCAACGGAAGGCTAGATGCCCCCGACCGCTGGAGGACAAAGGAGGGAGAGATTACATTTTTTTCGCCTTCACAGTGTGGAATGTGGAGGAGTCACTGTGGTGGCTGTTCATGTTAAAATGTATTTTGTGCGTTCTGTTGCTTTTTATTGATATGACTGTATGACAAATCACATTCCTCGTATGCTGCAAAACATACTTGACTAATAAAATATGATTATGATTATCATTCACTTTATCATGCCCTCTCTGGCCGCTCAGGGAATCTCAACTGGGCTCTCGTAATTTTGACCGGATTATTGGGGGGGGTAAACAAACATTGGTATATGAAATTGCCTGTATGAAATTTTGGTTAAGGCACATGCGGAGTATCGTGATTGCTTCTGGCTGCCACGTCAAAGAAAGAATGTGGAGACTTTGGAGAGGGCACAGAGGAGGTTCATCAGGAGGTTGTTTGGACTGGGCAGTATTAACCATAAGGAGAGGTTGGACGTACTTGAGCTGTTTCCTCTGGAGCTTTGGAAGCTAATGCGCGACTTGATAGAGGTTTATGAAATTATGAGAGGCACAGGTAGTGGAAACAGATATGATAGCTTATATAATGATATAATTATGTAACAGATATAATGTTTAAGAGGCATTTAGGTAGACCCACGGGTAGGTAGTAAATACAGGGCTAATGACTAAGCGGGTGGGTTTGGTTTAAATTGGTATTGTGGTTAACACATACATGTAGGACGAAGGGCCTGCTCCTGTCCTATACTTTTGAAGAAGTGACACAACCTGAAATGTCACCTGTTCCTTTTCTCCAGAGATTTTGCCTGACCCTCTGAGTTACTCTAACTTTTTGTTCTGTCTTCTGTACTTTCCTATGTTCTTTTACAATCTTGGCTAATTTTAACTCAACTATTATTGCTCGTAAGGATTTTAGTATGCACTGCATCTCCAGTAATGCCATATTGACTAAAGTAAAGAATGTTACGGAGCATGAAGAGTTATTTGGTTTATTTTGCCCACATTAGCACTTTGTATCGACTGTTTACCTGACCTGCTGTTTCAACACATCTCCTGCAGTTGTTTCCTTTCATAAGTAACTAGAAAGAAGATCATCAGGTTCCTTAAATCTGCTCCAAACTGCTCCAAAACTCCTCTGTGCCAGTTCCCTGTAACCCTTAAGGGCCTGTCCCACTTAGGCAACATTTTAGGCAAGCGATTCTGCGGTCGCCTCATTTTCGCCACACGTTTGCTGGTGGTCTCTGGTGAGTCGCCTTCAGTGGTCGCGAAGATTTCCCGCATTCTGGGAACTAGTCGCGGCCTCAGTATGGCCGCAGCAAATTTTTCAACATGTTGAAAATTTTTCTGCAACCAAAAATTGTTCGCCATGGAGAAAATCGATACTTTTGTAGTCGTAGGTACAGTGGTAGTGGGGTCGCCATGTAGATATGGGTAGTCAAGCTAGCCGTAGGTAGTTTAGTTAATTTCCTTTACCCGACTGGTCATTTTCATTGGCTCATTTGGGGGAAAAAAAAGCAACCACGATTTTTCAGAACCAAGGAAAACTGACCGGTAATGTTAAATGCCTGCCAAACTTCACAGCTGTGCATCTCTGGCTTCTTAAAAGTGTCTCCACTCCTTCCCCCTCCCCCCCCCCCCCTTCTCCCCCCCCCCCCCCCCCCCCCCTTCTTCCCCCCCTTCTCCCATTCCCGCTCATTTAAAGGACTTACCGTCCACTGTGCTAGCTTTCTTTAATGTTCCTGCTCACCGCGGTGTGTGCCTGTATCACCTTGGCTTTGCACCGTGTGAATTTCAGACTGTGCTCTCCCGCTTACCCTGGCCCCCGCCTTTGCGATGTGTTTGTGTGTGTGTGTGCGTGCGTGTTTCTGTTCCACTCTTGCCACTCGCCGTTCCACTTCCCGGTTTTCCAGCGAGTGCCGCGAGCTTGACACTCGTCGGCAGTCCGCTGAAAAATCGTCTAAGTGGGACAGGCCCTTTAATTCCCCTTTCTTTCAAAAATGTATCTACTCTCATCCTAAATGTTTTTAGTGATCTAACAATTTCAACTCCACTTGCCAGAGAATTCCGGAGATTCACCACCTTTCTGCCAAAGGAAATGTTGATGCACCTCTGGCTTAAATGACTGATCCTTATCTTGTAACTATGTCCACTCATTCAATAATTATCTATTTCTGCTTCCACTAGATTTTTGGAAATGTATTCTAGATGACACGAACTTGTAGTGTTTTGGGGAAGAAGATTTCTCCTGTTGCTTGATGTTTTTGGCAAGCCTTAAATCTGAAACCTTTGGTTACCAACCCTTCTGCCACTGGACGATAATTTTTTTAAGAGAAGCTCTCATTGTGTTGTTACTGCATTTTCACAGAACCTGATATTCCACTGAAACCTGAGAAAGGATGGGTCCACATGGACGTACTGGAGTACGAGAAGCTGGAATGGATGAAAGACCTGCCCAAACCCAGACGGCGGAAGACCAACAAGGTAACTCATGGCAATGTGGGGACTATAATAGGGCCTTCCTCCCTTAGAGACACTGGGACTGGGCAGCCCTTTCATGGAGCAATGAGAGACAGGTTGTGTGGCCCTGTCATCTGGGACTATAGGAATCTATAGGACTGAAGAGCTCTGTGGATGAACAGTGCATCTGTGGGAACAAGCATTTTTGGCATGGAGTAGTACTTCTCGAGAGGCCATGTCAGCGAGCTGAGAAAGAGAGATCGAATGTACCGGTCGTGGAGTCCTCGGTAATGGAACAGTGAGTCGGGAGCAGGACAGTCCTGTTGTGGAGATGTGGGATATGGTTGAAGGAGGGAGAGGAGGGATATGAGATGTGTGAAGCAACAGAGAGAGAGATTGTGCAATTGAGTGGTTCTATGATGGTCTTAGGTCTGGGAAATTTGTGAATGAACAAGGAGAGATTAGAGCACTAAAAAACATATGGAACAGAGAGACTGGTACTGAATGGGTGAGTTGTCGTCAATCCGGACTCAAAGAGTTGAAGGGCCTGCATCTCTCCGTGACTGGTCCTCGTGTGAAACAGATAGACTATACGATTGTGTTGTCCCAGTTGTCGAGGTCCAGAAAGCAAGGGAATGAGCGGAACATACAAGGCATGATTAGCAAGTTTGCGGATGATAATAAAGTAGGTGGTATTGTAGATAGTGAAGGTGGTTGTCAAAAATTGCAGCAAGATCTTGATCAGTTGGTCTGAGGAATGGTTGATGAAATTTAATACAGATAAATGTGAGATGTTGCATTTTGGGCAGTCTAACAAGTTCAGGGCCTACACTGTGAATGGCAGAACTCTGGAGTGTTGTAGAGCAGAGGGATCTAGGAGTGTAGGTACTGTACTGTAGTTCCTTGAAAGTGACATCACAGGTAGATAGGGTGTCAATAAGCACATTGGCCTTAATCAGATTATTGAGTATAGAGATTACGGGGGTTATGTTACAGTTGTACAAGATATTGGTGAGTATTGTGTTCAGTTTTGGACACCATGTTATAGGAAAGATGTTATCAAGTTTGAAAGGGTGCAGAGAAGATTCACGAGGATGCTACAAGGACCGAAGAACCTGAGCTATAGGGGGAGGCTCGGCAGGCTAGGACTTTATACCTTGGCGCGTAGGAGGATGAGGGATGATCTTTTGAGATGTACACAATCATGAGAAGAATAGATGGGTAAATGTACAGAGTCTTTTGCCCATAGTAGGGGAATTGAGAACATAGCTTTAAGGTGAGGAGGGAAAGATATAATAGGAAACTGAGGGGTAACTTTTTTACACAAAGGGTGGTAGGTATATGGAACAACCTGCCAGAGGAGGTAGTTGAGGCGGGCACTATCATAATGTTTAAGAGACATTTGGACAGATACATGAATAGGATAGGGTTATGGGCCAATCGCAGGCAGGTGGCACTAGTGTAGATGAGGCATGTTGGTGGGCATGGCCAAGTTTGGCTGAAGGGACTGTTTCCACACCGTATGACTATAGCTCTTGAGTGGATCTTTCACAGAGCAGAGATCAAAGCCTATAGATCGGGCAGATCTGGAAGCAAGGAGAGACTGAGACCTGAGTTGTCCTTCGGTGGACCAAGGCGACTGAGTGACCTATCATGGAGCAGCGAGACCCTCTGAGATCGAGTAGCCCTGTTACACAACAGCGAGAACCTGCTGAAGTTGCTCACCCATTCATAGGAGAGTGAGAGGCCATGGATTGTTACGGAATAGAGAAACTATGAGATTAAGTAGACTTGTGTGACTGACGAGCCTCTGTCCTGAAGAGAAGATAGTTGGCCTCACACTGTATGAGTTTATCAGGAGGGTTTAGTGAAACGAATGCAAATGTTTCCAGACAGTCAAAGTTTCCACCATTAAACTCAAATCGGTAAACCTACCAAGCTTTATATACAGGAATGTATAATGCACGCCGAATAACAATGTGACATCTCTTTTCTTACAAAAGGTGATTATATTAATGATATTTAATTTTTTTCCCACATTCAGGAGATGCAAGCAAGGTTCAATTTCCAAGGCGACTTAATACCTCCAGGTGTCGATGTTCCAACTCACCTGGGGTTGCACCATCATGGCGAACAGCCAGAGGTTAGACTTCTTATTAACATATTTCCTTTTACGTCAGTATATCTTTGCTGTTCCACAGTCATTAAAGCAAGAGCTTTATTGCAAGGAGATGGAAGCTTGTTAAAGTCCATAGTGAATATTGTGAGACATCTGGGCTCATCACTTCAGGGATATTTACTGGATTTGAAGGATATACTGTACAATGCCAATTACCAAAGTGATGTTTTGGTTGAATGCGTTACCTAGAGGGTCTGTTACAAAGTCATGTATTCTTTTGAGCAGAAAGCTTAAAGGGCCTGTCCCACTTATGTGTCCTTGGCACACAAATTACGCGACCTCGTGGTCGCGTTGAGGCGTACGGGCATCATATGGCCGCGCGGGGCCTGTCCCACTTAGAAGCGTGGAGGGGTATGTAGTTGTGCGCGACATCGCGCGGGGCTCCGAAATTTTTGTAATGAACAAAATCATCGCACGCCAATGGAACTGACGGCCACAGTGGGACAGGCCCAAGACCCTGGCGCGACGCAACGTTTCACCAGCAGCAGAAGCAGGAAAACGATCGCCGAGCTCAGCCTGGAGCTCACGGCCGTTGCGGTATTGATCCGCCCCCACTTCTACTCCTAGAGTGGGGCCAAGAAAATTGAAGATAGACACAAAATGTTGGAATAACTCAGCGAGACCGGCAGCATCTCTGGAGAGAAGCAATTGGTGACGTTTTGATTCAAGACCCTTCTTTTCAGACTGAAGAAGAGTCTCGACACGAAACGTCACCCATTGCTTCTCTCCAGAGATGCTGCAGGTCCCGCTGAGTTACTCCAGCTTTGTGTCCATTTTCAAATGATGTCACGTGCTACAGACGGCTGTGTGTACGCATGTAATCGCGCCCGACCTTCGCAGGACCATCGCGGCTCAACGCGACCACGAGGTTGTGTAATTTGCATGCCAAGGAGACATAAGTGGGACAGGCCCTTAAGAGCTTATAGAGTCATACAACATGGAAAAACCCTTAAGCCCACTGAGTCCGCAGCAACCATCAAGTACCCACTAACATTATACATTAGTTACATTCAGGCCCTGTCAGAGGGGGGGCAACAAGTGCCATTTGGCATGAGCCTCATGCCCGTCTGCTTCAAAGGGATCTTGATTTGGGGTGGGGGGGGGGGGGGGGCTTCTAAAATTGAAATTGGCCTGGGCCTCAGTTCATCTGTGAGAGGGCCTGGGTACACTAATACTACAGTACTCACATTATATATATTTAAATCTCATTTTCAATGTAAATGCTAAAGCTTACATTGGCGACTATACACTAGATACATGCTCCCCTCCCTGAAGGCGGTTGATCACATCTAATTTCACATCAATTGTGCTTGCTTTTTGCGTCTTTTTATCTTTCGGCTCCCCAGATGAGGCAGATGAATGTTTTCCAGACATGGAGAGTGGAATTCTTTCCAAATCTGAGTGGGTTATTTCAAAAATACAAGCGTATAAATTATGCTTTGGTATTGATTAAACAAGCACGTTATTCCAAAACCGCATAAATCAAACATGCCTAAAACGCAAGGTGGCTGTACTTCAAGAGAAAGGCTCACCACCACCTCTCAAGGGTATTTTGGAATGGGCAATAATACTATTCCTGCCAGTGTATATATCTGGAAAATGAATTAAAAAATGCCATAGCCAAGATTCACATTGCAGGGTCCATGAAAAGCATTTAGATAAAAAATTCATGTAATGTCAGCTGAAAATGTGAATGGGAGAAAAGTAAGACCTACTCTGTCAGTTAAGGTTATGACTTCCCTGTACCTTATCCACTTTGTCATCTGATTCCCATGTTTTCTGATACCATTAGTGCCCCAAAATTCTGTTAATTTCCAGTTGAATATATTCAACATCTCATCATCCACATTCCAACAAGATGAAGTTGTCTGTATAAATAAATTACTTTTCATCTCATTCTTGCTCTTTATTGATTGAATTGATACAGCATGGAAACGGGCCCTTTGCCTGCTGTCCATGCCAACCATCAATCACCTGTTTACACCAGGTCTATGTTATCCCACTTTCCCATCCACTCCCGATACACTAGAGGCAATTTAAAAAGGCCATTTAATCTGCAAACCCAGATATCTTTAGGATGTAAGAAGAAATCTGAGCTCTTGGAGGAAACTCGCGCAGTCACGGGGAGAACTTGCAAACTCCAACTAGACAATACCCAAGCTCAGGATTGAACCCAGGTCTCTGGTGCTGTGAAGCAGCAGCTCTACCAGCTGTGCCACTGTACCACCACTGTATCCTGAGACTATATGGCTCTTGGTGCTATGATTTCATGGCAGTGAATACGTTTGTTCCATGTCAACTAAAGTGAATCCATATATTCTTAATGACTGCTATCTGGTTCATTCTCAGTCACCTCTTGGCGTTGTGCCCATCTCTGTTCAGGTTTCCCTGGTAGATTAGAACTTTGGGTCTAAGAATAATCCTTGTAAAGATTCCCTTCTGTGGCTCTGACAGTCTGGGCCATGCTGTGCTGTGAGTAAGTATGAACTCCTGATGCGCCAAATGTCACTGAGACTGGAACTCAGTGCAACCTAACCAGATGGTGATGAACAGATTTGTGTTCCTAATAAAAGAAAATGTTCAATTTTCTGGCTTGGAATCCAGCTTTAAGCTAGCTGGTGGTGATGGGAACATGTCTCTCTCCTCCTTTGTCATTAGGTGATTCATATCATCTCATAGCAACGTGGTAATTGCCTGGTAAGCCAATCTGTCATTGGATGATTCGTAACAACTCCAAATACCTGCGTCCAAGCCTTTCAAGGTAGAGAATCCCATAGATCTGCATCCCTTTGTGGAAGGAAATGTCTCCTTATTTAAATTTCAAATGGCTGGCTGTTAACCATAAATGGTATCCATGGATTCTACATTTTTTAATCACAGTTTTGAAATTTTCAATTCACACTCTACTTCCAAAACATTTTTATAGGAGAGGGACCCTTACCTTCACTATTCTTTGAGTGAAAAAAGGCTTCCTGGCTGACATTAACGTTTAAGATTATGCCTTCTTGCATGTTCCTGCATGTGTATAAAAAGTTAGGACGTTATGTTACAGTGGGGCAAGACGTTGGTGAGACCACATTTGGAGCAGTGTTCAGTTTTGATCTCCCTGCTATTGGAAGGATGTTATTAAGCAGTAAATAGTGCAGAGATTTATGAGGATATTGCCAGAATCGAAGGCATTGAGTTACAGGGAGAGATTGGGCTGGTTTGGACTTTATTCCTTGGAGCACAGAAGGCTGAGGGGTGATCTTATAGAGGTGTATAAAATCATGAGGGGAATAGATAGGAGTAATGCACAGAGTTTTTTACCCAGGGTAGGGGAATCAAAAACCAGAGGACAGGTTCAATGTGAGAGGGAATAGATTTAATAGGAACCCGAGGGGCAACTTTCTTCACTTGGAGTGTGTACATGGAATGAACTGCCCCGGGAGGTAGTTGAGGTATGTTCTGTAACAGCATTTAAACAACACTTGAACAGGTACATGGATAGGAAAGGCTTAGAGGGATATGGGCCAAACTTGGACAAATGGGACTCGTTTAGAAGGGGCATCTTGGGCTGCATGGGTGGAATGGGCCAAAGGGCCTGATTCCATGCTCTAGGACTCCAGATTCCTCTCTGTCTCTCTTTCTTGTTTATTTGCCGGAAGGTGAACATGCAGCAAAGCAAAGTCCTGCCACTTTTTTTCTGGCTTACTGGATTGTGACATGTGATCCACATGAGTGAGATACACACTGCAGAAGGCTGCGCGCACTATCAAATGCAGTTCGAAACTGAAACCAATTTTATTTCAGATTAAATAGAAAAATTAGCAAACAATACACATGTATTTACTCTATTAAATAAGAAGATATTGACAGATTTAAAGCTGCTCATTGAAATAGAGGTCACTCTTTATTTGGTCAAAACAATTTCATGGTGTGTTTGATTAGCTGTTTACAAAAAAATGGACATTGCAATTCTGATAGTTTGTACCCTTCTATAGTTTAAAGTCAAGAAGAGCAAGCACATGGACCAAATGTGGAATCACTCGGTGCAGAAAAGTCCAGTTGACTCAATGTGACTGTGATAGACCTTTGATATGTTACCTAAATCATCTCACGCCTACACTATTTCTCACTCCTTCACTTTCTTGTAAAACCAACGTGAACACGGTGGATCGAAAGGCCTATTTTGTGCTTTATCTCTCTATGGTTCTGACTCTTCCATTTTCATTTCCCTTTCATTGATGCCCTCTACTTATTTACTCATCAGCCAGTGGAAAGTTTCTTGCCATCTACTCTGTTGAAACCTGAATCAGATCTGCCTTCATCTTTTATTGCTTTAAGGAGAACAGTAATAGTAGTTATAGACTCCCTGCATTTTTAATTCCAAAGTCTGAGTAAGAGAACATAATCATTTGCAGACAATCAAGTTTTGCAATACATCTCGTTATTACTTGCTGAAGCTAAAGGGCCCGTCCCACCAGCATGCGCCAGCATGCGGCGAGCGTGACCAAACGTGGTGGCTTGAGCCGTACGGCCTCGCGGGGCCGGTCCCAATTCGTACCGCGGAGGCGTATGGAGTTGTGCGGGGCTGGTCCCGACATCATACTCACCAATCAGCTGGGCAGGAGGCGGGCCGAGTGAATTTGGACGTCGCACGGCGTTGGGTGGTGACGTCATCACGCAACGGCACGGCGGGCGGTGACGTCATCGCGCAATCGCCACGCGCTGGGCGTACGCCGTCCAGACGCTGCGTACGGTGTCAAGACGCTGCGTACGACGTCGAGACGTTGCGTACGGCCTCAATGCGGCTGCAGGCCTGTCGGCCGTTGCCGTGCGGGATTTTGAACAGTGTCAGTTTTTCAGATCCCCGCGCGATGTCGGGACCAGCCCCGCACAACTCCATACGGCTCTGGCGATCGAAGTGGGACCGGCCACGCGAGGCCTTAAGGCTGAAGCGACCACGTTAGGTCGCGCTCACCGCATGCAGTCGCATGCCGGTGGGACAGGCCCTTTACTGTGTGCAAATTGGCTGCTGTATTTCCTCCATGACAAGGGGTGATTACACTTTGGCGCACTTCACCAGCTAATGAGTAGCCCTGCAGTCATGAAAGGTGCGATAAAATAAACTAGTAATTTCCTTTCTTTGTACATCAATCTGGTGTAGCAGTATTGGTGTCCAATGGATAATTGGCAGATAGACTGAAGTTTCTGGGTCTTTGGTTGCTGTTATCCTCTCTAACAACTTGTTTGTCTCTTGTAGGAAGCTGGTTATTCGCTGCAAGATCTCTTTCACTTATCACGCAGTCAGATAATTCAGCAGCGAACTCTCGCACTTCAGATGTTGGCACGTGTCATTCAAAAGGTAGGTTTGGCACAATTCAGAATACATTTTACAAAACGTTGCTCACCATTGTTAACTGCACAGAGATATATTTCAGAGCCGCAGTGTTCATAACATAGAAATAAGAGCAGCAGTAGATCATGATGCTTGAGAATTTCATAGAAACATAGAAAAATAGGTGCACGAATAGGCCATTCGGCCTTTCGAGCCAGCATCGCTATTCAATATGATCATGGCTGATCATCTAAAATCAGTACCCCGTTCCTGCTTTTTCCCCATATCCCATGACTCCTTTAGCCCTAAGAGCTAAATTTCACCTCTTTCAGTGGGTGAAATTCTACATCAGATTCTCCTAACCCTTGTTTGTCTTTGTTTCCAAAAGCCAACTTATCTCATTCCTGGATATACCCAGTAATCAAAACAAAACTACACACGTCAGAAGCACATAATGCTGGGGTTGTTCAGCTGGTCAGGCATCATTGGCAGAGACAGAAACAGAGTTAAGGTTTCAGGTATTCCACGGTCCAGTCATTTCCACAGTCCTTTGGGATTCCTGACAGTCATCAAACTTCTTGCAAAAAAGATGTGTCTATTTCTCTTCCTTTCTCTGCCACTTTAGTAGCACTCTGACAAGCTGGTATTTTCAAGCTGACAAGCCGGGACATTTCTTGTCCAATTTCAGATGACAGGTCTTGATATGAAACATTAACTCCGACCTGTTGAATAAACAAACCTTTCTGGTTATACAGTGCCCTCCATAATGTTTGGGACAAAGACCCATCATTTATTTATTTGCCTGTGTACTCTACAATTTGAGATTTGTAATAGAAAAAAAATCACATGTGGTTAAAGTGCACATTGTCAGATTTTATTAAAGGTTTATTTTTAAACATTTTGGTTTCACCATGTAGAAATTACAGCTGTGTTTATACACAGTCCCCCCCAATTCGGGGCACCATAATATTTGGGACACATGGCTTCACAGGTGTTTGTAATTGCTCAGGTGTGTTTAATTGCCTCCTTAATGCAGGTATATGAGAGCTCTCGGCACCTAGTCTTTCCTCCAGTCTTTCTATCACCTTTGGAAACTTTTACAGCTGTTTATCAACATGAGGACCAAAGTTGTGCCAATTAAAGTCAAATAAGCCATTATGAGACTGAGAAACAAGAATAAAACTGTTAGAGACATCAGCCAAACCTTAGGCTTACCAAAATCAACTGTTTGGAACATCATTAAGAACAAAGACAGCACAGATGAGCTTACTGATCGCAAAGGGACTGGCATGTCAAGGAAGACCTCCACAGCTGATGACAGAAGAATTCTCTCTATAATAAAGAAAAATCTTCAAACACCTGTTCGACAGATCAGAAACACTCTTCAGGAGTCAGGTGTGGATTTGTCAATGACCACTGTCTGCAGATGACTTCATGAACAGAAATACAGAGGCTAAACTACAATTTGCAAACCACTGGTTAGCCGCAAAAATTGGATGGCCAGGTTACAGTTTGCCAAGAAACATAGAAACATAGAAAATAGGTGCAGGAGGAGGCCATTCGGCCCTTCGAGCTAGCACCGCCATTCATTGTGATCATGGCTGTCTCCAATCAATAACCCGTGCTTGCCTTCTCCCCATATCCCTTGATTCCATTAGCCCCTAGAGCTCTATCTAACTCTCTCTTAAATCAATCTAGTGATTTGGCCTCCACTGCCCTTTGTGGCAGGGAATTCCACAAATTCACAACTCTCTGGGTGAAAAAAATTTTTCTCACCTCAGTCTTAAATGGCCTCCCCTTTATTGTAAGACTGTGGCCCCTATTTCTGGACTTGCCCAACATTGGGAACATTTTTCCTGCATCTAGCTTGTCCAGTCCTTTTATAATTTTAGATGTTTCTATAAGATCTCCCCTCATCCTTCTAAACTCCAGTGAATACAAGCCTAGTCTTTTCAATCATTCCTCATATGACAGTCCGCCATCCCAGGGATAAATCTCGTGAACCTACGTTGCACTGCCTCAATCACAAGGATGTCCTTCCTCAAATTAGGAGACCAAAACTGTACGCAATACTCCAGATGTGGTCTTACCAGAGCTCTATACAACTGCAGAAGAACCTCTCTACTCCAATACTGAAATCCTCTTGTTATGAAGGCCAACATTCCATTAGCTTTCTTCATTGCCTGCTGTACCTGCATGCCAACTTTCAGTGACCAGTGTACAAGGACACCCAGGTCTCGCTGTACCTCCCCCTTACCTAACCTAACCCCAATTGAGATAATAATCTGCCCCCTTGTTTTTGCCACCAAAGTGGATAACCTCACATTTATCTATATTATACTGCATCTGCCACGCATCTGCCCACTCACCTGTCCAGGTCACCCTGCAACCTCCTAACATTCTCTTCACAGTTCACACTGCCACCCAGCTTTGTGTCATTCGCAAACTTGCTACTGTTGCTCCTAATTCCCTCTCCCAAATCATTAATATATATGGTAAATAGTTGTGGCCCCAACACCGAGCCTTGCCACTGCCTGCCATTTTGAAAAGGACTCGTTCACTCCTACTCTTTGCTTCCTGTCTGCCAACCAATTTTCTATCCACGTCAACACCCTATCCCCAATACCATGCGCTCTAATTTTAGTCACCAGTCTCCCGTGCGGGACCTTATCAAAGGCTTTCTGAAAGTCTAGATACACTACACCCACTGGCTCCCCTTCATCCATTTTACTTGTCACATCCTCAAAAAATTCCAGAAGATTAGTCAAGCATGATTTTCCTTTCATATATCCATGCTGACTTGGACTAATCCTTTTACTGCTATCCAAATGTCCCATTATTACCTCTTTTTGAGGTAATTGACTCCAGCATATTTCCCACCACCGAAGTCAGGCTAACTGGTCTGTAATTCCCCGTTTTCTTTCTTGCTCCTTTCTTGAAAAGTGGGATAACATTAGCTATCCTCCAATCCACAGGAACTGATCCTGAATCTATTGAACATTGACAAATGATCACCAATGCGTCCACTATATCTAGAGCCATCTCCCTGAGGACTCTGCGATGCAGTCCATCAGGCCCTGGGGATTTATCATCCTTCAGTCCCATTAGCTTACCCAATACTATTTCTCGCCTAATGAAAATGTCTTTCAGTTCCTCGACCCCCTTAGGTCCTCTGTCCCCCAGTACTCTGGGAGATTGTTTATGTCTTATTAGTGAAGACATATCCGAAGTACCTGTTCAACCCTTCTGCAATTTCCTTATTCACCATAATAATTTCACCCATGTCTGCCTTCAAGGGACCCACATTTGACTTTGCTACTCTTTTTCCCTTAACATATCTATAGAAGCTTTTACTGTCCTTCTTTATATTCCTGGCCAGTTTCCCTTCGTACTTCATCTTTTTAGCCCGTATTGCCTGTTTTGTTTCTTTCTGTTGTCCTATGAAAGTTTCCCAATCCTCTGGCTTTCGGCTTAAAAGAGCAACCACAGTCGGGAAAAAAGTATTGTGGACAAATGATTAACTTACTAACGAAGATTAACATATCAGAGTGACGGCAAAGTATGGAGGAGAGAAGGAACTGCCTAAGATTCAAAGCATGTCTCCTCATCTGTGAAACACGGTGGTGGGGGTGTTATGGCCTGGGCATGTATGGCTGCTGAAGGTACAGATTCACTTATCTTCATTGACTATACAGCTGCTGATGGTAGTAGCATAATGAATTCTGAAGTGTATAGACACATTCTCTCTGCTCAAGTTCAAACAAATGCCTCAAAACTCATTGGCCGGCGGTTCATTCTACAGCAAGACAATGATCCCAAACATATTGCTGAAGCAACAAAGCAGTTTTTAAAAGCTAAAAAAAGGTAAATTCTTGAGTGGCCAAGTCTATCATCCGATCTGAACCCAATTGAGCATGCCTGTAATATATTGAGGAGAAAACTGAAGGGGACCAGCTCCCAAAACAAGCATAAGCTAAAGATGGCTGCAATAGAGGCCTGGCAGAGCATCACCAGAGAAGACACCCAGCAACTGGTGATGTCCATGAATTGCAGACTTCAAGCAGTCATTGCATGCAAAGGATATGCAACAAAATACGAAACATCACTACTTTCATTTACATGACATTGCTGTGTCCTAAGCAATATGGTGCTCTGAAATGGGGGGACTGTGTAAACACTGCTGTCATTTCTACATGATGAAACCAAAATGTATAAAAATGGTCTTTATTAAAATCTGACAATGTGTACTTTAATCACATGTGATTTTTTTCTATTACAAATCTCAAATTGTGGAGTACAGAGGCAAATAAATAAATAAATGATGGGTCTTTGTCCCAAACATTATTGAGGGCACTGTATGTCAGAATATACTGAGATTACATCAGTAGCCTATGAAAGTTGAAAGATTCACAATCCTAACGCATCACAACGGCATTTTCTTTGGCCTGTCTGGTTGATCCCTTTACCAGGTATTGTAGCCTGGTGCTAAATCCTTCATTCAGATTTTACTGTGCTATCCATATCAAACACAAATCTGATAACTTTTCTCTGTGATCACACTTTGTTCTTTCAAAACCAGTGATTTTAGGCCCATTGCATGTTTTTATAGGACAGCCCTATGTGCTCAGGATTAAAAAGAAAATATCCATTCTTATGTAAAAAGCTCCTAAACTGAGCACCATACTGCAGATAACATCTCACATAAGCCCTCTTTTGGTGTAGCGAGTGCTCCTTTTATAGTGCCATTTCCATAGAGTAAAAGCAACTATGCCACTTGCCTTCTCAATTTCTTGTTGTCTGCATGTTAATTTTCTTGCACAAGGAACCCACTGATATCCTGGTATCTCAGGCAACTTTCATCTTTTATTTAATTTAAATAAATTCTTCCTATTGAAGTTAATAATATTACACTATTGGAGTTTCCCCACATTATTACCTTAAATAGGAAGATTATCATCCATCTTTAATACAGTATTTATACAATCACTTTGCATCATTCTTGGAGCTTACTTTCTCACTATTAATGTGAAGTCACTCAGCAACTGGTGATGTCCATGAATCGCAGACTTCAAGCAGTCATCGCATGCAATATATGTTATTCTTGATCATCTCTTCTAATATGAAATCCCTGAAGCCCAAGGACTTTGCAGCCCTCCAATAGTTACATCCTTCCATTCTTGCTAACTCCTGCTCTCTATTTTGTGTTCCCATGTCATATGATTAAATTATCCCCAATTCCAAGAGCCCCATTTACAATCTTAGATAGTAACCTTTGTGGGACCCTGCACCAACCTTATGTGAATTTCCAATGCCTAGTACCATGCCCATCAACATAAATGCTGGTTGGTGCAGGCATCTGGGTTAATTTGTTTAAAGACTTTGATTGTAGATTTAGCCATTTTGCTTTCAAGCTTAATATTAAATTGTATCATATTAGAATTACTTTTCCCTAACCGATCCTTTAATATAAGATTATTAATTAGTACTGTATGATTGTACAATGCTAAACCTCATAGGACCTGTTATTTGGTTGGTTTCTCAACATGCTGTTCGAAGAAGCAATTTTGAACGTATTCTATGAATGCTCCCTTCAATCTACTTTTGCTATATAGGTTTGCTCAGTATATATGAATATAAAAGTCCCTCATGCCTATTCAAATACTCTTGTTGGAGAGTCAATAGTCTGCCTGGTGTGGTGGAGACGGTGAGATCTAGAAACGGTAGGGAGATGCCGGAGATGGTCCAAGTGAAGTCAATAGTCTGTCTCCTGTGATGGAGACGGTGAGATCAGTCTGATACTCTTGTTCCCCTTCTACCCTAAATTCCTGATTTGTGCTGTGTCCAATGTTAATTTTTGTGTCATAAGATCATAAGTGATAGGAACAGAATTAGGCTATTCAAGTCTACTCCGCCATTCAATCACGGCTGATCTATCTCTCCTAATCCAATTCTCCTGCCTTCTCCCCATAACCCATTACACCAGTACTGATCAAGAATCTATCTCTGCCTAAAAAAAAATCTATTGACTTGGCCTCCACAGACTCTGGCAGAGAATTCCAGTCTTTTCTAGCCTTACTTAATTTATAGTTCCAGCTCTATTGCATCTGATTTTTCCAGGCTGCTTTTTTCTTCTCCACTTTTATTTTCAGAATAATGCCAACTCCTTCATTAATTGTGCTTGCCTTTTTTTGTGAGCAAGCTACCCTAGATTATTTAATTCCAGAGTTGGTCTGGAATAACTACTAGACCATTTGTTTCTATTTATGCCATTTGTTAAGCACCTTTGTATATAGAAAATAATGAGCACACATTTGCGCTTTATGCACTTAGACGTAGAACCATTCATTTTAACTTTTTACACATTTGTTTGCAATCTACTTGATTTTGTGTAAATCATTACTATGGTCATCAATCTTGATCTTTTACTGTAGACTTAAATTAATCCTGTGGACTCTCATCCACCACCTGATTAACTTATAGAAACCTACTGCTTTAATAATTTAGCTCAACAGGACAGCAATTCCAGTCTGAATTGAGTTAATTTTAGTTTATTTTAATGAATGAGTAATTTTAGGATGCTGAGCTTAGATGGCTGAAGGCACACCCACAAATGGTGTGGTGAAGGAAATAATTTACGTGCAAACACTGATATGGGAATGAGCGATAGAGGAATGTTTTAGCACTAGAGGTGATAGGTGAACCGAGCAGCAAAAGGAAGAGTTCTAAATAAGAGTTTTGGGGGAATTTGTAAGTGAGTAAAGGTGTGTGTAAAATTCTGTGCAGTTTAAGATTTGGATAGGATTTTGGTTGAGGATAGTTTGGATGCTGGGCAGGAGAGCTTTGAACTAGTCAAAAGGACTTCACTGTTGATGAACTGAGTCAGATGGAGACTGACGTTTGTGCTTGTGAACTTTGTGATGGAGAAAATGTGGGTGTCAGAAACATATTTCAGGGTTAATAAAGATGTTAAAATTAAGTGAGCTCCAGAGAGCCTAAATGAGAGATGGGATCAATGGCAAACAAACTATGTTTTTGGTGGACACTAAAGGTGGTGATTCTTGAGGGAATGAGTACTAATGATAATACCGAGGCAGTAGAGGAGGCAAGACAAATGGTTGATAGACTGAGCTCAATGTTGTCAGAGAACATTTGAATGCTGACTGCCTTTCTGTTGGCATTGCCAAGGTGATTACAAATGGAATCAAAGAGAAATTCCTGCATGCTCCAGAAGTCACAATGTAGGGTAGAACTGCTTTTGCTAGAGATTCGCTACTTGTGATCTGAGAGATAAGAGTAGCACCTTCAAGCTGAGGGAGAAGGATGCTTTGGTTGGACATGCCAAAGTTTGCATCAGACAAAATAAAACACATACAAAGTGCTGGAGTAAATTAGTGGGTCAGACAGCATCAGTGGAGAACATGAATGGGTGAAGTTTTGGGATGGCCTGGTGGACAAGGTGAATATCAGGGGTGAGAGTAAACAGAAACAGAAACAGCTGGATGGAATTTTCAACAGCTGAACAGACGAGATAATTATTCGAAAATTTGCTATTTTGACAAGATTCGGAGAAAATATCATTGTTGCTTTAGTTCCAGAACAACTTGTTAATAGAAATTCAAGCCAGGTATCTTTGTGGCTGCAAGGAACCGTCCGTCACTGGTAATAATAGGTCGCTTGTCACAAGACTTGAGATTTTCCTTTCCTTTTCTGCGACATCCTGATCTATGAGCTCCATTGCCAACATTCACATTTCCTCTTTTCCAAGTACTTGCCTGACTATCTGCTGCCTATTCGTCCCTGTGCTTTCAACGGTAACTTGCATGAATTTCCCCGCTACCCGACCTTTTCTGTCATGCCTTCTCTCTTGCTTTCATTTTCAGCCTTTTATCTCTGTTGCTTTTCCTAACCTTTTGCGTAAGCTCTGTTTCTTTTTCAATTTGAAGTTGTCATATTAGATTCGAGAGAAAGTTCAATGAATGTGATTATAGGTAATACGATATTGTATATGTAAGATTTCTAAAGAAGCAATTTGGGAGATTTTGAGAGAACCTCAATGCAAATGTAAAATCTGGTGATCAAATGCTGCACTGATATAGATTACCAAATGTCCTAAATGGCTCCATGGGAAGGAACATGGACTGCAACATGATCAGCGTTCCTGCACAATGACTGAAGAAAGTAATGGAGAGGTTGGCTTCCTTGACTGTGGTTTGGCGCGTTTCAGTACTTCCAATAAACAGGTGCTCCATGTTGATTATGAAATGTGTGGTGCACACAAATTGAGTTGTTTTCCTGTTGTTCATTACTAGGCAAAAGCTGGCAATTTCTCCTCCTCCCTCAAGCACAGTGTTGTGCGAATGCTGCTGGACGCTGGCTTTCTGTTCCTCCTTCGCTATTCCCTGGACGATAGCATCGAGAACGTAATTGCTGCCTGTATCCAGTCCCTGAAGGCACTCCTGGTCTCCGCCTCTGATGAGGTATGTCACCTGACCCTTCAAATATTTAGGGAGGAACTGCAGATGCTGGTTTACATTGCAGATAGACACAAAATGCCGAAGTAACTCAGCAGGACGGACAGCATTTCTGGAGAAAAGGAATGGGTGGCGTTTCGGGTCGAGATCCTTCTTCAGACTGTTTCTTGGGTTTGAGAACACTGCTGTTTACTTTGGCTAAATTAATGTATTTTTTATTCGATGAAGATTTGACCAATTTGTAGGTTTATAGCCAATGAAGATTATTGGGTTTCAGATCATTGTCATTTATAATTGTAGATGAATAGTTCTTTGGTTTTGAGCCAGAGATGGTCATGGCAAGAAGTGCTGGTTCTGGAAAGTTATAATTATGAGGAAAGCTTGGGTAAACTGTTTTGTTTTTAAACTTTGCAACAGGGCAGACTTAACTGAGACTTAAATGGAGCAAATAGGAAGGATTCTTACTGAGCTTTCAAATACCAGAAGCATGTTAAGGGCAGGAAATATGTTCCCGATGTTGGGGGAGTCCAGAACCAGGGGCCACAGTTTAAGAATAAGGGATAAGGCATTTAGAACGGAGATGATGAAACACTTTCCACACAGAGAGTGGTGAGTCTGTAGAATTCTCTGCCTCAGAGGATGGTGGAAGCCGGTTCTCTGGATACTTTCAAGAGAGAGCTTGATAGGGCTCTTAAAGATAGCAGAGTCAGGGGATATGGGGAGAAGGCAGGAACGGGGTACTGATTGTGGATGATCAGCCATGATAGGTGCTGGCTCGAAGGGCAGAATGGCCTACTCCTGCACCTATTGTCTATTGTCAGAAGCCAGAAGCTAATAGAAGCATGTGATGAATGGGGTAAAAACTTTTCACCCAGGGGTGCTTGGCATGGAAGGGTGGACGGGAGGCCGAATGTATTCATAATCATTGCACTTAGACGATCCTGTACTGAGAATGCTTCGTATTCCGAACAGTTCGCAAATCGGTAATGCAACCACACATCGAGTTCCCACATGGCAGAAGATGCCTGCAGAGGTGGGGTGTTCATAAGAATAGAAAGTCTGGAGGTGTCGTAAATCTAGTTTGCCCATTCTATACAATAAAACTAGTGGTAACAAATTTACCCAAGCATGTTTCAGGCTAATAAGTTTTAAATGCTATTGGTAAGCATCTCTGAAGAGAAGGAATGGGCGATGTTTGTCTGGGGAGGGGGCGGGACAAAGATAGAATGTAGTCGGAGACAGTAAGACTGGTGGGAGAATTGTATTGTATTGTATTGTATATCTTTATTATCATTTTTCTGAGTATTTGCATACCCAGAGGAAAACGAAAAAGCGTTTCTCAACCAGTGTCCATTCAGTAATAGAAATAGAGAATAAAAGTACATATATCACGAGTTCCGATCAGCAGTGGCACGACAATGGCTCTGCTTCAGTGTGTCCAGGTTGGTGTTTGGTGCGCGATACTTTGGCAGGGGGCAAAGTCCGTTTATCAGTCTAATTGCCTGCGGGAAGAAGCTGAGGAGCATCCTGCTGGTTTTGCAGCTGATGCTCCTGTACCTCTTCCCAGATGGCAGGATGGAGAATATGTGATGCGATGGGTGATAGGGGTCTTTGATGATGGAGATGGCTCTTCTAATACATCTCTTCCTGTATATGTCCACCAATAAAGGGAGTGGAGCACCAATAATCCTGCTGGCGGTCTTCACAATCCTGTCCAGTTGGTGCCGTTCATACGCCTTGCAGCTCCCGAACCAGGAGGTGATGCCGTAGGTTAATGTGCTCTCGATTGTCCCCTATAAAAAGTTTGTAGGTGTGCAGTGGGGAGACCTGCTTTACGTAGTCTTCGGAGAGGGTGTAGTCGCAGCTGGGCTCTCTTGACCAGTGCTGTGGTGTTGGTCGTGGATGTCAGGTCATCTGACAGGTGGAGTCCTAGGAACTTCACACTGCTGACCCTTTCCACATCAGCTCCATCGATGTGCAGAGGTGTATGGCGTTGTTTTCCCGCCCTGCTGAAGTCAACCACCATATCCTTCATTTTTCCCACGATGAGAATGAGGTTGTGGGATTTGCACCATCCTGTGAGCAGCTCCACCTCCATTCTGAGGGAAGGGGGACAGGATGGAGAGAGAAAGCAAGGGCTATCTGAAGTTGGAGAAGTCAACGTTCATACCGCTGGGGTGTAAGCTACCCAAGTGAAATATGAGGTGCTGTTCCTCCAATTTGCACTGGGCCTCACTCTGACAATGGAGGAGGCCCAGGACAGAAAGGTCAGAATGGGAGGGGGAGTTGAAGTGCTGAGCCACCGGGAGATCAGGTAGGTTAAGGCGGTCTGAGCGGAAGTGTTCAATGAGATGATCGCTGAGCCTGCGCTTGGTCTCGCTGATGTAGAGAAGTTGACACCTGGAACAGCGGATACAGTAGATGAGGTTGGGGGAGGTGCAAGTGAACCTCTGTCTCACCTGGAAAGACTGTTTTGGTCCTTGGATGGAGTTGAGGGGGGGAGGTAAAGGGACAGGTGTTGCATCTCCTGCGGTTGCAGGGGAAAGTACCTGGGGAAAGGGTGGTTTGGGTGGGATGAGACAAGTTGACCAGGGAGTTTTGGAGGGAATGGTCCCTGCAGAAAGCAGAAATGGGTGTAGATGGGAAGATGTGGCCAGTAGTGGGATTCGATTGGAAATGGCGGAAATGTTGGAGGATTATATGCTGTATGCGACGGCTGATGGGGTAGAAAGTGAGGACAAGGGGGACTCTGTCGTTGTTATTAATTGGCAGAGGGGAAGCAAGAGCGGAGCGGCGGGATATCGAGGAGACCCTAGTGAGATCCTCCCTATAATGGAAGAGGGGAATCCCCGTTTCCTAAATAATGAGGACATCTGCGATGCCCTGGTATGGAAAACCTCATCCTGGGCACAGATGTGGCGTAGACTGAGGAAGCAGGGTGGGAAGAAGTGTAGTCCAGATTGCTATGGGAGTCAGTAGGTTTGTGGTAGATGTTGGTCAACAGTCTGTTTCCTGTGATGGAGACGGTGAGATCCAGAAACAGTAGGGAGATGTCGGATGTGCTCCAAGTGAATTTGAGTGCCGGATGGAAATTATGAAGTTGATGAAGTCAGTGAGTTCTGCATGGGTGCAGGAGGTAGTACCAATGCAGTCGTCAATATAGCGGAGGTAGAGTTTGGGGATAGGGCAAGTGTACGCCTGGAACAGGGAATATATTCTTTTTGGGTTCCTTGTGTCAAAATTGCAGCTAGTGACTGTCACGAGCAGCCGGCATATCCATCCCTCTGGCCTCTTGAACACGTTCGTATGTACGGGCTGTATATAAGTGTTTGTAAACTTTGGAGGATCTATACCTGGAAGTGTAGTTGAAGAGTTAGGACCTTCAGGCCAAATGCTGGAAGGTTGGATTAGGTGGGTAGCTCTTTTCTGGCTGCCCAGACAAGATGAGCGGAATGGCTGACATAGAATCATAAAAATAAATCCTCCAAAGCTCCAATCACTCTGACAGTAGGACCACATTCACTGCTCCCCTGCACTTGATCCTGTGGGCGCTAACTTCTTCCCAGATATTTGTCACATGGCTACTGACCGAGATTTCCCCAACCACACCTCACCAAGTTATTAGTTGCATGATCACTGGCTCACATATATTATCCTCATAGTCATTGACCCTCAGGTGTTAATCCCCGGATAGAAACATAGAAACATAGAAAATAGGTGCAGGAGTAGGCCATTCGGCCCTTCGAGCCTTCACTGCCATTCAATATGATCAGGCTGATCATCCAACTCAGTATCCCGTAACTGCCTTCTCCCCATATCCCCTGATCCCCTTAGCCACAAGGGCCACATCTAACTCCCTCTTAAATATAGCCAATGAACTGGCCTCAACTACCTTCTGTGGCAGGGAATTCCAGAGATTCACCACTCTCTGTGTGAAAAATGTTTCTCTCATCTCTGTCCTAAAATACTTCCGTTGCTGGCCTCGTGCTCCATCCTCCCTTCTTGTCATTCTGTGCCACTATCACTGCAAAGTTAATGAGTTTTTCTTTTGCTGCACCGCTTTATCACACCTGACAGATCCAGGCTCCTGGAATAGCAGCCACTTTATTGTCTCTGATATGCAGGCCAGCATATCTGGAGATTTGGCACAAAATAGTACTCTGGAGGAGGTCTCTGAAGCCAGTACTGAGCCCCATCACTTGCACATGTACCATATCAAGTTCAGGTTTATTGTCATGTATAAGTAAGGTGATGTCTAAGTGCAATTAAAGATTTTGTTCGTGATATCATTACAGGCACCCAGGATCAAACACACTAAAACAAATTATGTACAAATTACACATAAAATGTTTAAAGAAATAAGACTCTGGAAATACATAATTAAAAAAAACAAACCAAGTTCATAGTAATGCAGGAGGTGGGCAGTGAAATTCCATTGTTGTGGTAGGATTAGGATTGTGTAGGTTGGTTCAAAGCGTGTGCGGACGTGGCGTCGACAGACAAGAAGTCGAAGCCAACGAAGCGAAAGGAAACGAGGCCGAAATGCCAAATAACTGAAAGAGTATGAGGCCAAAACGCCAACACTCCGAAAGGATGGGACGCCTAAATGCAAACTAACCAAAAGGGCGGGACACCTAAAAGCCAACTAACCGAAAAGCTGCGTCGCCTAAAAGCAAACTTGGCCGCTCTGTCGAAACGCCACCTACCCGAAAGGCGGCGTCGCCTACAAGCCATCGAACCGAATGCCACTCAGCAAAAAAGTGAAATAACGGACATGACGTTGCCGGGGGGTGGGATTTGTCAGCGATTGTCCAGACCCCCGCGTCCATCACACCACTGTGGAGGGATGAATATTGTCCCACACCTCCGCTCCACCTGACCCACGGCCCGCGGAGGGAGGCCGTGGGAGAGTGGGGGCTGTGCCGAGCGATGCGCACCTTCGGCTGCTTACAACTTGTTACTTAGGTTCAGATTGCCCAGTCACCTAAGGCTTGTGTGGGAAAATGACCCCCCTCAGCGGAACAGGCAGCATCTCTGGAGAGAAGGAATGGGTGGCATTTCGGGTCAAGACTCTTCAGACTTATTCTTGAGGTCTGAAGAATGGTCTCGACACGAAATGTCACCCATTCCTTCTCTCCAAAGATGCTGCCTGTTCCACTGAGTTACTCCAGCTTTTTGTGTCCATCTTCGGTTAAAACAGTTTCCAGATTCTGGTGTTCTGTGCATGGGAGCTTGTGTGTGCGTTCCGAGGGAGAGTGGGGGCTGTCCCGAGGGATGCGCACCTTCGGCCGCTTTATTTGTCTATGACTCCAGCTTCGCTCAAAATTGCCTTCATGAAGTCATACATGGACGTCTTGTATGATACTGGATTGGCAATTTTAAATGCGACAGATTTAGCCCTCAGCAGATTATGTCTCAGTTCATTCAGGGCTTCTGGTTGGGGAAGTCTCAGAATATTGTTGGACACTTGTCCACACATTTCTTTATAATAATGACATTGGCCTATTAATTCAGGTATGCTGATGAATCCTTGAACATGGCCCAGTCCACTGACTTGAAGCAGTTGAGTAACCACTCCTCTGTTAGCTCTGACCAGCACTTCTTAGTCCCATTCACTGGTACCACACTCTTTAGTCTCTGTCTGTAGGCAGGAACAAACAGCACAGGTAAGTGGTCAGATTTTCCAAAGTGCAGGTGAGGGATGGAGTGATGGGCATTGCAGATGGCAGTACAGCAATGGTCAAGTGTGTTGTGTCCTCTGGTGTTGAAGGTGATATGTTGATGAAAGTTCGGCAGATATTTCATTAAGCCAGCCTGGTTGAGGACCCCAGTGATGATGCAGAAGGCATCTGTAGATGCTATTTCATGCCTGTTGATCATGGTGCACAATTCCTCAACTATGCTTGATATTTTCCTATGGCAGAATGTAGATTGCGGTTAGAATGATGGCAGAGAACTTCCTTGGGTAGATGGAAAGGTTGGCACTTGACTGTCAGATATTCCAGGTCGGGTGAGCAGGAATGCCCCATAATCACGTCATCCGAGCACCGCGATGAATTTATCCGCGACTGTGCTTCCAGGTGCCGTACTTGCAATCTGCAGAATCGGGTCTGTTCAGTCCATTGGGCATTCTTGAGGTTATTAATCCATTTGTGGCTTAAAAACATGGTACTTACTGCGGTAGTTGTGGCTGCAGGTTTCAATTTTAAAAGGCTCCGATGCTTCCTGATGCAGTGCTCGTATTCTGGAGAGTCTGGTCCGCTGAATCTGTCAGGTCCATTGCGTGATTGTAAGAGCTTTCAAAAGGCTTAAAACCCATCTACATACTGCTGTTGGTAAGGCTGCAGATTTCAGTTTAAAAGGTCATAAATGTACACTCCTTCATGCTCCTTGCAAAATGTTGCCTCTATCCGGTGTCACACAGCTGGTTTACTATTGTGCTGCAAGTCCTCCAGGGATGCCCTGAAGTCTCCAGGAACTAAAAAGTAATCTCATCATCCAGTGGTGAGAAAAATCAAACATGCTTCAAAAATAAGCATTTAGTTTGTATTAGGCAAGGGAACTTGATAGTTGAGGATGATCTGATGTGGTGGGAAGCAGTTTCCTGATTGGTGTTAGATGGCAGGGCCCAGCAAGGATGGACGTACAAAGCCATTAGTGGGGATGTGGAGAGAGGAGGATCGAATCTTCAGGTAAAACTCCAGTTCCGACACCTGAAACATTAATTCTATTTATTTCCTTCATGCTGCTGA
Source organism: Okamejei kenojei (assembly GCA_035221665.1). Taxonomy (NCBI): domain Eukaryota; kingdom Metazoa; phylum Chordata; class Chondrichthyes; order Rajiformes; family Rajidae; genus Okamejei; species Okamejei kenojei. The sequence goes on along the minus strand of CM069139.1, from coordinate 72,234,091 downwards.
GATTCTCTAGTATGTTCAGATCTTCAGCAACTGAAGTTTTCTTTTGGTTTCCACTGTGTCCAACTGCAATTGGAGATTGTAGCATCCAAAAGCAAAATATTCTTATTTCTGGGAATCTGAAATGAGCTCAGGAGATGAGCACAGGTCAGTCAGCATTTTTGGAGGGTGAGAAAGAGTTTCAGAACAATCACATTTTATCAGCTCCATGTACCAGCTGATCCTAAACTGTCCATGACGTGTGTGAGCCTTTATATTAAAGGGAGACAGCATTGCCTCTTTCTAGTTCTCTTGGCTATGACTTGTATTTTTACAGTAGTCATTCACTTACCTTTCCAGACTACTGTCAACATGAGAAGCTGTCAGTGCCTGAAGTAAGATTATCAACCAGATTTAATTCACATTCTGTTTCTCCAAACTATTACTATAACTCCAAACTAAAAGCCTTTTAAATACCTTACTATTAGTAAGGTATTTAAAAGGCTTTTAGATAGGCACATGGAAATGCAGGGAATGGAGGAATATGGATCACACAGGCAGAGGAGACAAGTTTAACTTGACATCATGGGCATTGTGGGCTGAAGGGCCTCTTACTGTCCTGTACTGTTCTATGTTCTTTGTATTGCAGAAAGACTGCTTGTAAAAGTGGTGCTTCTTTCCTGCAGAAATGTCTCGACAGGACCTTCTCCTGGTACCTGGGATCGTCAGTGTTCCCCCTTCGGCCGAATGAAATGGAAGAGGAGGACGACGATGATGATGATGAGGAGGAGGAGGAATTAAAAATGAAACAAAACGAGAAAGCCAAGTCCAGGGAAGATAAGAAAGCTGATCCAGATGTTGCCCGCATTGATGCAATCAAAGTAATATGTCAGAATAAAAGCAAAATATTACATATTTAATATATTATTGACAAATACCTCTGCATCCTCCCCTCCAGGACCATGTTCTGGGCCTGTTGCTTTATCATTCATGTCTCTTTTTTCATCCACAGTTGGTGATTATGCCGGCTTATGTGTTGAAGCTTTTATGGTACCCCGAGATCTATAAACGGTATCATGTTGGGTGATAAATCAAAAAATCACAAATGTTCGAAATCTGAAATAAAAAACATATTGCTAGAAACAGTCCTTCAGTCAGGCAGCATCTGTGGAAAGAAAAATGGTTAACATTTTAGGTCTGAGACCCTTCATTTAAACTGGCAAAAGGGACAACTAGATTGCTTTTCATGCAGCCAAGGTGAGAGAGGAATGGGAAATATCTCTGATAGGATGTCCAAATAGGTTACTGTAGCAACTCAATGCATGTTCTGCTTTGTCTGAGCATAATGTACTTTTACTGCTATTCTAACTGCTGCCTTAATGCATCCTACCAATTATATTTATTTTGCTCTAGCTATTCCCTTCACCTCCTCTGCTATTGAAATTGTTTTTTTTCCATTCCCAGTTCTGAACAAGGTCTTGAATTATTAACTGTTTCTCTCTCCACAGAGGCTGCCTGATGTTTCCAGCATTTTCTGTTTTATTTTTTGTGTTGGAATGTGCAGGGGTATGTCACTGCCAAGATTTGGACTGCAGGCTGTAGGGGAGGGAATGAGACTGGTTTGCACTCTACAAACTATTTCCCCTTCAGTAGGGCACATAAAGGCTAACATGCAAGAAAGCTGGCACCCTTGTGGCAAATGCCAGGATAACTTCTGGGCACCTTTTAATCATAGGCATTATGTGTTTAAATTATGCTTGCATAAATAGAATAACCCTCGAATAACCATAGCTTATAAACAATATTCAACAGTAAGTTCTAAACTGCAGTCTCTGTTGCAAGGTAGAAAAAACTGCAAGAAATTTATGCAGAGCTGGCTTCCCCAATCCAGCAAAGTGAAAATGACCAGATAATCAGTTTCAGTGATATTAGTAGAGGGATATGTTGTGTCCAGGACTTCAATGCTTATTCTCCTGGTTATCTTTAGAAGTCCAGTGTCAAGCCACACCTGACACACGTGGTTTTGTCCATGTGAAATCTATCTTTGCTTTCTCAGTTTTGGCATACTTTAGTGGGGAATGATTGTTTTTATATCCCAGAGCAAACACTGTAAAGTAATTTCAAGGTTAGATTAATGTTCTTAATCCCTTTGGAAATGAACTCTTTTAAATTTCCTTCAAATCAAGGTTGAGCTTCTGTTTATTTTTGGACCGAGTTAAAGAAGTTCCTAAGTATTTGTTTGGAACAAATATATGAAGGAGATGCAATGCATTAATGAAGTCCTGATGCTGGGTATTTGCTTGACCCTCGTTGAATGGGGGAAGGTAGAGGGGCATCATCAGTAGTCTAGTGAAATGGAAAGTCCTTTCTTTCTGCATCTGAGAGCTGATCTCTGAGGACAATGAGTGTGTAGCATCGTGAGGTCAGAAGATCAGTCAGTCAGGATGCTTCCTCATTGACTACTTGCTGTCATAAGGCACCCAAGACAGAATGTGAGAAAGATTGCAGCTGATGCTATTTCCTGTGTTTTTAATAGTAAACGTCTGCAATTCCCTTCGAACTTGATGTTGTTCTTTCGCTTGTTGTCATCTGGGAGACTGTGTGAGAAAATCCCAGCCATGCACTTGGCTGAACATGGGAACAGGACTAGGGCATCTTCTTTCTCAAACCTGTTCTACCATCCATCAAAATAATTGATTAAATCTGTGACCAAACCCCATATCCCCAATTATTCTACAAATTCTACTCTTCACGACCACCATAAATAGTTTATTTCTAAGTATGGTGGTTGATTGCATTCATGTATACTCTTTTCGTGGACTGGATTATGTGGGTAGCACACAAACAAAAGCTTTTCACTGTAACTTGGAACACGTGACAATACTAAACTAAACTAAACTAGGATTTTAGTAACATTGTTTAATAATTAACTTCTGGAGCATGCAACTCTGGTATATAAAATCTGTTTCCCTCATTTAACTCTTGGAGGTCCAGGAATCATTTTGATAAATCTGTGCTGGTTCTTTTCCTAGTCCTTATTAAGTTGGGCACCTGGAATTCCTTGCGATATCACCAGTATGGTTGAACTAAAGCTTTGCATCGCTAATGAATATTATCTGTTCCCTTACAGTCCTACTCCAGCACTCTATCAGCCTCTTTTGATTTTCTATGTTTGTCAAAGCATATAACATATGTACGTGAACTGCAAGTCTCTTTGGATCTTCTTGCTTCTGACTTTTAATTATTTAAAAGGTATTCTGGTTCTCTCTAAGGTTAAAATGGATTCCCTCACAATGACCTAACTTTACCTTTCTCATTCCCTTATTTTATTAACATCCTCATAGTGCAATACTATTTTCCATATTGTTTACAATGTCCATATTGTCTTTTTGTTATTGATATATGTGGTTATGCAACATTCTGTCTCATGATCTGTCACATGTGGATAGAATTATTAGTTGCAGTCGAACACAGATCCTTTGGGCTACTACTACTTTCATCTTGCCTGTGTGAATATCTGTCCATTACGTCCACTTTGTGGCTCAGCTAATTTTCCAGTTAGGTCAATATTTGGCCATCAATTCCATGAGATTCAATTTAAGTTAACCCATGTGGAACTTTGGAATTGCATAGAAATATCATAGACGATGTCCTGTCCTCTATTTCAGTCACCTTTTCAAAAACATGTCCGATTCATCAGGTTTGCTGTACCACAAATCTATATTGTTTCTGTCTGATCAGTTGACAACTTTCAAAAATGTTCAGTCCTCTCTACCTTTAATTATAGACTCCAGTCATTTTCTAACATTGGATGTTAGGCTTACTAATTAATACATGCAAGTTTACCATCTAAATGAATGGATCCTGAATTGAGACAAGTTGGGAAGATGATAAAAACATTGTGCGAACGTTACAGGTAATCTGAATAAAAACTGCAAATGTAGTTGACAGGCAGGCAACATCTGTGTGAAGAGAAACAGCAATATCATTACGCTTCAATGACCGTTCATCAAAACTGTTCTTACGCAAAGCCATTGGCCTTTAAATGTTAACTATATTCCTCTTTTTACAAATGCTGCCTGACTTACTGAGTATTTGCAGCATTTTTTGTTTGGAAGATTATACGTACAATATTCTTTGCTACGTCAGAATGCTGAAATGAAAATATCAGCTCCTGGAGATTTTTGGTTTGGAGATACAGCATGGAAACAGGCGCTTTGGCCCATTGAGCCCATGCCATCCATTGATCACCCATATACTAGTTCTGTGTCCGACACACTAGGAGCCAATTAACAATGTGGGTGGAGACCGGAGAAAACCGACACAGTCACAGGGAGTGTAGGAAAGAACTGCAGATGCTGGTTTAAATCGAAGATAGACACAAAATGCTGGAGTGACTCAGCTGATCAGGCAGCATCTCAGGAGGGAAGGTATGGATGACGTTTTGGGTTGAGACCTTTCTATAGACATTGGATGTTAGGCTAACTAATTAATACATGCAAGTTTACCATCTAAATGAATAGATCCTGAGAAAGCGCACATAGACAGGATCGAGCCTGAGTCCCTGGTGCTGTGAGGCAGCAGTCTAACCGCTGTGCCACTTTAGTCATTCTTTTGTGCCATTATGTTCCTCTTTACTGCTGTTATTTTTGCCTTCTGACTATTTTTGCTAGTCCCAATCTCAGATTCAGTATTACTGCTAATTTCTCTGTTGTGCATGTTAAATTCATGTGTTCTTTTGATTTCCAAAGCACTATTTTCCATTTGAAGAGACTGGCTTCCTGACCACTTTTCTTAATGTAAAACATCTTTTGCAATAATATTGTTTTTTAATGTACTTTTTTGTAGATCTTATTGTGTTTCATCACCTTTTGCGTTGTATTTCTTCCAATGACCACACTCTGTGTTTTTCGCCTTTATGTGTGTTTTTACTTTTGATTTGGTTCAAGTTTGCTATTTTTTGCAAGTGAAGCTCTTGTCCTCGGGGTGTAAATCGGTTCCATATCACATTATAAACTGCTGCACTGTTGGTCTACCCTTTAGCAAATTTTGCCAGTTTACTGTGGCCATTCTCCATCACAATACATCGATGTCAGCTTCTTCTTGACTTCTGGGTCGATGCCTCTTTTGAATTTAGTTATGCCATGATTGCTGTTTGATAAATGCCCAATCGCCATTAATTAAATTTGGCTTGTTACCCAGTAACTAATATGACTCATTCCCTTGTTGGTTCGTGATGGAAATGATTTCATCCACATATGAGCTACTGGACCCTATGCAACACTCTCTCTTGTGTGCCTTATGAATCTATTCCCTTCTCTCTCTATCCCAATAGTTTTGAAAATTCCATGGGATTGCTTTTCCTTTCATCCATCTTTCTCTTACTTTCTTTGTCCATTTTTATTTGTTTCTCAGATTAAATGTCACTGTCGCATGTGACCCTCTCCCTACCCCTCTCATTTTCTTCTTTGCTTGTGATACTGTCATTCTGGAGTCAGCCGTCACAATATCAGAGTGTAACCAGAGAAGCTCATGCCCTTGGTTGTATTGTTACGCTGAAAGCTGTCCCTTAAGAGCTACCATTTGCACTATGGAGTTTTGGTTTAAATTATAATTTGTTTTTTTACATTTCCCATTGGTGTTTTTCCTCATCACAAAAACACCCTTCAATCCTCCATGGCCTCTACACCCTCACGTCTGATTTGCATCATACCCGTGTCTTCTGCAGACTGTGGTCCAAGCCTCAGAGTTCCATTCCTCAGGTTCTCTCCCTCTCTTTCTTTCTGTTGCTGATATTTAAAATCTAGATCTTTGATCATGTCCAAATAACTCATTCTAGAACTCGGTGCCAAATCCTTTAACCTGGTGCCAGTGCTAATTCCCCTGGGCATGCTCTAAGACATTTCAGAATATTAAAGGCATAATATAAGTTGCCGTGAAGTTTGGTCCATCCAGGGTTTTCTTTCCCCTTGTTTTTGATGATGAAGCCTCAGAATTCAGTCTCGATGCTATGGTTCCTCAGCTTTAATTTAGGAAGAAATAGAGTTTCACAGCTGAATAAGCCTGTGGTATGTAAAAAGATAGATTTCCTCTTGGGTATCTCAGACCAAATGCCTTCTCACAGGAACTGCATTTCTAAGTTAGACACAAAATGCTGTAGTAACTCAGCGAGATAGGTAGCATCTCTAGAGAGAAGGAACGGATGATGTTTTGGATCGATACTCCTCAGACTGAGAATCAGCAGAGAGGGAGACTAGAGATATGGAAGGTAAGGTGTGAAAATGACAGATCAAAGCAGACAATGGATTTTTAAGTTGTAGAATTGCCTTATTTGCCCTATCGCTTAGGAAGGAAGCGTAAAATGAAAAGGCATTCATTTTGAGCATGCTGATCTACCTCAACTTTAATTCTCTTTCCTAGTTCCACAATATCTTAAATTCCTATATAAATAACTAGCATCTTTGAAATGTCTTATTGAACTGCTAGCCTTAATAGCTGCATGGGTGCTTGAGTCCCAGATTTCCACCAATCCTTTTGGGAATCATTTTGAGGGCGGCACAGTGGCACAAGATGGAGTTGCTGCCTTACATCGCCAGAGACCCAGTTTCGATCCTGACTACGGGTGCTGCCTGTATGGAATTTGCACATTCTCCCTGTTGCCACATGGGTTTTCTCCTGATGCTCTGGTTTCCTCCCACATTCCAAAGACGTGCAGGTTTGTAGGTTAATTGGCTACTGTAAATTGTCCCTACTCTGCAGGATAGAACTAGTGTATGGGGATTGCTGGTCAACACAGACTTGGTGGGCTGAAGGGTCTGTTTCTTCACTAACTCTCAACTTTAAACTCTAAAAGTTCTTCTTGACATCACTTCTGAGAGGTCTGTCTCTAAACTTAAGGCAATTTTTTTTGTTCTACATTAGAGAAGAGGGGATAGGAGGAGGAAAACTATCAGCTCCTTTGATTCTTAATGCTTAATTGTCTCTGGTGTTTCCCATTTACCTAATTACTGCAGGGATTGCTGAAGATGAAAGTGCTTCACCGTCTACGTTATATCCTTGAAGTTGTCCGACCTGCTCCGTCGGTCGTCCTTGACATTTTGGAGATTCTGATTCGAATAGCAAGACATTCCTCTGAGGCTTGTAATCAGGTAATGCTGGCAGTAACTACCATCTAACGCAGCCAGCAAAGTACTGTGATGTAAGAATTGCAATAGCCAGTTGGTGGGTGGTAGGACCCCAAAAATATCAGCGCGATGCTAGGTATTTACTTCAGTGGTGACATAAGGGCTCTGGATGCTGGAATCTTGAGAAAGAAAATAGTGGAGGAACTCAGCACGTGAGGAGGGAAATGGTCAGATGATATTTTTCATCAGGACCCTGTGGCAGTATTAGCTGAGGACTAGATATTGCTTTGGATTCTGGAGAGAACTTTTCTGTTCATCAAATAGTAATGTAGGATCTTCTGCATCCATTTGTAAGAGCAATTGGAGCCTCCATTTAATGTCCCAATAGAACAGACCAATACGATACCTGGTGCATTAGTAGCAGTGGAAATTGAAACTGCAATCTTCAGAGCCAGAAGTGCCAGAAATGAGCATGCTACCACTATTCCAAGACTTGCACTGGAACATGAAAATGAAATACACAAAGAGAAGCAATTATCGATGTTGTCCTGGAATGCTCAAGATAAACTATGTGACGTGAGCTATATAATAAAAGAGTTGCCACCCCAGGAAACAATGTGGTTGTACAAAATGATCATAAAAATAAAGACGAAGTGAGGATGGTGCAGATCATAAGGGGGAAGAGATCTCTACATTTGCCTTTTACATTCAATTACTGAGGGCGAATAGATCTCACCGTCTTGAAGAATTGAGTTTATGGCATTTCTGTAAAATAGCTGGCTAATTGGTGTTGTTTACCCAAGCTTTGCAAATGTTTCCTTTCCAGATATATATCTTGAAAAGTTTCAATTGAATTTGCTTCTAACTCCCTTTTCTAAATAATCGTGATCTATTGCATTTGAAAGAAACAAAATAAATTTAGTCAATAAAATCCTGCTGGTTTTCCAAATTTTCTTTAATCTATATTTACTAAACTCTCTTGCTGATGGAAACATTTTCTGTCTATTTAGTCTATAAAATCCACAATCTTAGTCTGCAAAACAAAAGGAGATGATGAGGATGCCTGGGCAAGGACAGTGGAATGGCTTGGTGGTGGCCACTGGTTTAGGTGTGAGTGCTGGCGATTGAAAGAGATAGTTATTGTTGAATCTAAAAATAGTAAAATAATAGTTGTAAGATTGCATCTTTGGTCTCTCTCACTCAGATTCTAGTGTGCCCGAGGCTGGTGGAGACAATTGTCTCAGAGTTCCTCCCATCCACCTGGAAGATTCAGACTCTGAGCAGAGGTGATCCGATGACCAATAACTACAGCGTGCCTCTTGCTGCTGCCATGAAGTTAATTCGTGTTCTGGCATGTACCGGAAGGAATATGTCAGCTATTTTGGTAACTATCAGCCAGGCTTAATTCATTCTTTGTTTGTTAGACTTTGGGCTTTAAATAAGCAGAATGAATGGACATTGTGCTGTTAAGGATAGAGAAACAAGGAACTGCAGATGCTGGTTAATACACAAAAGGACCACAAAATGCCAGAGTAACTCAGCAGGTCAGGTAGCATCTCTGGAGAATGTGGATAGGTGACGCTTTGGGCCATTTCTCCTGTCGCTTTGTCCACTCCGTCGCTGCCCCCTCCGCCGCCGGTGCCAACTCCTCCCTGGATTGCCGACATCATGGTGGAAGATGTCGGTGACTCTTTAAGAGAAGGAGGAGGAGGCGGTTGAGGGGGAGGCAACAAAGCGACGACCGACGGGAAGAAGCAGCAGCTGGTGAGTGGGTTGGGAGCCCCATGATGATTGAGAGTGTCCTGGCGGTGGTGGCAGCTTGAAGATAGCGCTTTCAGCCAGGGGCTACAATGTGAGCTGCAACAACAGCCATGTCAACCGAACGATGCAGCAGCTGCTGAAGAAGGATTCGCTGGTGCAGGCAAGTGCCATCGATGCCTAGTGTTAAGGTGAAATGCCACAAAGTGCTGGATTAACTCAGCAGGTCAAGAAACACCTCTAGAGAACATGGATAGGTGATGGTTCAAGTACCTGTCTGAAGAAGGGTCCTAACCCGAAACATCACCTGTCCATATTCTCCAGAGATGCTGCCTGACCTGCTGAGTTATACGGCACTTTGAGCCCTTTCATTTTCTGATTCTGTGGTCGAAGAAGAAAAGGAGGGGTTTTGGGTCCTTTATCAGTCCTTTTAATCAGCGCATGCAGTTCTTTGTTTTATGTGATTCCGATGCGTAAAATCTGACATCTGTAAGGGTTTATGGAATATAAGCTTTACGCTCGCCTGTATTTCGGTAGGAAAGGAATCAAGGGATCTGGGCCTATTGCAGGCAAATGGGGCTAGTGTAGTTAGGCATGATGGATGAAGTGGACAAGGTGGGCTGTAAAGACCTGTTTCTGTTCTATACTTACTGTGACTCTGTGACTGATGAAATGAGCATATACACTGAGATATAAAAATCCAGCGATCAGCATATATTTTAGAGTCAAGTCATTTAAGAAGACAAATTAAAACTCGCATCGACATTTTGGCTTATTTCTATCTCTGTCCCTGCTTTTAAGCAAAGTATTTCCATCTTCCCCTTTCTTGGCACAATTGATCACTCCAAAAAAAATCTGTAAAATTATATTAGAACATATGGAAGTTCTTCACCCATATTCCTTGGGTTTGTTCTTTGCCTGTTCAACTTAACATTGATTTTATTATTCTATTCTTGTTGCACAAGTTGGAAAGTGTGTTCTGATTTTGGCATCTTTATTCCCAATTCAAAACCATTTTTTCCAATTCACCAACGTATAGGAATCGTTACGTAAAAAGACCACTGCCACTGTGAGTCTTGCACAACTATGGTTTGAAGAAGAAAAAAACAGAGAAATTAACTCCACATCTATCTTGTGTTATATCAGAAAGGTAGTTTTACTCTGTTCCAAGTGTGGGAAATGTTTGGTAGTTTAAATTGAATCTGCTGCACCAGATATGCAAGTCATTAGAAGATACTATCATTGGAACTGTACTCTACTTTCCAGCACTAACTCCAGACTTCCAACAGCCCTTATTCTAAATAGTATTTTGTATGGAGTAGCCCTTTGTTATGAGCACTTTGAGGTGCACCTACCTTGTTCGAATGTTGGGTTATGGTCACTAAAAACTGACCAGATTGGCTTAATAACATGAATGGTCTGTGTTGTTGCTTGTATTTTTAAACAGTTAAACAAATTCAATATGAAGGAGCGAATAGGGAGGTTCATAGCACAAGATCCTGGCGACCTGGCCTTGGAGCAGCAGGAAGCCTATGCATTGAGCATCGAGGCCTTGCGGCTGTGGGCTGTTGCAGCCAACTATGGGCAAGCATGCGACATGTACAAGTGAGTGCAGTGAAAAGCAAGGGGTAGGATCACCAATTTATATGGGATGGACTGAATATGGGAAATGCATTGGGAAATGAGCTGCGTGTATGTTGAAGTGACTAGATAAAGTAGGAATGTGGACCGTTTAAAGGCAGGAGCATGCATGGTACACGAGTGAAGGGTAAGGTGTGTGAGTACATTCTAGGGACTGATATATATCTGGGCAGGAATTTTTGCTTTAGCCCAGGAGATTTTTTTCATCTTTCCCAGGAGAGATTAGGGCGGTGTTTTATCATCATTCTCCAGCCCCGCAGGGCCCGGTTTTACTTTCACCCTAAAATCTATAAAGAACTACCCTGGCAGACCCTTTCTTTGTGTCTGCTCCTGCCCCACTGAAATACTTTCCATGTATCTCGACTCCATCCTAGCCCCTGGTCCAATCCCTCCAGACTTATGTCGAAGTCACTTCACACGCCCTTTGACTCTTTACAGGCCCCTGTCCCCTCATCTTTACTATGGATGTTCAGTCACTCTACGACTCCATCCCCCACCAAGAAGGCCTTAAAGCCCTCCGTTTCTGCTTCGATTCTTCTCCGTTTCTTCTCCGCAGAACAAGTCAATTTCCCACTACGAACACTCTCCTCCACCTAGTGGAGCTGGTCCTCTTAACAACTTCTCCTTCGAATCGAAGGCGTTGCCATGGGCACTCTCATGGGTCCCAGCTATGCCTGCCTCTTTGTAGGGTATGTCGAACAGTCACTGTTCCAGGGATACACTGGCCTTATCCCTGAACTTTATCTCTGCTCTATTGACGACTGCATTGGGGCTACCTCTTGCACCCATGCAGAACTTATGGACTTCATTAACGTCACTACCAATTTCCATCCTGCACTCAAATTCACTTGGTCCATCTCAGACACAACCTTCCCCTTTCTTGATCTCACCGTCTCCATCACAGGAGATAGTGTGTTGACTGACGTCTATTAAAAACCTACTAACCCCCACCGCTATCTAGACTACACTTCTTCTCATTCACTTCTCACCCTGCTTCCTGCAAAGACTCTATCCCCTGCTCCCAATTCCTCCATTTCTGCCGCTTCGCCACTCAAGGTGTTCCATACCAGGACATCCGAGATGTCCTCATTCTTTAGAAAACGGGGAGGGGGTGGGAGGGTCCCTACTTTCATAGATGAGGCCCTCACACGTGTCTCCTCGGTATCCTGTAGCTCCGCTCTTCCTCCTCCTCCCTCCAGTCGCAACATGGACTGAGTCCCACTAGCCCTCACGTTTCACCCCAGCAGCTGTCGCATACAGCACATAATCCTCCGATATTTTCGCCACCTCCAACACGATCCCAGCACTGGTCACATCTTTCCATTTCCATTCCTTTACGCTTTCCCTCCACCACTCACTGGCTCACTCATCCCTTCCAGTACTTTCCTCTGCAACCACAGGAGATGCAACACCTGTCCTTATACCTCACAACTCGCCTCCATCCAAGGACCCTGACAGTCCTTTCAGGTGAAGCAGAGGTTCACTTGCGTCTCCTCCAACTTCATCTACTGGTATCCATTGTTTTTGGTGTGGACTCCTTTAAGACGGCGAGACCAAGTGCAGACTGGGCGATCGTTTTGCTGAACACCTATGCTCAATCCGCCATGGCCTACGCGGTTGCCAAACATTTTAACTCCCCTTTCCATTCCCACACTGATCTTTCTGCCCTGGGCCTCCTCCACTGTTGGGGGAACAGCACCTCATATTTTGCTTGGGCAGCTTGCAACCCAGTGTTATGAATATTAATTTCTCTAATCTCAATTAACCCTTGCATTCCCTCTCTCTCCTTCCATCCCCCACCCTAGTTGTCCTGCTAGTTTCACCATTCATATCCCTTCGATATCATCTCCTCCGCAGCCAACAATAGACCATTGTGGGCTCCATAGCCATTGGTTTCCCTCTCCCCTGACTCTCAGTCTGAAGAAGGGTCTCGACCTGAAGCATCACCTGAATGCGACCAGACCCACTGAGTTACTGCAACATTTTGTGTCTATCTTTGGTATTTCATCATGATGTTTGAGATTTGTGGGTCTTTTCTGGGCCATCATTTTCATTGATTGTGTTTAGGAAAAAACACCTTTCCTGACCTCGGAATGTCCTGAATATCTCTAGTGTGGATATGCATTCAATAAAACCCCTTAAATAATAATGTGATAATTGCTGATTTCTCCTTTTACCATCTCCAGGGACTTCTATCCTGCACTGATGAAGATTCTCCAGACCCTACCAAATCTTGTGTCCCAGCCGAAAAAAGAGGACCCATCGTTTGATTATTCCTTACAGAGAGCCGAGGCATTGGTTTGCCTCCTGATCAATGTCACTCACACTGCAGGGTGTGCTTTTGAACTGCAGGCCCAGTTCACCTCCAGGTATCTCTTTGCTCTCTCCCTTTTGCCTTCATCCAATTTGGGTCAAGTTCAATTTTCTATAATATCTATTGCCGAGATCAAATCTTTCACACTTTTGAGTGTCCAGTTGTCGACTTTAGTTAACTATGTGTCTGTGATTTCGTGTGAAAACTCATCTCTGTCTTCAAAGAATCTCCAATTTAAATTACCTCGCCCACTAGGGCAAATTACATCGCAAGATATATAGATACATAGACAATAGGTGCAGGACTAGGCCATCCGGCCCTTCGAGCCAGCATCGCCATTCAATGTGATCATGGCTGATCATCCACAATCAGTACCCCGTTTTTGCCTTCTACCCATACCCTTGATTCCGCTCACCCTAAAAGCTCCATCTAACTCTCTTTCGAATGAGAGCTCCCTTCTGCTCCCTTCTGTGTCTCCAATTTCACGTTATTCACCTTCCTGTAGAGCCTTTGTATTTCTGGGTAGATACAAAAAGCTGGAGTAAGTCAGCGGGACAGGCAGCATCTCTTGAGAGAAGGAATGGGTGACGTTTCGGGTCGAGACCTTTCTTCAGACTGTTTCTTTTCTGTGTTTCACTCGGTGTGCTACACAGGACCTGAGATCATTTAGCATATTTTATAACCTGTAACTTCACAAGACATAGACAATTGCACCACCCAGCTTTGCTACAAAAAGAAATACGCTCAATGAACACAGATTTATGATTTAAATCATTAAATCATTAAAAGCTGGAATTACTTAACAGGTTGGGCAGCATATGAAGAGAGACTAACTGGTAATGTTTTAGTTCTATGACTTTGTATCAGAGCTATTAGTTGAATGTTGGATACGGGATGACTATTTGCCACGGTAGAGGCAATAGTTCCCTGGTTCTTTGAAGCATCCTCCACTCTCCTTGAAGAGGTATCCGAGTTCCAACTATCTATGGCCGCTTCATCAATGACCTTCCAAATGCCATCAGCTTGTCTCCTGCACCACGTAGGGGGTGAATACTCTAGACCATTGCTTCTCCGCGATCAAGTATGTCTTTTGGTCCATCCCTCGCCCTCATTTTGGCAGTCTGGTGTTGCTGCTCCCGCTGGATAAGTGCAAGGATCAACAAAAATCAATAAGTGATACAGCAGTGATCTGAAGAGGTTGACTCCTACTTCAGAACTGTCTTGAGTTGTTGGGCTAGAACATGTTCAATGACAGTTCTTCCCGCCCAAAGTTCACCTTAATCGTCATTATTTTCATCACTAAATACGTTGAATGTTGCGCTCTGACAAAGACAGATTGCATCACTCCTCACCAGAATCCTTGGATGAAAAGGGAGATTCGCTCTCTGCTAAAGTCCTGATCGGAGACTATTAAGAAGGATGACCCTTACTGCTTAAGAAGGCCAAGTATGAGCTCCGCAGGTCTGTCAGTGAACCATAATAGAATTCCAAAACAAACGAGAGCCCCTATTCAACCAAGCGGATGCTAGGCGACAATGGCAGGGTCTGAAAGCTATCATGGGTTCAAAGCTGAAATGAGGGGCATTATCTGCCAGCAACCATCGAATGAACTCATTGCCTTTTACATCCGTTTGGAACAGGCAAACTATGTACCACCAAATCACGTCATCTCATCTCCAGCTGGCTCTGTCCCATACAGCTGTGTGGTAGAAGTCCGATTTAATTTCACGAAGGTAAACTCTGGGGAAAGCGGCCAGCCTGGATGGAGTCCCTTAAAGGAGTTGTGAAATCATATGCAGACCAGAAGACCACAGTCTTCGCCAACATCATCACTTCTCAGTTCAACAGTCTCCTGTCCTCATCTGCTTCAAGGAAAGCCCATCACCCCACGAAAAGTAAAGTGACCAGTTTCAATGACTACTGTCCAATTGCGTTGAAAGATTGATAATGGCCCACATCTGTGGCCCGACTATCTCGGCCCCTTACAATGGGTCAACAGAGAAAGGCATCTCCCTTGCACGACATTCAATACTGGATCGCCTTGATGTCAGGATGCTATTTAGCGACTACAGCTCAGCCTCCAACACCATAATACCAAATTAGCTCATCCCTAAACATCTAGACTTGGCTTTGGGGCTTCCATTTGCAATGGAGTCTGAAGAAGAAGCCCGACCAGAAACATTGCCTATCCATGTCCTCCACAGATGCTGCCAAACCTGTTAAGTTACTCCAGCACTGTATGTTTTTTGCTCAAGATTCCTTGTGTCTACCTTGTTCACACCCCCTTCTTGGAGAAGCTGCTACATACTCTTCAATCTTTACTCTTTACTCTTCCTTATCTGGTGGTTATTCTGTTATTGCACTTTCATGTAAATTTTGCACGGCTTCAGATTGCAATACAATCTTTGCCCCATTCTGCTGTTTTGCATTTGTTGTTTTATCCAGTGTTGTATCTCTGTTTACTCGGTACGCTTCACGTGTAAATGGAGTTTCATTCCACCCAGATGTATATGACAATAAACTAGTTTGAAGCTGGCTTTCATTCCTATCAGAACATAGTGGCAAAGCCCATGGTCGAAGCTGAAGCTCTCATTGAATCCATTGGATCTGAGGACCTTTATGCTTTCTCCCCCCAACCCCCATCCAGTCACACACTGTGATAACTATATCACAGTTTGATGCCCTGAGTTCAGTCTCATCAATCGATGAAGGAAAGGGGAATTATATAACCATGTAGGGCACCTATATTGGTGAAACAATTGTGAGCAAAAAAAGTAAGGAGCGAAGAAAAATTAAGTAGGCAGAATTATGGCTGATGAAGATTTATGTGGGTGAGAATGAAGTAATCGATTTTGGAGGTAAGTAACTCAAATCAAGCTATTTTCTAAATGTTGAGAATGTAAGAACAGTGAGAATAGAAGAGCAGTGATTTATAATGCTGTGGGTAGTAATCACTCAAGCTGAAAAAGAACCGAAGAGTAATTAAAAGGTTTAGTGGCAAGTTAGCCTTTCTTTCCAAAGGGCTGGAGAGTTAAGTGTTGGAAGTTGCATTTAACTCTGCTGAACTCTGGTTGGATCTGGGTACTGTATTCTGATTTGAGTAAAAGGCCTGGAAAATATTGAGGAGGTGCTGCAGAGCTGAGAGAATTAAATGCTGAGGTTTGCTGGGGAGGTTTACAACAAATAAGAGAGCAAAGTCCACAATGGAATATAATGAATTTGGTGAATAAAGATGGCAGAAGGATATAATGTGACTTTAGATTTTAGACTTCAGAGAGAAACAGGCCCTTCGTACCACCGAGTCTGCGCCAACCAGTGATCACCCCATACACCAGTAATATCCAAGACACGAGGGACAATTTACAATTTTACCGAAGCCAATTAACCTACAAACCTGTATGCCTTTGGAGTGTGGGAGGAAACCAGAGCACCTGGAGAAAACCTACGCGGTCACAGGGAGAATGTACAGAGAGCACCCATTTTCAGGATTGAACCCAGAACTGGCACTGTAAGGCAGCAACTCTACTGCTGCAACACTGTGCCGCCTTACGGAGATGTGAAATTCTGCATTTCGGGGAATGTTCGGGTGTGAGACTGATAGAATCTGGTGTTCACAGAGATCGGCTTCAATGATGTTCCTAAGGGAGGATGACCATGAAATATAAACTTTAAAATATGAGTGAGCATATCATGCAAAGCGCAATAGAAATTTTGAACTCATCTGTGAACACTAAAATTGGGGTTTAATTAAAAATTGTTATTAACACTTACAATAAGCAGTGTTGCTGTGAAAAGAAAATTAGAAAAGGTCACTAAGAGATTGCGTAGGTAGAACTTTGGCTGATGAAAATGTATGTGGGTGTGGTTGATGCTCCAGCTCTTCACAGTCTTAGCTACCTGGGTTCGATCCTAACCCGAGGTGCTGTTTTTGTGGAGTTTGCACCTTATGCATTTCTTGTGGATCTTCTGATTTCCTACTGTGACCCAAAAGTGTGTGGGTTGGTGGGTTAATTGACCATCAAACGTTGTCTCTAGCATAGTGGAGTCTGGCAGAGGGGAGGTTGATGGGAATATACTGAGAATAAATCAGACTTGAAGAGTCAAAAAGCCTGTTTCCTTAAAGGTTGTCTCTCCGTATGACTAAAGTGAATTTGGATAATTCCTGGTTTCCACAAGCTGTTTATCTGATTTTCAGATGTACTGTACTGGTCCAGAGACCTCCCCTCTCCCCTTGAGTGCCTACACATACTTGACCTGATCTACAATCCCCACTTTGCTGGCAGGAGCTCCAGAGTGGACCAGTGCACATCAAGCTGGAACCCTAGAAAATATATTTACCCTTGCTGGCCGAAACAAATGTAATCACAGTACTTGCTCAGCTGCTCGACATACAGTGGCTGGCAAAAGTATTCATACCCCTTGAACTGTTCCACATTTTGTCATGTTACAACCACAAACGCAAATGTATTTTATTGGGATTTTATGTGAAAGACCAACACAAAGTGGTGCATAATTATGAAGTGGATGGAAAATGATACATGGTTTCCAAATTTTATTATAAATAAAAAACTGAAAAGTGTGGTGTGCAAAAGTATTCAGCCCCCCTGAGTCAATACTTTGTAGAACCACCTTTCGCTGCAATTACAGCTGCAAGTCTTTTGGGGTACGTCTCTACCAGCTTTGCACATCTAGAGACTGAAATGTTTGCCCATTCTTCTTTGCAAAATAGCTCAAGCTCAGTCGGATTGGATGGAGAGTGTCTGTGAACAGCAATTGTCAAGTCTTGCCAGAGATTCTCAATTGGATTTAGGTCTGGATTTTGACTGGGCCATTCCAACACATGAATATGCTTTGATCTAAACCATTCCATTGTAGCTCTGGCTGTATGTTTAGGGTCGTTGTCCTGCTGGAAGGTGAACCTCCACCCAGTCTCAAGTCTTTTGCAGACTCTAACAGGTTTTCTTCCAAGATTGCCCTGTATTTGGCTCCATCCATCTTCCCATCAACTCTGACCAGCTTCCCTGTCCCTGCTGAAGAAAAGCATCCCCACAGCATGATGCTGCCACCACCATGTTTCACAGTGGGGATGGTGTGTTCAGGGTGATGTGCAGTGTTAGTTTTCCACCACACATAGCGTTTTGCATTTATGCCAAAAACTTCAATTTTGGTCCCATCAGACCAGAGCACTTTCCTCCACATGTTTGCTGTGTCCCCCACATGGCTTGTGACAAATTGCAAACAGGACTTCTTATGGCTTTGTTTCAACAATGGCTTTCTTCTTGCCACTCTTCCATTAAGACCCGATTTGTGGAGTGCACGACTAATAGCTGTCCTGTGGACAGAATCTCCCACCTGAGCTGTGGATCTCTGCAGCTCCTCCAGAGTTACCATGGGCCTCTTGGCTGCTTCTCTGATCAATGCTCTCCTTGCCCGGCCTGTCAGTTTAGGTGGACGGCCATGTCTTGGTAGGTTTACAGTTGTGCCATACTCTTTCCATTTTCAGATGATGGATTGAACAGTGCTCCGTGAGATGTTCAAAGCTTGGGATATTTTTTTTATAACCTAATCCTGCTTTAAACTTCTCCACAACTTTATCCCTGACCTGTCTGGTGTGTTCCTTGGGCTTCATGATGCCCAAGGAACATTGTTTGTTCACTAATGTTCTCCAACAAACCTCTGAGGCCTTCACAGAACAGCTGTGTTTATACTGAGATTAGATTACACATAAGTGGACTCTATTTACTAATTAGGTGACTTCTGAAGGCAATTGGTTGCACTGGATTTTATTTAGGGGTACCAGAGTAAAGGGGGCTGAATACTTTTGCACGCCACACTTTTCACTTTTTTATTTGTAAAACGATTTGAAAACCATGTATCATTTTCCTTCCACTTTACAATTATGCGCCACTTTGTGTTGGTCTATCACATAAAATCCTAATAAAATACATTTACGTTTGTGGTTGTAACGTGACAAAATATGGAAAAGTTCAAGGGGTATGAATACTTTTGCAAGCCACTGTATCTCAGTTGAGAAATCTCTTTCGATTTGGTTGAATAATCAGCTAACATTAAAGTAACGTCTGTGTGGGATGTTTGATGGTTTTTAATGTCTCACGTTCTCCCTTTCATTATTTGTATTTTTGGATTACGTGTGGAGACACACCTTTGCATTACTTTGGAAAAATGAAAGCCGACAAATGGAATTCAGACCCAGATTAGCCAGGATTAAGTTGAATGTCTATAAACTTATCATTTATCAACAAAAGGACTGTAGCGATGCAGGAAATGCTTTGAGTGGTCCCTAATCAAAATTTCCTTCATCATTCCAGAGCTCTGCGGCACAGAAACAGGCCAGGATGACCAAGTTGCCGAACTGAGCTAATCCCGCTGCTCTGCACCTGGCCCATATCCTTCCAACCCTTTTCTATCCATGAAGTTGTTTAAGTGGCTTTTAAATGTCATCATTATACCTATAATCCTATTAAACACAGTAAAAGTTAATTTATTGAGACATACAGCACGGAAAGGGCACTTCGATCCAACTTGACCACGCCGACAAGTTGGGTCACAGGAATCTTCCTGAGATACTCCCATTTGCCTTTGTTTGACATATTCCTCTAAACCATTCCTGAAGAAAAGTTGTTTAAAATATTGTAATTGTGCCTGCCTCTACCATCTCCTTTGGCATCTCGTTCTACATATCCATTAATTTCTCTGTGGAAAAAGTTGCACCTCAAGTCTCCTTTGCAATATTGTCCCTCTCACGTTAAACCTATGCCCTCTAGTTTTAGATTTCCCTACCTGGGGAAAAACACTGTGATCTGATCTGTTCCCCACATGGATATACATTCCTCTCTAAGACCACTTCTCAGCCTCCTTTGGTCCAATGTAAACAGTGCCAGCTATCCAATCCCTTCCTATAACTCTCCTCACAACATTTTTGTGATTTTTTTATTTTTTTCCTGCAACCTCCTGGCTTAATCGCATCTTTCCTGTAGTATGGTGACCAGAACTGCACACAATATTCCGGGTGTAACATTTTGTACAACTGGAGCATGATTTACCAACCCTTGTCCTCAATACCTCATCCAACTCTTGTCTAGCATGCCATACACCACCTTTACAACCTCGTCTACTCGTGTTGTCGCTGTGGGTTTGATCAGGTGGGTTTGGTTTCCTTGGAGCAGAGTCAGCTGATGGGAGTGAGGAGGAACCGAATAGTATTATACAAAATTATGAGAGGTATAGATAAGCATAGATAGTAAGAATTATTTCCCCATGGTAGAGGTGTCTGAAAACAAATGGTATAAATTTAAGGTGAGGATTAAGAGATTTTGAACGGGATCTACCGACTAATTTATTCACCAGAGGGTAGTTGCAGTCTGGAACGCACTGTCTGAGAGGTGGTGTATGCAGAGACTCAAGAGTTAGGAAGGATCTGGATGAATACTTGAATCTCCAAGGCACAGTAGGCCATGGACCAAGTGCTGGTCAATGAGACTAGTTTAGATAGTTGGTAATTGGCATTGAAGTGATTGGCTGTAGAGCCTGTTACTGTCATGAATTACTCTTTTATCAGTGAATGGTAGAATGTGAAACTTGCTGAGAATAACATTTCAGAGGATTAAATATGTAATCATTGGGGTCAATAGTAATAAGTTGGAGATATCTCATTTGAAACCAAGAAAACAAGTGGTGTTGAACTGAATGCCACTAATTCTGTATAATTTCTTGAAAGCCTTTCTTCAACCTATCCTCTATCATTCCCTGCCATTCTGCAGCAAGTTGCTGGAATCTCCCTCCACCAGTGAAGCACCCATGTCTTTAGCAGGGCTATGTGAGCACACTGTAACTGTGTGATGATCAGAACCAGTGGCTAATCCTCTACCGTCTTCATGCCACAGTGTAATGGATGCTCCTGGAGACTTGATGCCTTCGTTCGTGATTAAAGCAGGTCTTGGACCCATATGAGTGATTGCAGATTGATGCTGGGAGACTAGAGTGGAGGATGGGCAGTAGAATTGGTGGCTGTTGCTAGGTAACACAAAAACAAAGACTGATTTTGTTTCCCACAGCCAACCAGTTTTGAATTAATGCTTTGTATTTTTGATAGCTTTCATTCTGAACTGATGGCCTTTCTGACAGTGATTGCCATTTTGATGGACGCTCCATTTTATCCTGTGAAATATAGGGAGGCTCAAAGGTACTGATTAAATGTCAGTGTGGGATTGCTGGTTATGGCAGAGACTGTATTCATCAATCATATTAGATCAACAGTGAAACACCGCACTGGGCTTCGGTGTCTTGCAATGCAACAATTCCCTCGTGTATTCTCGGAGCTTGTCAATGAACCGTTGCCACGGTTACCACAGCTGCATATTGTCATAAGGCGATGCTGTCATTTAGACTCATTGAAAGATTCACGCTGGCTGCTGTACTTAGTTGTGCTTGTGTCTACAGTGCAGCAGGTGATAGGTTCAAGTCCTAGTTGTAAGACTTTCGCAAAAATAAGTCTCTAGGCTTTCTAACCTTAGTACAGAACACCAAGGGAATGTTACACTGTCAGAGATGTTGTCTTTTCAGAATCAAGGGATAAGGGGAGAAAGCAGGAACGGGGTACTGATTTTGGATGATTAGCCATAAGCATATTGTATGGCGGTGCTGGCTCGAAGGGCTGAATGGCCTACTCCTGCACCTATTTTCTATGTTTCTATGAAAGTAAAAATTGTCACTGTTATTTTGCATAAATGGAGTGACCTTCTTCCCTCCTGCCTTGGCCAATGTTTATCTTTCATCCAGCTTCACTTAATAGAAAATATTTTATTATGAAGTGGACAATTTTTCCATCAAAGATAGACACAGAATGCTGGAGTAACTCAGAGAGAGAGGCAGCATTTCTGGAGCGAAGGAATGGATGGCGTTTCGGGTCGAGACCCTTCTTCAAACCAGAATCTGCAGTTTGTTCCTACACAATGTTTCCATCAATACTGCCACTGCTTTCAGATTGAACACCAATCTTTGCACCATTTCTTTATTGTTTATTTCTTCTTGTATCTCACATTACTGTATGAAAACTGAGCTTCATGTGAACAAAGAATTTCTTTGCACCCTGGAAAAGTATGTGAATAAACTAACCTGAATCTAACTCATTCCATAAATACTGGCTGACCTATTAAATACTCCCAACATTTTTAGTTATTATTTCAAATGATCAGCTACTTGCTATTTTTGCTTTTGTGTTATCTGGTTATTATTGTGTTAGAATATTTTTTGCACTTCTCACTGAGAATGGTGAACCTCTGGAATTCTCCTCTCTGGAGGGTTGTGAAGGCTGATCATTTGGGTAATTGAAAGAGGAAGTAGATACTTTTGAAGGATCAGAGGATTGAAGGCAATGGGGAACTAACTGGCAGAGAAGAAGAGATGAGGACCAGGACATTTCAGCCATGTTTAATGGTGGGGCAGCATGAGGGGCCGAACGGCCCACTCCTGCTCCTATTTCCCTATTTTCTCCTTGATTTTCTGCTGAATCACTTCATTTTCTCAATAACTATGCTTTAAAAGTACGTATTTAACTGCAAGTGCTCTGAGATAATTAGAGTCTGTGTAAATTAAAAATCTTGATCAGGTAAATATGAAGAAAAGTTTTACTAGTAGATGTGAACTATCCACAGATTTAACAATTGGAAAAGACCAGTGGTGTCAATGAGGTGAATTTTTGTCTTTGCACAAAATATGTTCTAGCATTCGCAGGCTAAAATGATGTTGGAATCAATGCAGGTGCAGTAATGGCTTACAGACAGGTAACTCGATCGGCACTGAAGGAATGCATAGCACTGTTGTGAAAGAAAAGTAGAGTAGGACTAATTGGCTGGTTTGTTGAAAGAGCTGGCACAGGCACAATGGGCCAAATGCCCACCACCTGTGTGGTGTTATTCTATGCTGCTGTACATTTGTATTTCCTTGCAGAAATTGGAATGGATGTGTAGTTTGCAAGTGCTAGCTAATGAAGTAGAACAACCTGAGGAGCGCTCTTTCCTCAAATGTGCTCTCTGTTCAATGAACTTCTCCATTTATGTCCTTTAGTGCGAAGGACCAGGAGGAACATATTCCACCTCCTCCATTAGACTGGAGCCACGTGGCAGGTATCAAGCCCTTCCTGGAGGGCTGTGTAAAAAGATGCTTTAAGGAAATCAGCTGTCCAGCGACCTGGAATACAGTGAGGCAGCTAACTACAACATACATCATCTATTTGGCGACATACTACAGCAAACTCATCCAACAGGTACAAACTAATATCATATCTTGGACCTTGTTTGTGTGCATTTGTGTAACTATTATTTCCTGTTTAGTGACACTACCTTCATGCTAGACTCATGGTATGGAAACAGGCCCTTCAGCCCACTGAGTTAATGTCAATCATCAAGTGATCAATTACAATAATCCTAGACAGGTCCCGTTGCATTCTCTTCTCATTCCCATCAACACTGGCCTTTAAAGAGAGAAAATAAGAAACACATATCTCCTTAGCCAAGATCAGATTTTCCTGAGACTTGGGACTTGAAAGTTGCAAGATGGCGTAGGAACATGGCAACTCTTTGCTTGCTTTCGCAAACTTAACACAGACAACACCAAAAATCAGGATTGAATGTGAGTCACTAGAGATGTGAAGCAGCAGTTTTTCTAGCTGTGGCAATGCTTCACATATTATGTAGCACCTATCCCTTGCAATACTATTCTATATTTTAATTTTTCCCATTCACATCACAGCCATACTAGTTGAGCTATTGTGTTGTATATCTTTATCATTTTTCTGAGTATTTGCATACCCTGAGGAAAACGAAAAAGCGTTTCTCAACCAGTGTCCATTCAGTGTGTGGTAAAAAATAACTAGAAATAGAGAATAAAAGTACATATATCACGAGTTCCGATCGGCTATTTCCATTACAGATTTTTCACCAACCATTTAACTGCTGCCCCTGTTGGAATAACCCACCTGGCTCAAGGTAGACTGCTGGGTTATAAAACTTGCTGTCTTTAATCAGCCTCGACTCCATGTGCCGCTAGGTCCATGCTGACCTGGCATGATCTTTCCACTCCGAAAAGCCTTCCAGGCCACTTAGGAATAATTTATTTTTTCCAGGAAGAACGTTTGTTTATTTGATGCTTTTCCATGACCACAGAATTATTTCTAATAGGTAACAAAGATTTAAAATATGCTTGTTACACAGTCAATTTGTCCCCCACTAACAGCAAAGCGACAAATGACAAGATTTGTTTTGGAATTGTATTAGCCAGATTACTTATATAAATGTTTAACGTTATCTGAGGGTGCAATAACACATTGAGAGTGCGTGCCTAGATTATGTGCTTAGGTTTTTGGGTAAACCACGAAACTGCAAGGTGGGAAGAGTACTGCCCCTACCTCGGTCGACGGAACTGGTGCTCCCCTTGCCCGCTGACGCTTGTAATGCCATGACACATGTCTCCAACCTTCTATAGTTAGACTTAAAAAGCACAGCGGGTCAGACAACATCTCTGGAGAAAAGGAATAGCTGACATTTCGTGACCCTCTTCAGACAGGCTCTATAGTTTTCGGCTTTAGGATTTTATTGAGGTTATTATTTATTTGAGATATTTGTAACTCGTGGATTCTTGGAGTTACACAGCACAAAACAGATCCTAGGCCTCACCTTGTCCATGCCAACCATGATGTCTTTGTAAGCTAAGCCCATTTGTGTGTTTGGCCAATTTCCATCGAAGACATCCTATCAATATACTTGTCCAAATGTTTTTAAACATTGTAATTGTACCTGTCTTTACCCCTCCTCTGGAAGCTTGTTCCGTACACCCACCACCCTCTTTGTGTGGAAAAACCGGGATCCAGTTTAATTCTTTCCCCTCTCACCTTAAACTGTCCCCTTAGTTTTAGACTGCTCTGTTCTGGGAAAAAGTCTATGACTATTGGCCCTAACTATGATCCTCATAATTTAATAAATCTCTATAAAATCACCCCTCAGCCTTGTTCGCTCCCGGGAAAATGGTCCCTACCTATCCAATCTTTCCTTCTTGCGCAAGGTCTCTAGTCCAGACAACATCCTTGTGAATATTTTCAGCACCCAGATTAGCTTAATCACATCATGTCTATAGTGTGACAACCAGATTTGTACATAACACGCCCAAGTGCAGTTTAAACAATGTTTTGTGCAACTGTAACATGATGTCAAAACTCCTATGATCAAAGCTACAGCTGTTAAAGGCAAACATACCATACGCCTTCTTCACCACCCTGCCTGCCCTGTGTTGCCACTTTTAGGGAACTGTACTTTAAATTGAGATCTCTATTCGGGAACATTCCCAGGGCCCTTTCATTGTGAATGTCAAGGTGAAACA
The DNA here is from genome assembly GCA_035221665.1 of Okamejei kenojei. Lineage (NCBI taxonomy): Eukaryota > Metazoa > Chordata > Chondrichthyes > Rajiformes > Rajidae > Okamejei > Okamejei kenojei. The sequence goes on along the minus strand of CM069139.1, from coordinate 72,208,885 downwards.
AGTAGAATGGATAAGGGAGAGCCAGTGGATGTGGTGTATCTGGACTTTCAAAAAACCTTTGACAAGATCCCACACAAGAGATTAGTGTGCAAAATTGTAGCGTAGGGTATTGTGGGTAGGGTATTTACATGGATAGAGAACTGATTGGCAGCCAGGAAGCAAAGAGTAGGAATTAATGGGCCCTTTTCAGAATGGCAGGCAGTGACTAGTGGGGTGCCACAAGGCTTGGTGCTGGGACCTCAGTTGTTTACAATATATATTAACGATTTAGACAAGGGAATTAAATGTAACATCTCTAAGTTTGCAGATGCCACAAAAATGGGTGGCAGTGTGAGCTGTGAGGAGGATGCTATGAGGCTGCAGGGTGACTTGGATAGGTTGGGTGAGTTGGGCAGAAGCATGGCAGAGTTCAGGGGGAGTCCAGAACCAGGGGGTCACAGTTTAAGAATAAGGGGTAGGCCATTTAGGACTGAGATGAGGAAAAACTTTATCACCCAGAGAGTTGTGATTCTGTGGAATTCTCTGCTACAGAAGTCAGTGGAGGCCAATTCATTGGATGTTTTCAAGAGAGAGTTAGATTTAGCTCTTCGGGTTAAGGGAATCAAAGGATGTGGGGAAAAAGCCGGAACGGGGTACTGATTTTGGATGATCAGCCATGATCATATTGAATGGTGGTGCTGACTTGAAGGGCTGAATGGCCTACTCCAGCACCTATTTTCTATGTTTCTAACTTCACAAGATACATCACTTTGCACTTGTTTGTGTTAAATTCCAGAATAATATTCTTAACAATGTTCCAGATCACGGAGCGATAGTTTTGTTGGATTTTGCAGTCTTCAGCTAGTTGCACATTGAGATGTTCTGAATGTTTCTATCAATGCCAGGTGCAGCTGGTAGAGCCACTGCCTTAAAGTGCCAGAGACCCGGGTTTGGTCCTGACCTTATGGGTTTACTTTGGTTTCCTCCCACATCTCAAAGACGTGTGGGTTTGTAAGTTAATTGGCCTCCGTAAATTGCCCCTTGTGTGTAGGGAGTGGATGCAAACGTGGAATAACGGAACGAGTGTGAACGGTCAGCATGCTCGGTGGGCTGAAGGGCCTGTTTCCATGCTGTATCTTTCAAACAATTCAAACAATCTATCAACCAGATCCCCTTGATCTTATCCCTATGACCTCACCTATCACTGATGGTTTCTATTTCCCTTGCCATCCCTCTGCCTACTTCCTTTCTGCAACTTGAAACATACTTGTTTTTTCTTCTTTCAGCTTCTGGCAAAGGGTTTTCGACTTGGTACCTTAACTCTTTTTCTCCTTCCACAGATGTTGCCTGACCAACTGAGTGTTTCCAGCATTTTCTGAATTTAGTTCTAAATGTCTCTTTGTTTAGTTTTAGAGATACAGCATGGAAACAGGCCCTTCGGCCAACCGAGTCCATGCTGACCAGCGATCCCCACACACTAACACTATCCGACACACACAAGGGACAATTTTACAATTTTACCAAGCCAATTAACCTATAAACCTGTACTTCTATGGAGTGTGGGAGGAAACCAGAGCTCAAGGAGAAAACCCACGCGAACGTACAAACTCTGTAGTCAGGATCGAACCCGGGTCTCTGGTGCTGTAAGGCAGCAGCTCTACCGCTGCACCTCCACGTCGCCTTTGTTTGGGTCTTTTACATAGTGAGTTATTTTACCTGTCCCTGTGTGTCACTGTGGCGCACAGTTGCTCTGACCACATCCATCTAAAACTAACTCTCTTTGACTTCGCTGCAGCCTTCATATAGACCTATTGAATGCTTAGAAGAATTGGAGCAGTTCTGCTTGGAGTTCTTGTTCCCGCTGCTTAATCAGCCTACATTAGAGAAGATGTTTGAGGACCTCGGGTAAGCTTCTGTTTACTGGAACTATGAACCGTATGTATAGAAGAACTGTAATTGTCTTTGCAATTTCATGCAAGATTTGAAACTCAGCGGTTTCTGAGGTAAAATATTTCATTCAGTTGCTTTTATCCTTGGGTGTTCATCATATATCTGTCAGCATTTGCGATGTATCCTAAAAAGTAGTATTAACCTGCAGTCTGCAGCCAGTAGCTTATTTTATCCATAAGCTGTTCTGCGTCAGTGAAGCAATGTACATCTCTTGTAGGATTCTTGGCTGGCTCTGAGAGGTCCCTCATATGGTCTATTCAGATGATATCCTAGGGGCATTGTTCTGTATTATCAAAGTATCTGTTGTTTTTAAGAACATTTTGATCCAAAACTCCATGACAAACAAGATTCATAAAAAGATAGGCTAACTGAGGGCAACATTGAGTTGAACCAGGTTGTTTCACTCAGCCATACAGATCTTGCTATGAACCAAGATGCCTGCAGCTACTTAACAGCCGCAGATCCATCACACCAGTCACCCAATCCTGATTTGTAATTATGGGTTGGACATAAGGGTGGCACGGTGGCGTAGCGGTAGAGCTACTGCCTTACAGCCGTCAGAGACCCGGGTTCGATCCCGACTAAGGGTGCTTGTCTGTACGGAGTTTGTATGTTTTCCCCGTGACCACGTGAGCTTTCTCTGAGATCTTTGGTTTCCTCCCACACTCCAAAGACGTACAGGTTTCTAAGTTAATCGGCTAGGTATAAATGTAAAATTGTCCCTAGTGTGTGTAGGGTAGTGTTAATGTGCAGGGATCGCTGGTCGGTGTGGACTCAGTGGGCCGAAGGGCCTGTTTCTGCACTATTTCTCTAAAACTATAAAAAGGCTAAAAAACTAAATAAGTCAAATGTTCGTAACCCGGGGAGGATATTTACCATTCATAACAAATGGTTGAGGAAAAGGTTGAGCTCCAGACCGCTCTAAAGAAAGCTGCTACGTGTGTTTATTGGACATTGCTGTCTCCAAAGGGGACCTTCTCAAGGAAGTCATCCTTTGTTGCAGCTGGTCGAGCATTCAGGCTTCAAGTTAACTTGTGCAGAATGCTCAGTAAAGGTCCTCTCCATCATCTCCTGGTTTAACTTGATGACCCAAGGAGTGACTAGGATGTTTTGGGGAGTTAAGGGCAATTGTGAATGTACAGTATGTTTTTATCAAGTAGCTCCATCTTGTAACTGATTGATGTAGGGCTGATGCAGTTGGAATATGATCATATGTCCTTATTTCTCTATGAATTACAAACTTGACGTGGTGCAGAACTTCTATTGCAGCAATGAATGCAGAGCTGCCTGCAGTCTGGCACTCTTGGTAGGGTCATCTGTGGCTGTTGGGACAAAGTAGAGGAACCACCAATCCAACTCCAAGACTTCAGCAGCAAAGCAGGTGGATGAAAAGGCTTCATTTCCCAATAGCTGTGATGGTGGCTGAATCTTCATATACCTTTGCCAGCAGATTGTGTGGTTGCTCGTATGGAATGGCTGCCAACACTAACAAAGGTAACATGCAGGTTTCTTTAATATCTTTCTGTGCTGTGATCTTTCCTCAGGTCTTTCTCAGCCTTGTGTAACCCCAAGTCCTGCTGTCTAGGTCCTGAGACACCTCGCAGCCTGGTATCTCTGGGCTTTGTTGGAGAAGTGCCTCCCCTCAACCTGACGGGGTCCAAATCCCCTTTTGCCTTCCTGACTGCATTGGTTTATTTACTGGACACCATCTGTGATATGCACAAAGGGTTAGCAGAAAAGGTGAGGCATTTTTGCATGAGTTTGGTGTGACTGTCTTCAGAGAGCAAAGAATTATTTAAGATAGACACAAAATGCTGGATTAACTCAGCGGGTCAGGCAGCATCTCTGGAGAAAAGGAATAGGTGACGTTTCGGGTCGGAACCCTTCCTCAGTCTGAAGAGGGTCCCGACCCGAAAGTTTACCTATTCCTTTTCTCCAGAGATGTTGCCTGACCCGCTGAGTTACTCCAGCAACTTGTGTCTATCTTCGTTATAAATCAGCATCTGCAATATGCTGTTCTGTACAAATAATTATTTAAGTCCCTTGCAAATGGACAGGATAGGTTTGTGGGGCTATTCTTTTCAATGGAGAAAAGAGAGACTTTCAGCCGTTACCCTGGGTTTGAGATGTTAAACATTTCCTGCACCTTCACCTAGTGCCCTCTCTCATGACTGAAAAGGTTTGTCACCAAGAGATTTGAACCTTGGATGTTCTCCTTTCTGATTGCAGTTGGGACGAGGGAATGGGGACGTGCATGTTTGCATGTTCTCCCCTTGACTGCATGGGTTTTCTCCCACTTCTCAAACACACGTGGGATTGGGAAGTTATTTGACCACCATAGATTTCCCCAGGTGTTGCTGAGTGATAGGCTGAAGAATCAGGAGCGAGTGATGGGCTTGTGAAAGAGGGGGGAATGAGATGGATGGAATGCCCTGAAAGCTGGCATGGACTCGGTGGACTGCAAGGTCTCCTTCTGTGCTCTAAGACACTATGAGATAAAGGCGTTCTGTGTGAATGATGCCAACAGTCTCCGTGGGAAGTTTGCACCATGTCCCATTTCCTTTCACCTTTATGCCTGTTGACTTATGTTGCCTCCCTTCAGCAAAGGCCCGATTAAAAGTGGGTGCCACAGTGGTGCAGCGGTAGAGTTGTAGCCTTATAGTGCCATTGTCCCTTATGTATAAGGGGCAATGGCACTGTACAATGGCTTGAATTGTCCCTTATGTATAGGATAGAACTGGTGTACAGCTGATTTATGGTCGGTGCGGACACGATGGGCCGTAGGGCCTGTTTTCACACTATATGTCTAAGCTAAACAAACACAATTCTCACAGAAATATAGGAACATATTAGCATGAGAGATCATTTTCCCCTTTGTGCCTTTGCAACCTTTTGTTAGAGCAAACTCATTTGTAATACTTCTTTGTTCTTTTCCCGTGCAGCTTTTTCCACTCAGTCCTTATTTTCAATCCTTCTGTGGGCTCGTCTTTCTTGGCATCTGTGATTCTATGGCTCCCACTAAATTATAATGCCACACGTTATGGATTCAATCTGACAACTGTGTCTTCATCTACTTCCCAAACTAAAGGATATCCCCCCTAAACTATTTCAACTTTCTAGCTCTTCCACTAAAATGCACCTTAAAATCGCTTTGGCTCAAACTGCCCGAATATTATCTTATTGGATTTAATGTCAAATTTTCATTGATAACCCCTTCTGCTTCCCTTGATGGAAACAAGGAATTGCAGATGCTGGTTTACACAAAGGGACTCCCCTTGGGGTTAAAAAGTTTCTCTTGGGATGCTTCAATATCTCAAAGGTGCTATGCAATTGCAAGTTATTGGTGCTATGAAGGCCCCATTGTAGCCTCATCAAAGTGGTTGTAATACCTGCTGTCATCACAGGTAAAGGTGTGACCGTACCTTTGTTCTGTATACATTGGAGAGGGGAAGTGATTGCAATAAGCATTTGGTTCCTCCAGCACTCTTTTTTATTCAAGTAAAAAGCTGTATTCAATTCTCCCAAGCGATGCATTCTGCCCTGCAAGACCTTAGCTGACAGAATGGCCAATTAAGTGATTACAGACACCAAGTAAAACCACAAGGGTGGCAGCTTAACCCCCCCCCCCCCCCCCCCCCCCCCTGTGCCATTTAGGAGATAAATCAATATAACCTCTGGTGATACAAGGTGAATGGAAGCTTTCTCTCCAGGATATGATGACACTGAGAGTATGTTCACAAGGAAGCAAGTGTGCATTGTCTGTTGGGCAATCACAAACTTTTTTTACTGGAAATCTGAAACAAGAACAGAAAATGCTGAAGCACTCAGCAGGTCAGGCAGTATATGTGGAGAGAGAAAAGCAGAGTTAACATTATAGCATGAGGAAGGGTCTTCAAACTGAAACTGACTTTTCTTAACTTTCCACTGATGCTGCTAGATCTGCTGAGCTGTTCCAGCATTTTTGATTTGTATTTGAGTTTCTGCCCTTTGGCCTTGAGATGTGGCAGCGACTTAACAAAATGTCAATAGGAAAATACTGCCAACTTATCCCTTGGAATACCACTTTCAATCACAACAAACTGTGGGTTCAGTCATCTTGTGCCTTATTTTTACCTGCCGTGCCAAAGAACTCCTAAAAAGGGGTTGCATGGGCACACCATTGTGGAGTCTTGACCTGGCCTAGAGTCCCCACACCCCTGCACACCCAGATTTTTCACAGTTTGTCCTTCTACTCTTTGTATCTATTGACCGTTCGGTGAAGTTTGGTTCTAAATTTACTCCGCTTCATCAGTGATAATAATTTATTAATGAATGCAACTATTTGCAATCAGATCAAGAGACAACACTTGACAAATCTCCCTACTGTGCAGCAGCATGATCAATATGGTAATTGATATTGGTTTGCAGACAATTTTCTTTCACTTGCTTCTCTGAAACTACTTATTTTATTGTTTTGCTAACCAAAGGTATTAAGGGATTACAGAGAAAAGATGAGTATTTGGCGTTAGCCCACAGATCACACTCCATCTCACTGAGTGGCAGAGCTGGCTTAATCCTGCCCTCGTGTTCCCTTTCCCATCCTCAAAAATTAAACAAGGAATGCAAAACAATAGAACGAGGATCTGACACTTGGGGATTAGGAAGCATTTGGGGTTAAGATACAATTGAATGATGGAGTAGACTCAAGGGCATGAATGCCTTCTTGTCGATAAGTAGTGACCTGTTAACCAGTTCCTAACTCAAACTTTCTTTAATCATTTTTCTTTGCCTGCTTTGTTTGCAGTGCTCTACCGTTTTACACAGTAAAGGACTGAGGGATTACTTGGTCCACAGTTGCAAGAGGAGGCCGCCAATAAACCACAAGTCCGCTTGGTTGCTGCGACATGAGTTCCACTTCCAGCACTTTGTACTCAAGTTGGCATCCAAGACTGTAAGTGGTGTTCTTCAGCAGTAGGTTCATTGCTTCATGAGTACTGCAGGCAATGGATTTGTAGGCTGCACGATGTTTCATTTCCCTGACAGCAGATGACCCTGATTTCAAATGGAGATCTGACCCCATAATATAGGCTGTTAGACAAAAATGCTGGAGAAACTCAGCAGGTGAGGCAGCATCTATGGAGCGAAGGAATAGGTGACGTTTCGGGTCGAGACCCTTCTTCAGACCGGTAGACAAAAATGCGGGAGAAACTCAACGGGTGAGGCAGCATCTATGGAGCGAAGGAATAGGCGATGTTCCGGGTCGAGACCCTTCTTCAGATAATCTAGGCTGCATTCTATAAGTCTATCTCAGTGAGTGCCACTTTGCCCTTGCTCCTTTCTACTTGTTATCCCTCACCTCCCTCTTCCAGACTCGCTTCCTAAAGGATTTTCAAGACTCACCGCAACTTTTATGCCCCTTAATTTCCCAAAGTGCCCAATGCTCCAATTCCCTCTCCCCTTCCCATCCCTTTCCCACTTTCAATATCATTAATCGGAACCCCTCAATGAAAAAAGATCTAATGTTTTTATAATCAATTTCAGGTTGCTCTGAACCCTCAAGTTGCACAGCAAGCTCCTCTCTATCACCATGTTGTGCTGGCATTGCTAAGCCTGCTGCTACCAGGAAGTGAGTTCCTGGCCCGTGATCTCCTCTCTAGAGTGGCCTTTAATCAGGCGTTGCTACCGTAAGTAAAAAAAAGACTCATTATTTTTATTCACTGACTTGCTTCTAAACCTGGGCTGCACATTGAAAACCTCCTCATGCAGACAACGATAGTGGTTGGTGAATGTTCTTAGCATTTAGAGTGGGAACGCTTGTGGGCTTTGATTTTTCAATTCAATGATACTTTGTTTTGGTTTACTTAAACTAATTTATTTTTTACGTTCACAGAGAAGGCAAATTCGGTGGGCCTGAAGCTGAAGACCTTTCGTACATCCTCCAGCTGGGAGCCACCAGGGACACTGCAGAGAAAGCCTGTGCAAACCCAACCCGTGGTACACTGCTGGGTGCAGCCTTCAGCCAGCTTCCCACCATCCGTGCCCGTTACCTTGCTCACTTTGCTCACCTCCAAACTTCCGTCTTGCGGTCCCAGAACTTCTACACCGGCCAGAACCACCTGACCCAATCTGTGCTGCTCCCTGAAATGACTGGTCCACTTCTGCCGGCTGATTGGGCCTTCTTGCCCCTGATCAACCTCTACGACCAGGTGAGCAGGGAGGAAATGAAAGGCATGACGGTGGACTCTCTTCCTGAGAACCTCGTGGAAATGGTGAGCAGCAGTCTCCAGTGGGTGCTGTTGCTGGAGACGTGGCGAGGTGGACTCCTGCAAGGCCTACCCCTGGCTGCCAAGCTTGCACGGATCTCCTGTGTGTTCCTCACCGGCAACAACCTGTTCCTGGAGCCAGCCATCCATGACAACCTGTCCGCCCTCCTGTCCATCTATTGCCAGCAGAAGAGGATGGACTCCCTGGATCTCAGCACCCCACTCCCAGGACTGGTCTCCTTTCACGATCTGTATATTAGCCTCCTGGAACAGTTCGAGAGCGTCTCGTTCGGTGACCAACTTTTTGGCAGCTTTCTCCTGCTGCCCTTGCAGAGGAGGTTTGATGCCCAGCTGCGCCTGGCTGTCTTCGGGGAGCATGTTAGCGTGTTGCGGGCACTGGGAGTGCCACTGAAGCAGGTATACGATGCATTTGCACCACTTTAAATACTGGAGCCTCGACAAGCCAGTACTTGCCATTACTAAAAGAAAATGCACCATGATGCTGAAGCTGGAAATCTGAAACAAAGGCTGGAAACACAGCAGGTCAGGCAACATCTGTGGAAGGCGAAGGAGTGTTATCGTTTCCGGTCCGGGTCCCTGCATTAGAACTAGAGAAGGGTCTCAGAGAGTTTTTCTTTCCACAAATGCTACCTGACTTACTGAGTGTTTCCATCGATTCCGGCTTTCATTTTGGATCCTCAGTGACGTCCAGAATGGGTAGTGTCAGTTGATGATATAACCAACGATGGCTTAACCATGTGTTGAAATCATTAGTGATTAGATTCATTTGCTAACACAGCTTAGTGGGTTGGACACTATCCACCAGGAAGCTCCAAAGCCGTCTAAGCAGAGATTGAAGTATTCTACCTGCTGGCTGTGAATATAGGTTAAATAATTTTGAAGAACTTCATCCTGAATTCTCATGGGCATGACACTACAACACATCATTTAATGTTATTCAGAGGTGACTGGGGCAGATGCAAAGTGGACTGGTGTGTTTGTGTGTATTTTTACTGATATTTTTCTTACCCCAAAGAACATTCTTTCTGATACCAAGTGTTATTCGTCACTTAAATCACCATAACAAAAATTGCAAAAAGGGAAGATCGTCTTAAAAAAACCGTAATCTGCCCGTTTTTTTACTCTCTCAGTCAGTTCACTATATTTGTTGCAGAACCTTTAGTGTCCTCCTCACAGGTCGCATGGGTTGGATAACTTTCTCCCTGTCATTCTACATTGTTAAAATGTATTATAAATTGTTAAAATCTGAGACTAATCCTTGAGGCACCCAGCTTGTACCAATTTGGAAACCTAGAAATAATTAAAAACTAATTTATTCTATGTCTGTTTACCAACCATAAACTAATATTATATACTAATATATTAATATTTACGAATATAACCAAACACTAGGAACTCTTGACAGACCAAAAGATATAAACATATTATTAAATACTTTTGAAAGTCCAGATATATTACACCCAAGTTTTCCCTTTATATATCTTGCTGGTTGTATACTTGTATAGTTGCTTGTGGCATGATTTCCCTTTCATGAATCCACATTGACCTGGTTAAATCCCATGTTTTCTCAATGTCCTGGTGGTATGTCCTTAATTATATCATTCTGTTAATAACTGCGACAGGTTAGCTGATTTAGTCTCTGTTTACCTCATCTCCCTCCCTTCTTGAATGGTGGTGCTGTATTTGCCTTCGTCCAATCCAGAACTTGTCTCAGGATTGGAAGATGAAGCCCTTTGAATTGTGCCCTTAAAGTATCAAAACATAGAAAAGTACTCAATCGAACTCAATCACTGATACTGAACCATATAAGGTGATGTGAGGACAGACAGAGGAGCAAGATTTTAGCTATGTGTAGCAAGGAACTGCAAATGCTGGTGCATACCAAAGATAGACACAAAGTGCTGGAGTAACTCAATGGGTCAAGCAGCATCTCTGGAGAAAAAGGATGGGTTACGTTTTGTGTTGGGACCCTTCTTCAGACTGAAGGTATGGGGTGGAAATGGAAGTAAGCAAAAGCCAGACCTCTCCAACTTTGATGAATGAAAGGATGGTCAGCATTAATGTGGTATAATTCTGTGCAGACCACTGCACCTTTCACATTGTAATGTATGGATAGAATTGCTTTTTGCATGGAGTTAGTATTATCTTAATGGCATGAATATTCTTTCACAATTATGAAATATTTATTTTTATTTATTCATGGCAAATCTAGTGGTCTCGTCAACTTGCTTCATCTGCTTGAGGAAATGGATTAATGTTGCCTAAAGAATGTTTTGTCACTCTTGAATTCTACACAAAATGTATCACATTTTGATAATTTTTCACATTGGATCTCTTTCTGTGAGTTCAACTCTACAAAGCTAATTCCCTGTTAGGTCCAATGGCATACTGCTCCAGAAAGCTATGGTAAATCCATTTTATGAAGTAGTCTTCCAAATTATTTTTGACATTTGATTGTTTTGCAGATTTAAAAACCCCTTTGATTATTGCAATACAATTGCTCCTTGTTTTTTGTTTAAAACCACCTTTAATTATGTAGTCTTTAAACTCATTCCACCAATGTTTACTCATATGATTTCCATCTGACCGAATGACTAGCTGTTCTCTTGAATCAACATTATTCCACAACCTCCAATGACTGAAAACTGAATCAATTATGAGATTAGAAGGGGAAGTATTGGACAGTGAGGTAAAGCCAATTGGAGCTTCTTCAAAGACTTAGCACTGGCACCATGGGATGAATAGCTTCTTCCTATATTGTGTGATTCTATATAAATTGGTAGAACAACATGTATTTATATAATGCCTTTGAAGCATAAAATATCTCAAGGCCCATCGCAGGAGTGTAATTCAACAAAGTTTACAGCAAACAACGTGGAAATGTACCAGGTCAGTTGATAAAACACTTGAAAGTGAGGCGATTTTTACGATAAATGCAGGAGGTGCAAGAGACGGAGTAACGGGGAGGTTTAATACTGGAATTCCATAACCTGTAGCCTAAGTCTAGTTGGACTGATGAGGCAATTATAGGCAGCCTTACACTAGAAACCCAACATTGAAGAGGACAAAGTAATGAATGGAGATTGTAGTGATAAGGATGTGGAGGAGTTGAAAAGTACCATGAAAATTTGAACATTGAGTTTGTCCATGATAGGTCCTTGAGATCTAAAGTGATTGGTAAAACCCTTAAATTCACTAATGATGAAAATATTCTTCCAGATTTTTCACATCTTGCAATCTTATCTGTCTTGAAACAGCTGCCGATCCCCTTGGAACATTACACCCAACCCATGGAGACTTCATTGGATCTTCTGCGCCAGTATTTCAAGACCTTGGTGACCTGCACCCTACGCCTTAGTTGGTGTCCTGTGCTCTATGTGGTGGCTGTTGCTCAAGTCAACAGCTTCATCTTCTCTCAGGAGACTGTTGATGAGGTACATTTTTTTTTTCTGCCTAATGATTCCTTGCCATTAGCACAAATGTGAAAAAGATAGATTATTATTTGTTTCAGCTTCTTTCATGCTGAGCACTTGACTTTGTCTTTGAGTTCTCAAGGCTTCCCTTTCTCCGCAATCTTCAGCTTGTCCTACATTCCATAACCCTTAACCTAAACCATGCAAAGTTCACACTATCATCCTGGTTCCAATTTATAATTACCATTCTGTATAAATACTTCATCAAGGGTATTGATGAATTTGAAACTAAGCAGGAAATGAGATGGGGAAATAGCTGATCCAATTGGAATGCAGATAATTCAAGGGCTGAATGGCATATCCTTTTGAAAGCGTCTACCCCACAATGAATTGGAGATAATATACCCCACAATTAGTATGCTTCGCAACATTCAGAGTGAGGAGATCGTAATTTTGACGTGCAATTGCATAATCACAGAAGCATTGTGCTTGGCAAAAGGTTATTGCTGTAGGGAAAATAAAATTGGGAGAGTGAGATTTTTTTTTTTTTTTAACCTGGCCAAAGTTGCAGTACCCTGAGATACAACAACTACTATTACTTTACCCAAGTGTTCTCATGGTGGAAAAGTTGATCAGCACATGAGTAAGATAACTCATTATTGTACGTCAGGATAGAGCAACTTAGTCAGACAGGGTGGGGAAAGAAACAATGAAGAGTGTGCTCATCTCAACTTCGCTAACTCCCCCTCCCCCCCCATTCCCCCCATGATCTTAATCTAATAAATTCCAAGCCATACTTTTGTTGCAATGACATAATGAAGCTAAATTTGAAAGGGTTTTTTTGTTGGAATTTTAATTTCTCCCCACACCTTTGGTTATAAATACACAGCTTTATCTAAATGTACTGTCTAGGTGATAATGGCATGGTGGAGAATTTTTCACAAGATAGCGGGAAGAAAACACAACTTGCATTCATATTACTATTTGTATGACATGTTTCTAAAGCATCACATACTCTCTTAGGTTGAAGGATCCCCCAACCATACTGTAAACGGAAATCAAATCATTCTTCTGCCACAACACTCTTTCTCCACATCCCCACCCACCCCCAACGCCTTGACCTGCTTGTTCAGAGCAATGTCTGGTGCTGACTAACAGCACTGAAATAGATTAAGTTGTCATTGTCACATTGCTGTTTGTGAGGTCTTCCTGATGTAAATAATCTGTAGTGTTTCTCACAAAACTATAATAACTGCATTTCAAAACTTTCATTCAATATGAAGGGCTTTGTGATGTCCTGTGGGAGGTGCCTTACAAGTGCAAGCTTGCCCGTCATTTCTCCACTCCACACAGGGAGCTGATGTTCTGAACTTGGATGCGATTGACAGTTGCTTATAAACACCCTAAGGACCTGTCAGAGCTAATCCTGATTGCACATGTTCACTTAAACGCTTGCCTGATTAGTTCTTCTTGCTGTATCCTGGGATGCATCTCCTTCAATTATTCAAAGGTAGAAGCAATAGGCCTGTTTTGAACTCATGCTCAGCAGGCCTTGATATGATACTGAAGATACCAAGAAATAAATCAAGACTTGAAAATAGAACTATTTTTGACTGAATTAGTAACATTATGAGTAGGAAGGAACTGCAAATGTTGGTTTATACCGGATATAGACCAAAATGCAGGAGTAACTCATCAAGGTCAGGCAGTATTTCTGGAGAAAAAGAATATGTGATGTTTTGGGTCGGAACCCTTCTTCAGACTGAAAGTAGAGGTTGGGGAGGGGTGTGGGGGGACTGGAGGTGAGCAAAGGCCAGAACAAATCAGGGCCGACAATAGATTACCTCAGGAAGGGTGCAGTCCATGTGGCCAATTGTTGTCTGGGGAAGGTGTGATAACAAGAGGGATACAAGGATGCGAGCAGTGGAACTGGTAGCATGACTAGGATCTGATTTTGTTATGGAGAGTCCAAATATGAAATGATATGAGGATTACAAATGATCTTTCCCAGTCAACAACAACTATAATTACTAAAATAAAAATGAACATTTCTCAGTGTGATTTGATGATAAGCAGCATAAAGAGATACCTATGGCGGTGGTCAAATAGCTTGTTAAAGGAGCAGATTTGTAATATCACAACAATGAGGACAGTAGAGGTAGAAAGATTTATGGGGGGAACTCCATAGCTCACAATTCAGCAGCAGGATGCACGGGACCAATAGAGATAAGAGCAGGGTGTGGTGGGGGGGAGCCTGGGGAGCCAAAAAAAGGAAAAAGGCAGATATCTTGATAGGTGCTGTGGTTATGGATGGGGGGTGAGATTCAATTAATTTTAATTTAAGGCTCTTCAGGACAGGGTGTGATTGTTGATGTGAGAGCAAGAAGTTGATGTTTGAGCAAGACGAAAGCCACCTGAGACTTAACGAAGCCACATGGAACTGCAGATGCTGGACTCTAAAGAAACACAAAGTGCTGGAGTAACTTTGTGGTCAGGTAGCATCCAGTGTGAAGGGAATGGTTAGGTATCATTTCCTGTGGGGACTTGTTGAGACTGATTGTAATAGTGGGGAGAAAGCTGGAAAATAGGTGGGTCATGACAAAGCATGGCAAATGGTAAGTGAATATTAATGTTGGGCAGGGTACCAGTGTGTGGCTGATAGCTAGAGACTCACAGCACCAGCAGAGGTTGATGCCATTGAACTTCACAGTGGTGCAGCTGGGTGATGCTGCCTCATGGCTCCATCGGTCTGCGTCCATTCCTTGTCTCCAGTGCTGTCTGCAGGGAGTCTGCTGCTTTTCCTTCAACCGCATCTCCCCCAGGTGCTGTGATTTCCATCCAAAATACCAAAGGATGCTGGTTGATAACTTTACCCGAATGGTGTGTGCATAGTAGGAGAATTGTGATGGAGTTGATGGGATAGTGAGAAGGAATAGATTGCAGGCAATAAGCAGGGGAATGGAATTAATGAAAATGCTTTGGAGAACAGGCACAGACACAATGGTCCAAATGAGAACTGCAAAGAAATACAATAAATACTGATGTGTAAGCCTACTTTGAGTATTTGTGAGGCACGGTGGCACAGCTAATGTATATGAAGGCTTTAGCCTGGGTAAGATCGCTTTGGTGATCTGGGTCAAGTTACGCTAGAGACTATCATTACTGTTTACATTTTTCAAGAATCACAAACATGCTGCATTTATTTGCTATTTGTGCAACATTTCCATTTCTCAATGGGAACACAACTACTTTCTAACAATGTGAGCAATACTTGACCTGCTGCAGCAACCATCCTCAAATCAACCATCCTTAAATCACACAAAACCTCACAAGGAGACAACAAATTATCTTCTGGTACTCACAATGTTGTCCTGGAGATTAGATTTTAATCTTTTAAGGATCTGGGGCAACACTGGTGTGTGTGCAGTCTTAAATTATATGGAAGCATAAAGTTCTGGGCTTCTCTACCAGTTATAGTCATGGCCACATCTAGGTCCTCAGTTCTGGAATTCCCTACCTTAGCCTCTCCATCTTGATCAAATCTCTCATTAAGTGATGTTTTTGATGATGATGTTTTTGTCACCTGTACTATGATCAGTTTCCCTGACCTTGTGTAGGATTTGTGTCTGATTTGGATGCATTTCAAAACATTTTATTGGATTAAAGGTGTCATATTAATGAAAACAATTTTGTAATCCAAGTTTCATGTCAGATCATCCTGATTTAACACCTCTTCTGCTCTCTTTCAATGCATGTATTCCTCATAATGCATTTTGTTACCACAAGTTTACTTTGATACAATATCACCTTTCATCCTCTATCATTTTTAAATAGCTTAGAGTTAGTACTCACAATCTCTTGGGTGCTATCAGCTTTCAGGAGTAAAATTTGGCATTTACCAAACCGCAACAATCCAAGCTGCCTTGCTCTAATCCCTCTTCCTTTCTAACATTATGTCTACACCACGAGATCTGGGTCTTTTCCTGTGATTGTGACTTTAAAAACAATTTAATGAAATTAATCAAAAGCACTTTAGCCATACCATACCATGACATTGGTGAAGGACAATAGTAGTTACAATTTTCCTGATGGTCAACAGATCATTTTAATTCCTCCCTGACACTTGGTCATGCGGAACTAGAGCTGCCATTTAAGGATTTGATCTTGTGGAGTTGATGGAGTGTGATGGCATTTTCAATCAGTAGATATGTCATCTCTGAATCAGAAAGATGTGGGTCTTGTACTCCAGAATATTGAGCCCATATGAGATGCAACTGTGAATGTTTGAGATGTCGGCATTTCTCAATTGAAATTTTACACTGGTTATGAAAATTCATTCTGTCCCTTGGACAATATGTGTCCCTCTACACACACTATTAAATAGATTATTTGGCCATTGTTTCATTACTTAATGGGATCTTGCTGTGCATAAAATAACTGCTGCATTTGCATAGATTATAACAGCAGTTGCACTTCAACAATACTGCATTGGCTGGCAAGCTCATTTGGACATCCTCAGTTGTGAAAGGTGATGTCTAAATGCTTGTTCTTGTTTCTGGCATCACCATGATACAAGTGCAGTTCTTTCTTGTTTGATCCATGTTCACTTCCCCACCATTGGTACCATAGAAACAAGTGAATTCACTGACCACCCTATTGAGAAGTGAAACACCTTGGAATATTAGGTAGGCAACAACTTTTCACCTCCAATGTGCCTGGATTTGAACGTAGTTGAAAATCTTCTATCATGTTTGCTTTTTGTTTGATGTGAACCAATTTATTAGAGACAGAAATAATGCAAGAAATCTTGAGTAAACAAAACGTTTACAAACACCAAATGCATCTGCCTCCACAAGGGTGTCAAAACCTTGGTTCAGCTCTCCCTCTGCCTCAGACTCTTGCCCAGTCTCAACCAGCAAATCCTTCTCCCTTTTTAACTTTTAGATTAATATCCACTAAGATTGTGTCGAATGCTAAGCTGTGTGGGAGAACAAAGTAACGGAATTTGATTCCTCGAGTACTGAGGGTCTCAGGCTGTACAGGTTTTTCAGTGTCCTCTTCACTGCTTTCATGTGTGTGTTCATATTGACGTCCACTCCTGATATTGTTCCATGCACCTGAGCTCCATTCTTCAGCTCAATGGCCACAGTCTCATGGCTCAACTTCATCAAAAATTGGACCAACTTCATGAATGTGGCAGTAAGTAACAGTGCAGCAATGGTAGCTTTGGACATACAATATGAAATACATTTGTGAGGTCTCAAATCAACTGGTTGAGTTTACAACAAAGTGTGGCCTCATTGACTACACTGTTCAGGAAGGCTAAAAGGGCAATGGACTTAGAGAATTGTCACACCAGTACTCCAGAGTCTTTAGTTGCGTTTGGAATTTAGATTAACAGAGACAGTTGAGTTTTTCCCTACATGTAATGATGCTTGATTTCATAATGCAGAGTGCTGTTGATTGGATCCTTGAAGCAGAATATTTTCCATTCCCAACTATGTATTTGTGTTACATAATAAATAAGGTTCTTGAAAAATTGAGGGCACTTAATGGGGTTTAAGTGCCACAACCTCATCTCTTATGAAGAGCCTTGAGTGCAGTAAAGTGTAAAAGTTACTTGCTCAAAGAGATGGATTTAAAACAGTACCTTAAAAGAGGTGGCAAAATTTAGGAAAAGCATTCCAGAGCTTTGACTAGCTTTGAGGTTATCATTGCCAGTGTTGGCAGGGAAATGAGTAGAGGTTGTTATAATTGCCTGAATTCGCAAAATACACATTGGTTTGAGGAGATATCACAGATAGGTCAAGGATTGAAATTATCAGCAGAGAAAATGTATTTCCACTTGGGTAAAGTTACTAGAAGTGGGTGAGTTTGGGAATGCAAATAACCTGTGATAAACACAAAGGAATTTAGAAGAAACAAAGCTACTTAAAGAATGGTGAGGATATGAAACTTACTATTGCAAGAATTGATTGAGGTTAATTGCATGGATATCGAAGGAGAAAAATGATAACTGCACAAGGGAAAAGGGAATGGAAGGAGTTGTTCTTTGGGCCAGATGCCTGTTTTGAATTGTGCATTGTATGCAAACCATTACTTTTACCACAAAATGGTTAATAAATCCTAAATAAGGGACTAACCAGAAAGTTGGTTTGATTAACTTAAATTTCCATTGGATTTTATGGAAAGTGCCTGGTTTGTTGTTTCTCTTTGTGGGGTTTATTAGAAATGGAGTTGTGATCCACTGAGATTTTGTGCATAGCCTCTCCAACAAGAGCATATGTGCTTATAATGCAAGAACTCTGCACTGGAATTGCCATCCATTTTACAATACAATTATTTGCCACCTCTTACCCACACCACTGGGCTACATTATAGGAACTGAATATAAAATTAAGTTGGCTTAGCCAGTTCACAAGGAATATTAAAGTCTGATTAAACCAGCCGTTTAATTCAATATGACAAAATCTACTGTGTGTCGGTAGAGTGAAAGTAGTTAGCACCATGCAACTCTGAGTGGAGACCTGTTGCTTAATTTCAGATCAAAACATAGAATGTATGGTAATAATGTTTCCAACCTTTTCTTTGATGTTTTATCGTTTTGCAGGAGTTTGATGCTGCCAGAAGGAGTATGCTGCGAAAATCATACTTGTTAGCAGATGAGGTGGGTATTCAGCAAAAGATTGTATTAAACTTGATTTGAACCATGGTAAACTTCAAAATGCATGCTTTCGGCTAAATGACTTAAAAGGTATAAGCCTGTTGCAGGTGGGATTAGGGAGGAATCAAAATTGCAGGTGGGATTAGGGAGGAATCAAAGGCTTTAACCAACTGTGGGCATTGTGTCATTCTGACTTGAATCTTATAAGAAGGGTTTCGAACCCCAGAGGAAGGGGCAGAAAAGATTCCTGGGGTTAATATCAGGATTGAGGGCCTGACCAAGATTTGTGGTTCTTCTTTTAAAAAAGACTGGGTTGAGGGATAATATCATACAATGATGATGCTGGCAAAAGCAAACTAAATGAGCCTTTATTCATCTACCAATTGCTAAGTTTCTATTCATGCCTACATCTCCAATCCTGCGGATGTGTGTTCACCTGTGATTGATTACTGGGAAATGTACCACTCTGCCTGTCTCTGACTTCAGCCTTTCCCTGGCAACCATCGTTCTCCCAACGGAATTCACTTGGAGCCACCACATCCCAGGTGCACCCAATCCCGATTTGTCATTATAAATTTCCTTTCCCAGCTTGAATCATGGAATAGCGTGGTGATTTATTAGCAGTCCAACAAGACAACTCTTAAGTATATCTAAAAACGGGCAGTAACAATCCTGTTAGACACATTTCCCAAAATGGATATACAAACATGTTTACCCAGTAGTTGATGAGAAAAATCCTCTTCAAAATGGTCTCCACTGAATCTTTTACCCATCTATGGATGATGCTTATGTTTCAGTTGGTATCTGTTTAATGAAATGTACATGCACCCCCTGGCTATAAATCCCAGTACTTCAATATAAAACAGAAGCGATCTGTGATGAGTACATTTATTGGTCTTGATACTTCCAAGCTGTTTTTCTCATCATGTACCTGCTGATTACTGCAGTGGGTCGCCAGGCATGGACTCTGAAACCAGTACACAGCTGACCTGTCCGATGACATACAGGAGAATTCATTTAATTGGCATCACAAGCTTGCAGTTGACTTGCTTGCCTGTGACATTCACAAATATTTAAAAATTAAAAATACTACTAAAATTTGCATAACTCCTAACATTTTAAAAGGCAATACACTGTTAAACAATTAAGCAGAGTTTAATAAACCCAGTCAAATCAATTGAGTTTTTCATTTCTTGTTCTTTATAGCCATTCATTTATATTCAAGTGAATGGATTTACTGGATGTGTCAGGAAGATTTCCCCATCAGAAACCTGCAGAAGTGCATGCTCTCCTGGGAAGTTTAACAGAAGGACATGGTTGTCTAGAGAACAGTTGTTAGAGGATGGAAGTTCTGGGCTTCCATCTTGGTTTGGGAGCCTCAAATATCCATAGACATTCAGGCTAAGGAAAAGTAGACTGGAATTCTAGATCGCTATCGTTGACCAAGTTGTATGGATGTCGAGGTATGAAGTGGTGACTACTATCGACTGCCGTGAGCTACAAGGTTTGGATTGAATTGGTTGAAAAATACAGCATGTCAACAGGTTCTTCAGCTCACGCCATCGATTTGCCATTCACACCAGTTCTATTAATCCCACTTTTGCATTAACTCCCTGCGCACTGGAGGCAATTTACAGAGGCCAATTAGCCTACAGATATGGGATGTGAGAGGAAATCGCATCACCCAGGGGAAACTAACGTGGGCACAGCGAGAATGTACAAAATCCACACAGACAGCACACGAGGTCAGGATTGAACCTGGGTCTCTGGTGCTGTTAGGCAGCAGCTCTATCAGCTGTGCCCTTGTGCCGCCCTCAAACTGGTATTGTTAAGTTGATTTCAACTGCTATGACTGTAATTGGAGAACTGTTGGGAGGAATTAATTTATTTTTGATAGATATAATTTTCTCCTTGTACAAATAAAATGAGTCCTGAAACTTAGTTCAGTTCTGATTCCATCACAAGGTGGAATGCAAGAAAGGCCTGCCGTCAAATATCCTTAATGGGGCATTGATGAGAGTATTTTGTGATGTACCACTTACCAATTAGCTGGATTCAGCAATAACACATATTGTGAAGATTGACACACAATGTTGGAGGAATTCTGCAGGACAGGCAGCACCTCTGGAGAGAAGGAATGGGTGACGATTGGGTGTACTCCCTCAGTGAATGTACTGATCCCTTGCCATTTTTCATAGAAAGGACAAGGAAGTTACAGTGCCCTCCATAATGTTTGGGACAAAGACCCATCATTTATTTATTTGCCTCTGTACTCCACAATTTGAGGTTTGTAATTGAAAAAGTCACATGTGGTTAAAGTGCACATTGTCAGATTTTATTAAAGGCCATTTTTATACATTTTGGTTTCATCACGAATGAATAAGTGAATGAATAAGTTTATGAATACGTTTATTGGCCAAGTATTCACATACAAGGAATTTGCCTTGGTGCTCGGCCCATAAGCGACAACATGACATACAGTGACAGTTAAGAATGATACATAAAACATTAAACATTAATAATAAAACATTATTGATTAAGCATGTGAATTAAATAAAATACCTGAGCAAAAGGAGGCTACAGATCTTTAGTTATTGAGTAGAGCTACGACTTGTGGAAAAAAGCAGTTTTTATGTCTGGCTGTGGCAGCTTTGACAGTCCAGAGTCGCCTTCCAGAGGGGTGATTCAAAGAGTTTGTGGCCGAGGTGATCTTACCCGCTCGCTTCATGGCCCTTGCAGTGTAGTTTGTCAATGGACGGAAGGTTGCAGCCAATAACCTTCTCAGCTGATCGGACGATTCGCTGCAGCCTTCGGATGTCGTGCTTGGTGGCTGAGCCAAACCAGACCATGATGGAGAAGGTGAGGACAGACTCTATGATGGCCGTATAGAATTGGACATCATGTAGAAATTACAGCTGTATTTATACATAGTCCCCCCATTTCAGGGCACCATAATGTTAGGGATACAGGGCTTCACAGGTGTTTGTAATTGCTCAGGTGTGTTTAATTGCCCCCTTAATGCAGATATAAGAGAGCTCTCAGCACCTAGTCTTTCCTCCAGTCTGGAAAAAGGTCTTGTGGATAGATGAGACAAAGATTAACATATCAGAGGATGGCAAGAGCAAAGTATGGAGGAAGGAAGGAACTGCCCAAGATCCAAAGCATAACACCTCATCTGTGAAACACGATGGTGGGGGTGTTATGGCCTGGGCATGTATGGCTGCTGAAGGAACTGGCTCACTTATCTTCATTGAGGATACAACTGCTGATGGTAGTAGCATCATGAATTCTGAAGTGTATAGACACATCCTATCTGCTCAAGCTCAATCAAATGCCGCAAAACTCATTGGTCGGCGGTTCATTCTGCAGCGTGACAATGATCCCAAACATACTGCTTAAGCAACAAAGGAGTTTTTGAAAGGGAAAGAATGGTAAATTCTTCAGTGGCCAATTCAATCGCCTGATCTGAACCCAATTGAGCATTCCTTTTATATGCTGAAGAGAAAACTGAAGGGGACTAGCCCCCAAAACAAGCATAAGCTAAAGATGGTGGCAATACAGGCCTGGCAGAGCATCAACTGGTGATGTCCATGAATCGCAGACTTCAAGCAGTCATTGCATGCAAAGGATATGCAGCAAAATACTAAACATGACTACTTTCATTTACATGACATTGCTGTGTCCAAAACATTATGGTGCCCTGAAATTGGGGGACTATGTATAAACACCACTATAATTTCTACATGGTGAAACCAAAATGTATTAAAATGTCCTTTATTATAATCTGAGAATGTGCACTTTAGCCACATGTGATTTTTTTTTTTCTATTACAAATTTCAAATTGTGGAGTACAGAGGCAAATAAATAAATGATGAGTCTTTGTCCAACACAAAATGGAGGGCACTGAAAATCTCAGACATGGAGCTAAAGAGCACAGAAACAGGCCGTTCAGCCCAAATCCTCTATGCTGACCAAACTGCCTATACAAGCTAATCCCAATTGCCTACGCCTGGTCCATATCCCTCCAAAACTTTATTTTCCATGTACTTATCCAAGTGTCTTTTAAATGTTGTAATTATACCTGCTTCTATTACTTCCTCTGGCAGCCAGATACACGCCATCCTATGTATAAAAAAAGTCGACCCTCAGGTTATGCAATCTTTCACCTCTCACTTAAAACCGATGCCATCTTGTGTTAGATTCCCCTACCCTGGGGAAAAGATTGTTACTACTCACCTTATACAAGCCAGCATTTATCCATCACTCAGTTTCACTGACATGGTCATTATTGCATTGCTCTTTGTGTAAGGATGTTGTGCGAAAAGCGTACTTTGGCATTTTTAACATTACAGTGGTGACTACACTCTATAGTTGACTGCAAATTGCTTTGAGGCAATAACATCATGAAAATTACTGATATAACCATAGTTCTTTTCTGCTTCCCTCTCCTGGTCAGGTGCTGAGAAGGCATCTACTGTATTTCAAGCTACCCAACGTGGAGTTATCCACAGGGTTCGACATGTACGAGGAGATGCCCCCTGTGAGGCACAGGTGGCTGCAAAAAGTCCTTGGAGATCTTCTAAAACTGGAGAAGGAGCAGAAGCCACAATAACAATAGTGACACTGACTCCATTGCACCTGTATAGTGCAATCCCTAGGGGTGGTTCTGCGTGGAAACCGGATCAGAAGCTTGGTGGAGAAAACCCTACTACCATTTTATCAAACAGTGATTCCTTCATATCTGTTTATGAGGAAAAGATTGTAATCCGATGGAATACTGGCTCTGCTCTTCTCAAAATGAAGGTGACTCAGTGATCCCCTCGACTGTAGATTTCACATATTGAGTGCCGACCATCCACCATCCTGAACGTTTTCAGACTTGCACTTGGAATGATCCACAGGCACCGTGGAATAGAAAAACCGTGTCCATGCTCACTCAGGAATGTAGGAGTAGCCCATTATCGCTTTGTAAGTGAAGGCATCTGAAAAAGGCGGATTAATTTTGTTGCTCCAGTTTCACAGTCAAATATTAAGGGTTCTCTGAATAGCCTGGCATATTGTGAATTATGCAGAACTCGCCATTTGCTCATTCATGGGTGTAATTACTTGATTTTTTATTTGGTTCATGTTGGTCATGGTTTTCATCTACTGTATAGACTGCGGGTACAGTGGAAAAAGTTCATTAAATATGAAAGAGAAATGTGGTCTATTTACTATTAATGTCTGTGCATCAAGAGTGGGGGAGAGCTGATGTTGTTCCTTCATTTAGTTAGGGCTGCAGGGTTAAGCTAGGCATCTCCAGGCCAATGCGCTTTACGCCCATGGTAGGGAAATTATTGAAGAAAGCTCTAAGGAATAGGATTTATTTGGAAAGGCAGGTACTGTTTAGAGATAGTAAGTATAGCTTTGGGAAGGAGAAGTCTTGATTCTAATTTGATGGAACTTTTTGAAGAGATGACTGGAAAGATCAATGAAAGCATGGTGATAGATGTTATGTACATGAATTTTAGTAAGGTATATTTGATTGACAAAGCCCTGCCTGGTAGGCTGATCTAGAAGGTTAAGGCACATTGGATTCAAGGCTAAATGGTGGAATACTTTTCTGATTGGAAGCCTGTGATTAGTGATGTTCTGCAGGGATCAGTGCTGGGACTTTTGTTGCCCGTGATATACATTAGCGGCTTGGATGTGAACGTAGGAGGTACAATTAGTACCACCTACATCAGTGATGACACAAAATTGTGATCAGCGAACAAAATTGTCTCGGACTACATTAGCACATGGGTCAGATGGAAAGTTGGGAGGAATCATTGACAGGGTAAGACATGGACAGTAAATGGTAGGGCACCAAGGAATGTTGATGAGCAGAGAGATCTTGGGAATCGAGTCTATAGTTCCCTGAAAGTGGCAACACAGATCGACAGGGTGATCAACACAGATCGACAGGGTGATGAAGAAAGGCATATGACATGCTTACCGTCATACGTCAGGGCATAGAAAAGAAACTCTAGGATGTTAAGCGGCAAGATGCCGGTTAGGTGGCAATTAGAGAATTGCATGCACATTGCATGTTCGCCACATTAATGAAAGACTGTGGTGCTGGGGAGAGTGTGGAGGAGATTCACCAGGATGTTGCCTGGATTGAAAAACACTGGTTATGGGAAAGATTGGATAGGCTGGTACAGTGGTGGCCAAGGGATGACATGGATAGGGTAGATATTGAGAATCGTTCTCGCATTGTAGTGATGTCAAAGACAAAAGGGGAGATATTTAAGGTGAGGGAAAGAGGTTTTAAAGGCATTCTGATTCTCTTACACAGAATGGTTGAGTTCTAGAATAAGCTGTCAGTGGACATAGTGGAATCGGGTACAGTCATCTCGTTTAGGAGACATTTAGACAGGTGCTTGTCTGGGGAAACATAGCAGAAGATTTACGTAAAAGGGATGAGTGTAGATGCACAAAATGGTCGTGCTGTGGTGTACAACCCTAACTAAGATGACGTGATTTAGGAAAAGGACTGGAGGCAGTTGATTCAAGGTTCTACTGACCCACTGATTGTACCTTAGCTGCTGCATTGTATCTATTTCTTATCTTGGGAAGGATGTCAAAGCTGTGCAGAGGTTTAAAATGAGACTGGACTAAGTGGAACCCGTTGGGACCCAGTCACACAGGAGGCCTGGTCCCTAAACGCAACCCATTCCCCAATGCAATATTCCACCACTCACCCGTTCCCCCAATGAAAACTGTTCCCCCAATGCAATATTTTACCACACACCCATAGCCCCTAACTGCGCAGGCACGGCTCATTTCCCCTCGTCCCCGAGCACTCCCTCCCCCTCCTCTTCATGTCTGGTAGGGTAGAAGGGGAGAGGGGGGGGAGTGTGGGGTGGGAGGGGAGGCGGGGTGTGTGTGGACGGGGAGGTGTAGGAGGGGGGAGCATGTGGTGGGGGGTGTGGCGGGGAGAGGGTGTGGGAGGGGAAGGAGGGGTATGTGTGGGAGGGGTGTGTGTATGTGTTGGCGGGCGGGGTTGTGGGGGGTGTTGTGTGGGTGGGTGGGGAGGGGTGTGTGGGCGGGGGGGAGAGGTTTTGGGGGGGCGGGGCGGGTGTTGGGGTGGGGGGGCGTTGTTGGGGTGGCGGGGGGAGGGTTGCGGGGCGGGTGTTTGGCTGGGGTTTGGCGGTGGAGGGAGTTGCGGGGGCGGGGGGTTGCGTGGGCGAGGGGGGTGTTGTGGGCGGGGGAGTTTTGGGGGAGGGGGGTGTGAGCTCGGAGAAAAGACAGGGGAAGAGCCATGGGCGAGAGGGGGGTATCACGGGGGAGGGGGGGATGGGCCAGCGAAGGGGACCAGAGGGGTAGTGGCTGGAATTGGCGGTGCGATGGGAACTTACAGCGGGCGCTGATCACTGGTCGTTCTCCTCTGCCGGCATCAGAGTCTCCGCTTTCCGTTTGGCGACATCAGTGACATCTCCGACTACGGGCTGGGTCTCTGACTCTGGGCTGGGCTGCGTCTCCGACGCTGGGCTGGGTCTTCCATGCTGGGTTGGGCTGGGTCTCCCACGCTATGCTGGGCAGGATCTCCGACGCTGGGCTGCTCGGGGCTGGGCTGCTTCGGGTCCCTTCGAAAATTGTTTTGTAAGCCTCCAGCGGCCATCCTCAGCTCCAGTAAAGACGCGATGGCGCAGGAAGGGGCGAACCGTCCCGGTGAGTGACGGGAAGAGATCGATCTGCGCAAGCGCGGTTTTAAAGATTTTTTAAACCTCGGTATCTTTTACGACATTCAACCAATCGGAACGAAACTTGGTGCAATCGCAGATTAGGAGAACAGTGAGTGAACTGGCGAAAAATCATAGCGCTATCGCGAAACGTTTTTGTGCAAATAGAAAGACCGCGCAAACCGGAAGATAACAAGATCAGAGTTTGTTTATGTATAGAAAAAAATAGAAAATAGAATAGATAGATAGAAGATAGATAGATAGATTTACTAGAATAGTACGGGATGAGGAAATAACGAGGCTAAGGAACTTAGAATGCCCTTAAAGCAAAGAAGGTTAATGGGAAATTTAATAGATGGAGTAATCATGGAAAGCGGTTTCACAGTGTCATGGTCAATGCCAATTTAAAATAATTGGCCTAATAATTCAACGGAAATATTGTCATGATCTGGAACTGTCTGAAAGGTTGGGAACACTCCTGACATCTTAAAATGAGGAACTGGAACTTTGGGCTGCAGTACAGGGAAATTGAACATATTGTTCAGGACTGATATGATGGGCTGAATAGCCTTCTGTGCTGTATGGTCTCCCGAGCACCACACAGTGGATGGCAGGGAGAGTTGGGAATGGAGGTGCTTTGTGCATTTAAGAACCCACAGCTGATGTAGAACACGCAGAAGTCTGAGTACATAGAGATGGGCAGAATGATCACCATTGCTTCAAACAAACGTTGGCCATTTGTTTGTTTCCTCTTTAAAATTACAAACTCAACTAAAAAGGCCAGATAAGAACTCGAAAGGAGCAACAAACTCTCCTTTACCAAAACGCACAACTTCTATTTACATTCAATGTAGTTAAAACGTCCTAATGTACTTCAAGATAGAGAAGGAGAAAAAAATGCTCAAAACCTAAATGGACAGCAAATTTAGAGTTTTTGATAGTGATATTCTCTGAGAGATTCTCAGGAGGCCAGAACTGGATGAGACCGGGGAACCCTCAGGGTTGAGTGATATTGGGGTTACAGAGATAGTGGGAGAAGGGAGCAGAGTGGAAAGGCCCTGGGGGATTTTTTAATCAGGTGACCCCTAGCTAGTCAGTGACTATTAGATTGTATGTAAGGATAGGAAATCATCACAGTCTGCCATTTGCAGAATGATTTTGATGTTTGGGATTTAGTCGGGGCTTTACACAAACTACTGCTTTAATCACCAGCCTGAGTAAATTTAGTTAGCATTTCTTATTGAAGATTAAAATGAAATTTAACCTTGTCATTAGCTTTTAAGTGAATAGATTAAGATAATATTTATTATGTGTGGCACAGTGGCGAAGCAAGTAGAGCTGCTGCCTCATTGCGTCAGAGACCTGGGTTTGATTCTGACATTAATTGTGTGTGGAGTTTGCACGTTCTCTTTGTGACCATGTGGTTTTACACCGGGAGCTCCTGTTTCCTCCCACATCCAGAAGATGTGCGGGTTTGTAGGTTAATTGGCTTCTGTAAATTGCCCCTGTGTGTAGGGAGTGGATGCATAAATAGGATGAATGAATGGGTGTGAATGAGTTATCAGTGGTTGGCATGGATTTGGTGGGCGAATGGTCTGATTCCATTCTGCATCTCTAAACTAAACCCCAATCAGACAATACCAAGTTGGCTGAGTTCTGCTCTGATTTCTCACTTCTTCCTATCTGACTCTATCCTCTAAAGACATTTTCTCTTCACCCTTCTATCATTGCTCTTTTCTACTTTTCTAGTGCGTACGGTATAGCCTAAGCCAACTTAATGAATCCAGGATGAGGAGCGTTCTGACTCGCATAACAGGCTGTGTCAGTGAAGCAAGATCAAGAAAAAGGCATGTTATCATCTCAGCCGAATGAACAAATAAGGTCATAAGGAATAGGAGTAGAATTAAGCCATTCGGTCCATCCAACTGTCATTCAATCATGGCTGATCTAGCTCTCCTAACCTCATTCTCCTGCCTTCTCCCCAATATCTCTGACACCTGTACTAATCAAGAATCTATTAATCTTCACCGCGAACGCATTTATCCAGTGCATTTCATTCTCTATCCTATCTGTACCTTACGTGTAGCATGCAGACATACTCTTGTTCTATGCTTTGAGTAGGTCAGATTAATTTGTTTGATTAATGATCAGTTTGTATGTTCAAGTGTTCTTATCAATCAGAGTAAATTGTTTAATGACCAGGGGCACTGATGAATTCTCTAGTGAGCTCTATTTTAACTAACGTCATTTTATTCAACCTCAGACCTCGATGATTATTGTCAACGCCATTATTTGACCGCAGAAAGCTTAACAACCACTCAGCAAAGAAACCATGTGTAATTTCCAGCAGCAGCTTCTGGACTAATTGCATGTGGAAGTGTAGATACAAAAAGCTGGAGTAACTCAGCGGGCCAGGCAGCATCTCTGGAGAAAAGTTTGGATTACCTCAGTGGGTCAGGCAGCATCTCTGACGAAAAGGCTGGAGTAACTCAATGGGTCAGGCAGCATCTCTGGAGAATAGGCTGGATTAACTCAGTGGGTCAGGCAGCATCTCTGGAGAATAGGCTGGAGTAACTCAATGGGTCAGGCAGCATCTCTGGAGAAAAGGCTGGAGTAACTCAGCGGGTCAGCCAACATCTCTGGAGAAAAGGCTGGAGTAACTCAGCGGGTCAGCCAACATCTCTGGAGAAAAGGAGTAGGTGACGTTTCGGGTCAAGAATCCTATTCAGATTTCCTTCTGGGGATGATGTTGGATGTAAACTGTTTGAATCTATGCAATTCCAGACAATGGTAATTCCGTTGCTCTCCTTTCCCTTCACTGGTGCTGCACCATTTGTAAACCTGAATTCATCTGAAAGATCCTCACCCTCACCAAATCCCTTTCACCAATCACCCTGATCAATCCCACATTTACATTTACACCTAGTCTGATAATTCAATTTTCAAAACTTCATACCAGTAATCCATACGTTGCCTTGCCATCCTCCATCTCTATAAATTCCTCCAGTCCTTTTAACCTCTGAGATCTCTGGCTTCCTCGAATTCTGGTCTTTTGATCATCTGTGATATTAATAGCTTCACTATAGTGCTGTAGTGCTCCTAGCTTGCTCAATTTAAGCTCTTCTCTAAAACCCAGCAATAGGATGCTGCCTTTTTCCTATTTTAAGATAGTCCTTAGAACCCTCCCCTTTTTTGAAGTATTTATACATCTGCTCTACTATCTCTATGCCTGGCATCAGAAATTGGTTTTATAATGCTTTTTTAAAAATTCCAAAAATAAACTTATTTCATAAAAATATATACAAAAACAATCAGTACAATTCTATTTTTACATCGTGGTATCAAATCTATACAATCATTGCGCTATTAGGCTAGTATATTCTATGATGATGTGTTACGGATGCTTCAATCAAGTGTTTGAGAGGCTGTCACACAGAACCCAGCCCCTCATTTCCAGTGGCAGTAGGACCTGAGACTGTGGTCCTTCTTCAAAGCCGTTGCATGGGTTGCAAACAAGCTCCAGTGCATCCCTCAGCCTGTACTCCTGCAGCTTTGAATGTGCCAGTTAGCACTATTCTCTTACAGATATCTCCTGACTCTAGAATGCCACCAAGTTTCAGACGGATCGAAGCGCTTCGTTCGCCGATTTGATGGCCTTCCAGCAACACTTGATGCCTGTTTCAGTGTGAGCTCATGGGTGCAGTCTGTTATTCAGAGAGTCCTGTTATGCAAGGACTTGACAAGGACCTTGGCACCTTTTCCAGACCTTCTTGGTAAAAGCACGGTTTGCGAAGAGGTGGACAATCATCTCATCTTCATATCAGCCGCTCCGAGGGCAGCATGCGTTGTGTGTGAGACTCCGGCAGTGCACGCAGGATCTGGCAGGGAGGCCCCTCTCACTGTCACCAAGCCAGGTCTTGACAGTCTGCTTAGGGAACCATCCCACGGGATGCATTGTGTCCTTCTGCAGGACATTCGTGTTGACCACTGCCTCATGTGGTCAAAGGTGTTTCTCCACTGGATCTTTTCTATGAAGGATGGGTTATGCAGCAAGGTCCAGTCAAGGCCAGACCCATTCTTTGCAACACCGGGGACAGGTAGAACCCCTGTACGTAATTGTATTTGGTGTTTGTATTCTTTGGTTCCACACACAGCTTACGGTAACCATACAGAAATGTAACCATCATGAGAAGACCAGGATGTAGCCGTCAGGACAAGAGTCTGAAGAAGAGATCCGACACAAAACATCACTCATCCTATTTCTCCAGAGATGCCTGACCAGCTGAGTTGCCCCAGCACTTTTTGTCTATCTTCAGGGAAAAGACTAACGTTGGGTACAGTTTTTCCCTTATTCTCTGGAGATTTGCACATTGTGTGCTCAGTCTTGGATATATCAATGAAACAGACAAT
This sequence comes from Okamejei kenojei, assembly GCA_035221665.1. Classification (NCBI taxonomy): domain Eukaryota; kingdom Metazoa; phylum Chordata; class Chondrichthyes; order Rajiformes; family Rajidae; genus Okamejei; species Okamejei kenojei. The sequence continues at coordinate 72,178,500 of CM069139.1, read as the reverse complement.
TGTTTGGGTGAGTGCCATTATTCAAGTGGTGAGGGGCGCATCAGTTCTTGCCCGCCATCAAGAGTAATCCCACTGTTGCTTCCACAGTCCCAATTTTTGTTTTGTCTTGGCTATTTTCCAACATGTTCAGCTGTTCAGAACCAGAATCCTGGCATCTCCAGGTGAGGGATCTTTATCTCCATTAAAGCAAACTGATGTCGAATGACTCCTTGAGTAATGTCCTTTGTCTTGGGGGGGTCAGTATTCACCAGTGGTACCAAATGTGAAATATGAATAGCACAGAGAAAATGGGTGCTTTACACGATGCACATTTAGTGAAGGTTAAACAGATACGGCAAGTAGGGCCAACCACTTCTAAAGGAGCATATTGTTCATGCTAGGACTTCCTGTTCTTGAATTTGCATGTAATTGGAGATAGAGGTGCTGGCCGAGAGAGGATTTGAATACGAGTCGCTCGGCTCTCTTGGTTTCATCTGCTATTTACTGCAGGCTTTATTCTCTGAGGGACTTCCCCTGAGGATGAGAATCCCCTCACCAACCCTGTTGCAACTCTTCCAAATCTGGAAGGCCTAACCTTAACACGTGAAACTGTCAGTGAGAGACACATGACACTGCTAATGCTGCAATCTAGGAGCAGAAATCAAGTTTCCGCGGAACTCAGTTGGAAATAGACAGACAACATTTCGGGGTACACAAAAGGCTGGAGAAACTCAGCGGGTGCAGCAGCATCTAAGGAGCGAAGGAGATAGGCGACGTTTCGGGTCGAGACCCTTCTTCAGACTGGTCAGGGATCAGGGAAACGAGAGATATAGACGGTGATGTGGAGAGATAAAGAACAATGAATGAAAGATATGCAAAAAAGTATCGATGATAAAGGGAACAAGCCATTGTAAGCTGTTTGTGGTGTGAAAATGAAAAGCTAGTGCGACTAGGGTGGCGGAGAGAAATAGAGAGAGAGAGGGGGAATGCCAGGGCCCGAGGGCTGAGGGAGAGGTGGGAAGGGGAGGAGACAGCAAGGGTTAACAGAATTGAGAAAATTCAATGTTCAAGCCCAGAGGATGCAGACTCCCCAAGAATATGAGGTGCTGTTCCACCAGCTTGCGATGTTGCTCACTCTGGCCGTGGAGGAGGCCCAGGACCGAGAGGTTGGATACTTTTGTGTACCCTCGATTCTCCAGCATCTGCAGTTCCTTCTTTAACACAAAAACTGTGGGAGTCAGTTGGTTTGTAGTGGATGTCGGTCAGGAGTGTATCACCTGCAATAGAGATGGTGAGGTCAAGGAATGGTAGGGAAATGTCGGAAATGTTCCAAGTGTATTTGAGTGCCGGATGGAAGTTGGTGGTGAAATGGATTAAGTCAGTCAGTTGTGTGTGGGTGCAGGAAGTGACACCAAAGCAGTCGTCGACGTAATGGAGGTAGAGGTCGGGGATGGGGCCCTGGTACGCCGAGAACAAGGATTGTTCGACGTACCCGACAAAGAGGCAGGCGTAGCTGAGGCCCATGCGTGTGCCCATAGCTACGCCTTGTGTTTGGAACATTTCGGGCTGTGAGGCTTCAGTCAGTAAGTTGTGCCAACACTAGTGTTTTTCATTAACGAGAGTTTGCTGGCCCCTGGTGGTATTGAGAGGAAGTTGCTTGGCAACAATAATGTTGGGTCGATGTTTATTTGTATTACAGATAGACACAAAATGCTGGAGTAACTCAGCGGGACAGGCAGCATCTCTGGAGAGAAGGAATGGGAGACGTTTCGGGTCGAGTCCCTTCTTCAGACTGATCTGTTTGTTTATATTAACCACTTTAGGCTGAATATCTTCAAAAAATAACATTGAAGTTTCCATATGTAAAGGTGATTGCAACCCCTTAAACAAGATTGCCTCAGTCAGAAAGATTGAGCTTCACAATCTACCTCAGAGGCTTGAATACGCTTTGTTTTTCACTGAGATTCAAACAGTTATGCAGCATGGAAACAGGACCTTTGGCCAAACTCGTCCATGCTGACCAATATACCTGGTTACTAATCTAATTTGCATGCTTTTGCCCAATATCCCTCTAATCCTTTCCTATCCAAATACTTATACAGATCTAAAAAACATATAATATGGAGATACTCAGTAGGTTATGCCGCATCTGTAAGAAGAGAAACATAACTGGAGGTCACTGCACCTCTCCGACTTTAGTCTGACACATCTCCATTCTACAGAGCTATAGTTGGCTGTATCTTCAGCTGCCCATGGCTTATCCCTAGTTATTTCCTCCCTAACCTCTTTCACCCCTCTGTTCTGCTTTCAGATGCTTTTATTATCTCAAGTAGTTGAACGTTTGTGGATTTATTTGATGATTGTTTCTATGGATTGCCTTGGGACACTACTATATTAAAAGGATGGGATTAGTGAGTTTAAGGTTTAATGCATCTCATATTTTTACATTTTTCCTTTGTCTAAGAAAGAGACATGATGTGATCACATGGCAAGATTTGGCAACAAGAATTTAATGTTTTCACCCAGGGTTCACGGTAAGTGACTATATTACTGGGCGGGTTACAAGAAGTTCCCTCCGGAAGATAGATCCAAAATGCTGGAGAAACTCAGCGGGACAGGCAGCATCTCTGAAAAGAAAGAATGGGTGACGATTCGAGTGGACACCCTTCTTCAGACAGATGTCAGAGGAGAGGGAGATACATAGATAAGGAAGTGAAGATAATGTGTGAAAATAGGACAAAGGGAATGGAGATCAAGGAAAATGTAGAATAGATCTTTGTTAGCTGGCAGAAGGTAACAACAAAGCAAACAGAGATAAAATGTGGTCGGAGACAGTAAGACTGGTTGGAGAACTGGGGAGGGATGGAGATTGAGGGAAAGCAAGGGTTACTTGGTTAGAGAGTCAATATTCATACCGCTGGGGTGTAAGCTGCCCAAGCGAAATATGAGGTGTTGTTCCTCCAATTTGTGCCTGGCCTCACTCTGACAATGGAGGAGGCCAAGGACAGAAAGTTCAGTGTGGGAATGGGAGGGGGAGACCTACCTGATCTCCTAGTATTCAGCAACTGGGAGATCAGGTAGGTTTAGGCGGACTGAGTGGAGATGTGGCTTCAGGATAAAAATGTGACATGAGACAAAAGGTAGTTGGTTGCACACAACCTGCATAATGTTGCTTCTAGACATACTTGCCTCTGAGCCACAAATCTGAAGGGGAGTTCAAATCCCACTTCAGCACACAGAATACACAATCCAGGATACTTTGCCACTCGTAAACTGCCAGCCTGACTATAAACTGCCTCTGGGATAGTGTACTGTCATTTACAAGCAAACATGGTATCAGTTTCACTTAACTAAAACAAACTAAATTAACCACATTTGTGTAATAACATTTAAAATCTGTTCATAGTTATTAATCTTGTATCTTAATGGGTGATTTCTGATAGAGATATAGTGTATGATGCATGTATACACTATTATAATTGATGCTTGATTTTTGCATTGAAGTTGGATTTTTCCTTGCATCTGCTGAGCTCCAAAGGTTTGGCAAAAGGCCAGTGAGCTCTAAAGGTTTGGCAAAATTCTCGTGAATAAAGGTTTGTCATAATTCCAGTGAGCTCTAAAGGTTTGCCAAAATTCCAGTGAGCTATAAAGTTTGGGCAAATTCCGGTGAGATATCAAGGCCACACAAGATTCCAATTAGCTATAAAGGTTTGGCATACGTTCTGGTGAACTGTAAAGATTTGACAAAGTTCTGTGAGCTATAAAGGTTTGGCATGTGTTCCATGAGCTATGATGATTTCTTACTCCTTATTCCTTACTTTGTATGCCTTCACTGTGTGGGGAGCTAGGAATCTTGTTTTCCTATCAACAACCTTCTCAGGTTCGTAGGTGTACACACCCAACTATTTGCTACTTCACCACTGTCTCTTATATCATTTTGTTTACTGTGTTGAGAGGCCGAGTGTGTTATTGTAAAATGCACCAAAATGAAAATTATTATTAACAATTGTGTGTGTGTGTATATATAACATGATATATATGTATATATATTTATGTATGAGTATATATATATATATATATATATATATATATATATATGTGTATATATATATATATATATATGTATATATATATATATATATATATATATATATATATATGTGTGTGTGTGTATATATATGTATATATATTTATGTTTATATATATCTGTGTGCATAACAATATATGTGTGTGTGAGACACACACACACACACACACACACACACACACACACACACACACACACACACACACACACACACACACACACACACACACACACACACCTATATCTATATAACTAAAAGTCTCATCTTGACCACTTCCTGTCTGCGCTGTATATTGATTTTAGAAAAAAACGCTACCCTATATCGCTATGATTTTTGGCCATCTTACTCACAGTCCTCCTCCGCTGAGGCAGCCCTGAGGATTTTTCAAATCGATTAAAAATAAAAACGTCATGAGTGTTTAAAAGAATCTTGAGATCAGCTGATTGGTCCTCTCGCCTGTCAATCACCATGATGAAGGTAACGCCCCTTCTGGGGTGGGGGTGCAGGACTATAAAACCCCGGATGCCTGGACGTGAGTCAGTCACTCTGGAAGATCGCAAGGGAGAGGCCACAACTGTGATTCTAAGCTGCGAATCAACTGAACTGTGAGTCTGCAATAAATGATTTGTTAGCCCTTAATGAAAATGAAATGAGCTGTTTGGCCTGCCCTGTGCTTGAAACTGCAATAGAGATGGAAATTCAATTAAATTAAAATGAAATGAGTTCTTTGGCCTGCCCTGTGCTTGAAACTGCAATGGAAATGGAAATTCAATTAAATGAAAATGAAATTAGTTGTTTGGCCTGCCCTGTGCTTGAAACAGCAATGGAAATTCAATTAAATGAAATGAAATGAGTTGTTTGGCCTGCCCTGTGCTTAAAACTGCAATGGAAATGGAAATTCAATTAAATGAAAATGAAATTAGTTGTTTGGCCTGCCCTGTGCTTGAAATTGAAATGGAAATGAAATGAAATAAGTTGTTCGGCCTGCCTGAAACCAATAATTTCGGTACACGAGGCCACTATTAGCCGAGAAACCAGTCCCTTTTGCCCAAAATGCCCGTATTAGCCAAGGAGGAGCATTTTGGCCCAAAAGGCCTGTACCAGGCCAGAAAAGTTCAGAAAAAGTGTCTTTCACTCTGATTTTGTGTTTTGTTTTAACGCCCCTTCGGTCCATCAGGCCTGTACTAGCCCAGGAGGAGTTCCTTTGGCCCATCTGTAAGTATTCCCTCTGCCAGTATTAAACCTCACCCCGGTATTTTTCTCCCGCCCTTCATTGACTCCCTGTGAGATCCAGGCCAGCAGAAAAATATGAAAAATGTGTAAAATTGATTCGCCCTCTTCTCTCTCACAGAGTCTCAATGGCCTGCTTCAACGGTCTGCCAATGCCGCCAGCTGTGTTTGTTTCCGGGAAACGCCGGTGCCGGCTGCCGATAGTCACCACGGTGGCCGGCAGGATCCATCACCTGTATGCCTCGGACCAGCTCAGGTTCTTGGTAGACACCGGGGCGGAGGTCAGCGTTTTGCCCCCATCTTGACTGGACACTCGTTCTGGTAAGAGGCCCCCCCCTTAACTGCTCCGAATGGCAGTCAAATCCGCACATATGGCGTCTGCACGGTTCCCGTCATATTCGGCGCGTGCCATTTCACCTGGCCATTCATCACATGGACGTGGCTCAACCGCTGCTGGGCGCAGATTTCTTGCAGGCGCAGTCGCTCCTCGTGGAGTGGGAGGGGCCAACGCCTCGTCCACGCATCAACGTTTGAGAGGATCTCCTTGCGTTCTACTGCGCCTTCACGCCGGTCAGCAACCCCATAGCGACGGTGGACAATGTCTACGCCCAGGTACTGGCTGAGTTTCTGCACATTGTCACCCCCAAGTTCGACCTTGCCAGCCTGAGGCATGTTGTCATGCATGATATTCTGACATCGAGTCCACCGCTCCACGCCCGCGCCCGCAGGCTCGCTCCTGACAAACTCCTCATAGCCAAGGCGGAGTTTCGGAGCATGGAGGCCATGGGCATCGTTCGACGCTCCAACAACCCATGAGCCTCCCCGCTGCAGATGGTGCTGGTCTCCGGCGGCTGGAGGCCGTGTGGGGACTACCGCCACCTTAACGAGGCCACGATAGCTGTTCGTTTCCCTATTCCCACATACAGGACTTCTCAGCCCTTCTGGCCGGGGATAGGTTCTTCTCCAAGATCAACCTACTCAGGGGATATCACCAGATCCCCGTGCGACCGGAGGATGTCCCCAAGACGGCAATTATCACCCCATTCGGCTTGTTCGAGTTCCTGCGGATGCCCTTCTGCCTCAAGAATGCCGAGCAGGCCTTTCAGTGCCTGATGGACACCATTGGGCAAGTGCTCGCCTTCTTGTTTATCTACCTGAATGACATCCTTATGGCGAGTCGCTCGCGAGAGTAACACTGCGCCCACCTGCGTCTACTTTTCCAGTGCCTCAATGACCATGGCCTCGTCATTAACCCTGGCAAGTGCCAGTTCGGCCTCTGGGCCATCAACTTTCTGGGGCATCGGGTGACACAGCATGGAACAATGCCTCTGCCGGACAGGGTTGAGGCAATCCGCCAGTTCCCACGGCCTGCTACAGTACTTGGCCTCTGGGAATTCATAGGAATGGTCACTTTTTACCACCGGTTCGTTCCGGCGGCTGCCAAATTTTAAAATTGATGGCAGACAAGCAACAGGAGATACAGTGGGACACTGTCGCCATGGTGGCATTTGAAGGGGCGAAGGAGGCCTTGTCTCGGGCGACTGTGCTCATGCATCCATCGGCCAACGCATCCACAGCCCTTACCGTGGATTTCTCGGACTGCGGTGCTTAGGAGCAGTCATTTAATGGCCTTTGGCGGCCTCTCGCCTGCTTTACCCGTCAACTGAGCCTTGCTGAACAGCGCTACAGCGCTTTCAACTGGGAGCTGCTCACCTTATACCTCGCAGTGCGGCACTTCCGGTACTTACTAGAGATTACTTGGCGGCAGCCCAACTGGCGAAAGATGAGATGCTGCCGTACCGCACCGCGATCTGTGGCTTGGTGCTTGAGGACATGCCGTTGGGTCTCTCGGGTTCCATCCTCTGTGACGTATCCACAGGTCATCCGAGGCCTATCATTCTGGGGGCCTGGCGCCATTGCATGTTTGAGGTGATCCATGGGCTGGCCCACCCATCTATCTGGCCATGGTCACCATGGTGGCCGCAAGTTTTATGTAGCACGGACTTCGGAAGCAGGTTGGTCTATGAGCCCGGGCGTGCATCCCGAGCCAGACATCGAAGGTGCTTCGACACTTCCGTGCGCCCGTGCAAGACTTTACAGTGCCACGCCGGTGGTTCGATCACGTACATGTAGACGTCGTGTGCCACTGCCTTCGTCCCGGGGTGTGTTGCACCTGCTTACGGTGGTAACGCCGGTGGCCATCCCGCTCACGGACACTTCAACTCAGTCGTGCGCTTGTGCCCTCGTGGCAACTTGGATTGCCCGTTTTGGGGTTCCACTACACATCACGTCCGATCGGGGTGCCCAGTTCACGTCTGAACTGTGGTCCGCCATGGCCCGCCTGTTGGGGATGCAGCTCCAGCACTCGGCAGCGTACCACCCCCAGTCAAATAGGTTGATGGCGAGGTTCCACCGCTGTCTGAAGGCTGCCCGGAACGTTTGTCTCAAGGGCCCTGGGTGGATGGACGAGTTGCCATGGGTCCTGTTGGGGATTCGGACGGCCCCCAAGGAGGATCTGTCATCGTCTTCCACGGAGTTGGTATATGGTGCTCCACTCACCGTCCCCAGGGAGTTTGTCCCTGCTGCTGATGGGTCTCGGGAACCCCCATCATCGGTGCTGACCCGCTTGCGGGAGAGGGTCTGCATCATGGAGTGGCCCCTTCCCATGTGCCACTGCCGCTGATAGACTGCCCGTACGCCTTTCTTTGCCCTGACTCCCACAGGTCACCCTTGCAGCGTCCGTATGAAGGTCCCTTTCGCATGCTGCAGCACGGGCCTACTACATTTGATTTGGACATGGGATGTCGGCGTGAAACTGTGTCTGTGGCTCATTTGAAACCGGCCCACTTGGGCCTGAGTGAGCCAGTCCATGTGGCTCACCGCCCCGTCGTGGGCGTCCGCCGTCCCGGGCTCCCGGAGATTCTTCCGCACCGAGCAAGCCCCCCGGGGCATGGGGTCGTATCTACATGTTCTGGCCGCCTCGTTCGGCGTCCCGCCCGGTTCCATGCCTCTGGTTCTGTGGGAGGGGGAGGGGGGGGTCATGTGGCGGCACCTGGTAGTAAGCCACGGGCACAACCAACCCTCGGCTCTGGAGGGCAGTGTCTCGGTGTGGGAGGCGCTAGTAATGGGGTTTTTACCTGAGTGGGTATTTAAGACCGGGCAATGCCCGTGACAAGTGAGGAGTAGGGAGCTGTATAGTACAGAATAAAACACATCTCGTGCACACAATTTGTGTCCAGTTGGTTTTTGGCTGTACTCCTGCGAGTCCCCGCTACATGTGTATATATATGTATATATACTGTTTATGTGTATATATACCTGTGTGTGCTCTTGCCATCACATTGATATCTTTGTCTCATCTGTCCACAAGACCTTTTTCCAGAACTGTGGTTGCTCTTTTAAGTATTTCTTGGTGGCAAACTGTAACCTGGCCACCCTATTTTGCGACTAACCAGTGGTTTGCAACTTGCAGTGTAGCCTCTGTATTTCTGTTCAGGAAGTCTTCTGCGGACAGTGGACATTGACAGTGGTCTCTTGTATCATTTCTTTTACTGTGTTGAGAGGTCGAGTGTTTTATTGTAAAATGACCCAAAATGAAAACTATTATTAACGATGATGTTATGCACACACACATATATATATATATATATATATATATATATATATATATATATATATATATATATGGGGTACACAAAAAGCTGGAGAAACTCAGCGGGTGCAGCAGCATCTAAGGAGCGAAGGAGATAGGCGACGTTTCGGGTCGAGACCCTTCTTCAGACTGGTCAGGGATCAGGGAAACGAAAGATATAGACGGTGATGTGGAGAGATAAGGAACAATGAGTGAAAGATATGCAAAAAAGTATCGGTGATAAAGGGAACAAGCCATTGTAAGCTGTTTGTGGTGTGAAAATGAGAAGCTGGTGCGACTGGGGTGGGGGAGGGAGATAGAGAGAGAGGGAATGCCAGGGCCCGAGGGCTGAGGGAGAGGTGGGAAGGGGAGGAGACAGCAAGGGTTAACAGAATTGAGAAAATTCAATGTTCAAGCCCAGAGGATGCAGACTCCCCAAGAATATGAGGTGCTGTTCCACCAACTTGCGATGTTGCTCACTCTGGCCGTGGAGGAGGCCCAGGACCGAGAGGTCGGATGTGGAATGGGGGGGAGTTGAAGTGCTGAGCCACCGGGAGGTCGGGTTGGTTATTGCGGACCGAGCGGAGGTGTTCGGCGAAGCGATCGCCAAGCCTCCGCTTGGTCTCACCGATATAGATCATCTGGCATCTGGAGCAGCGGATGCAGTAGATGAGGTTGGAGGAGGTGCAGGTGAACCTCTGTCGGACCTGGAAGGACTGCTTGGGTCCCTGAAAGGAGTGGAGGGGGGAGGTGAAGGGACAAGTGTTGCATTTCTTGCGGTTGCAAGGGAAAGTGCCCGGGGAAGGGGTAGAGTGGGAGGGGAGGGAAGAATTGACAAGGGAGTTGCGGAGGGAGCGGTCTTTGCGGAAGGCAGACAGGGGGGGAGATGGGAAGATGTGGCGAGTGGAGGGGTCACGTTGGAGGTGGTGAAACTGGAGGAGGACTATATGTTGTATTTGCCGGCTGGTGGGGTGAAAGGTGAGGACCAGGGGGACTCTGCCCTGTTTGCGAGTGGGGGAATGGGGAGCGAGGGCAGTGTTGCGGGGTATGGAGGAGACCCTGGTGCGAGCCTCATCAATAGTGGGGGAGGGGAATCCCCGTTCTCTGAAGAATGAGGACATTTGTGATGACCTGGTGTGGAACACCTCATCCTGCGAGCAGATGCGGCGTAGACGGAGGAATTGGGAATAGGGGATGGAGTCCTTACAGGAAGCAGGGTGGGAGGAAGAGTAGTCCAGGTAGCTGTGGGAGTCAGTAGGTTTGTAGTGGATGTCGGTCAGGAGCGTATCACCTGCAATAGAGATGGTGAGGTCAAGGAATGGTAGGGAAGTGTCGGAAATGGTCCAAGTGTATTTGAGTGCCGGATGGAAGTTGGTGGTGAAATGAATGAAGTCAGTCAGTTGGGTGTGGGTGCAGGAGGTGACACCAAAGCAGTCGTCGATGTAACGGAGGTAGAGGTCGGGGATGGGGCCCTGGTACGCCGAGAACAAGGATTGTTCGACGTACCCAACAAAGAGGCAAGCGTAGCTGGGGCCCATGCGTGTGCCCATAGCTACGCCTTGTGTTTGGAGGAAATGGGAGGAATCAAAAGAGAAGTTATTGAGGGTGATGACCAACTCTGCTAGGCGGAGGAGGGTGTCAGTGGACGGGTATGGGTTGATCCTCTGGTCGAGGAAGAACCGGAGGGCTTTGAGACCGTCCTGGTGGGGGATGGAGGTGTAGAGTGACTGGACGTCCATGGTAAAGATGAGAGGATGGGGGCCTGGAGAATGGAATGCACGGAGCCGACGGAGAGTGTCTGAGGTGTCTTGACATAGGTGGGGAGGGATTTAACAAAGGGGGATAGGATGGCGTCAAGGTATGTGGAAATATGTTCGGTGGGGCACGAACAGGCAGAGACAATGGGTCTGCCAGGGCAGTCGGGTTTGTGGATTTTGGGGAGAAGGTAAAATCGGGCTGTGCGGGGCTGGGAAACGATGAGGTCGGAGGCTCGGGGGGTAGGGAGCCGGAGCTGATGAAGTCGGTTATGGTGACTTGGTATATATATGGTATATGGTATATATATGTGTGTGTGTGTGTGTGTGTGTGTGTGTGAGTAATAAATATATATATATATATATATTTATTTACTTATGGATGTTTGTGGGTAAATGTCAGATTTGCCCTTTGATTTAATGGTTCGCCAAAACCACACTTTCAAACCCCGAGTAATTTTCCATTTTGCAAGACATTACAGCTTTACATTCACCTATTAACTCCTCATTACATTTAGACATTATTATGTATTTTTTATTCCTTTGCTGCCGATTTTCGCTGCTGCCACCCGGCTTATTTTGTCGCCGATTTCACTTCCTCCACTCCCCCCCCCCCCCCCCCCCCCCCCCCCCCCCCCCGGCCCGACCCGGCTCCATCACACTGGCTCAAGCCAAAGATCGCCTCTTCCACCGCTGCTTTTTGCCATGCTCCGAAATACAGCGGGGGAACACCCGATCTTTGCCTTGAGCTCCAGCAGCAGAGTGGCTCCGTTAATGGATTTATTCCACAGTCAATTCAGTTCGGTAACAACCGCCCCTCCCCCCCTCCCCCCCCTCCCCCCCTCCCCCCCTCCCCCCCCTCCCCCCCCTCCCCCCTGCCCCCCTGCCCCCCCCCCCTCTTGCCCCCCCACTCCCCCCCTCCTCCCCCGTTAGGGTCTCCCACGCTGGACAGGTCGAAGGGTAGAGGCGAGACGAAGAGTGATCCACTGGCACTCCAGGTTGGAGGTTGAGCACAGGGCTAACAACCCTGTCTCGTAAAACAAATATGTTACGGAAACAGCAACTGAAGGAATCAACACTACTGGGCGCGGTGGACTTCCAGGGCTAATGACAGTGGCTAGGATGAATGTCAATGATGAAAGCTGACAGGAAGCCACTGACTGGAAGGTGGAAGTTCTAAATGCCAAACATAAGACAAGAGAGCATGGACACCACCATTATAAGATGGCGCTGGATTGGCCATATACTGAGAAGGGAACCAGACAGCATCCCAAGAATAGCCCTGCACTGGACACCGGAAGGGAAAAGGAAAAGAGGGAGACCCAAAACCACTTGGCGTCGAACTGTGGAGGAGGAAATGAAAGCAATGGACCTGACCTGGGGTAGTGTCCAGAAGCCAGGCTAGAACAGACAGGAGTGGAGGACCTTCGTTGCTGCCCTACATGCCAGGAGGCATAATAGGCAGTAAGTAGTATATATATGTGTGTGTATAACAATATATATGTATATATATTTAAGTGTACATACAGTATATCTGTGTGTGTGTATAACGATATATATATATATATATGTAGGTATATACACATCTATATGTATATATATGTGTGTTTGTACATATATCTGTGTGCGCTCCTGCCATCACTCTGATATCTTTGTCACATCTGTCCACAAGAACTTTTTCCAGAACTATTTCTTCTTGCGTATGGTGTGCACAGCCTAGTTCTAAGACATCTTGTTTTGTTTGATCTTCTGTTTGTGCACGGCAGGTTGATTGCATTAGTCGAAACAGGGTGGATCACGTGAAGCTTGCAATGTCCCACCCCTTTCCAGAACTGTGGTTGCTCTTTTAAATATTTCTTGGCAAACTGTAACCTGGCCATCCTATGTTTGCGACTAACCAATGGTTTGCATCTTGCAGTGTAGCCTCTGTTTTTCTGTGGCCATTGGCCATTGACAAATCAACACCTGACTCCTGAAGAGCGTTTCAGATCTGTCGGACAGGTGTTTGGGGATTTTTCTTTATTATAGAGAGAATTCTTCTGTCATCAGCTGTGGAGGTTCCCTTGGCCTGCCAGTCCTTTTGCGATTATTAAGCTCACCTGTGCTCTCTTTCTTCTTAATGATGTTCCAAACAGTTGATTTTGGTAAGCCTAATGTTTGATTGATATCTCTAACAGTTTTATTCTTGTTTCTCAGTCTCATAATGGCTTCTTTGACTTTCATTGGCACAACTTTGATCCTCATGTTGATAAACAGCAATAAAAGTTTCCAAAGTTGATGGAAAGACTGAAGGAAAGACTAGGTGCTGAGAGCTCTCTTATAGCTGCATTAAGGGGACACACTTGAGCAATTACAAAGACCTGTGAAGCCATGTGTCCCAAACATTATAGTGCCCTGAAATTTTGGGGGGGGGGGGGGGGGAAACGGGACTATGTATAAACACAGCTGTAATTTTTACGTGGTGAAACCAAAATGTATAAAAATGGCCTTTAATTAAATCTGACAATGTGCACTTTAACCACATGTGATCTTTTTTCTATTACAAATCTCAAATGTGGAGTACAATGGCAAATAAATAAATGATGGGTCTTTCTCCCGAACATTATGGAGGGCATTGTATGCGCACGTTTATACATGTGCGAGTATATACATGTGCGCGTATATATACGTTTGTGTGTGTGTGCACACATATGTGTTTGTGTATATGTGTGTGTGTGTGGGGTACCTTTTTCACAGTGGGTGTATGGAACAAGCTGTCAGAGGAGTTAGTTGAGGCAGGGACTATTTCAACGTTTAAGAAACAATTAGACTTGTACATGGATGGGACTGATTTAGATAGATATGGGACGAACGCAGGCAGGTGGGACTAGTGTAGATGGGGCATGTTGGTCAGTGTGGGCAAGTTGGGCCGAAGGATTTGTTTCTGTGCTGTCTCTCTAAAACTAAGAACTAAAACTAAAACTATAGAGTTGTACAGCATGGAAATGGCATTGGCCTATTGAAAGTCAGATCCAGCTGGAAGGATAGTGTGCTCAGCAATTTTCTATGTTGCTTAAAAAGTTTTGTATTTTCTCAGCGACCTGGCCTATATATATTTTTTGTCTAAAATAAATTATTTAGTTATTATCATTGTTACAAGTGGGGGCATATTTTTTTTAATTGAATTACAGCAAATTGCAATGTTCCAAAAGTGCTTACTGCATTGACCATAGTCTTGTGAGGTGCTAAGCCTGCAAAAAGAAGCTTATGTAAATATAAATTCTAATTGTCAATAATTTGTCCCCCCAAATTTCCACCGTTTCCCTTTTGTGTTTCCCAAAGCTGCTCTTCTCAAAGTAGGCAGCAGATGGCAGTGTTGATCAGGCAGTCCGGATGAACAAGGAGAAAACCATTAGCCGGAGCATTGAGAAACACAAGCATATTCTCCTCAGTTAGGATGTTCCATCCTAGGTGCCTGTGAGGTCTGGCATTGGAATGAAAAACAGGAATTGCTAGCGGTACTCAGCATTTGTAGGAAGAAGCAAAAACATTTGATAAATCAGTTCAATGACCTTTCCACAGAATTGGGAAAGGTTAGGTACATTTTTGGTACAGATGTGTAGCTAGGAGAAAGGGGTAGAGAGTTGGCGAGGGCTGTTAAGAGGAAGGGTTGGTCCTAGTGGCTTCACATGGATGTTATCGGAGATGGGGAGGAGGTGATATCCAAATAAAGAATTACAGAGCTTAGATCCTAACTATCTGAAGACAGCACTTCCAGTGTTGGGTGATTAAATCTGAGGGTAATCAGTGGGTCCACATTTGGGGGTGGAGGTGGATGGAAGCGAATTGCGGAGGCATGTAGGGCCAGTGGAGTTTATAGACGTAGGGAGAGAGCCTTGACACCACAGAGGGACTTGAACCAGGATGGGACTTTTGTTCAAACAAGGAACTGCAAATGCTGCTTTCTAAACAAAAACACCAAGTGCTGGCATAACTCAATGGGTCAGGCAGCATTTCTGGAGGACATGGATAGGACGTTTTAGGTCAGGTCCTATCAGTCTGAAGAAGGGTCCTGACCTGAAATGACCCTTATCCATGACCTCGAGAGTTGCTGCCTGTCCCACTGAATTATTCCAGCACTTTGTGGAGGTTTCATTTTGGAGTTTTTGTTGGATGGGAAAGTTTCCAAGGTCAGCAGTGGCTGAATGGGATTTGACACAAATTGAGATTCAAACAGCAGTGAGTCGGCGTATATGTGGACAAAGGACATGTCTAGAGGAGGCAATGAATGCTACAGCCAAACAATTACTAATGTCCTTCAGAGGAGGAAACCTATTTGCCTTATCATTGTGACCTACATGAGACTCCAGACGAATAACAATGTGGGATTATCTTAAATTCCTTTTGAAATGGCCCCACGAGCCAGTTAGTTATAGGGAAATTAGTGGTGGTCATGAAATGGTGGCCTTGCCAGTGATTCCCCACACCACAAATGATAGATGAAACTATACAAACTGGCCCAGAAGCCAAGTGTGTAGGAAGGAACTGCAAATGCTTGTTTACACCGAAGATAGTCACTAAATGTTGGAGTAGCTCAGCAGGCCAGGCAGCATCTTTATAGAAAATACTTTGTAGGAAAGGTGGAGCCCACAATGGTCCAACTTTGCCATTGGAGCCGACTTTGAACCTTCTACCTTGTTCTGAACCTTTTCACACCTCTAGTTTCCTTCCCCTCTGACTCAGTCTGAAGAAGGTTTTGACCCAAAAGGTCACCTATTCCTTCTCTCCAGAGATGCTGCCAGACCCGCTGAGTTACTCCAGCATTTTATGTCTATCTTCAAAAAGTAAAGTGTTAGCGAGGATCTAGTTACTCTACACCATGTGCCACGTCAGAGTGCGGCACTGTTGGAAGTTCTGCAGAGGCATTAAACCTAGACAGCATCTGCTTTAATGGTATGTGACAGGCCCCATGTTGCAATCTTGAAGAAGAAATCAAATATCCATCACACTCTTCAACATTGCCATAGCCAATTACCTGCACATCTATATAATTAAAAGTCTCATCTTGACCACTTCCTGTTTGCACTGCATATTGATTTTAGAACAACGCTATCACTTATGGCTGTGATTTTTGGCCAGAGACCCCCTCCGCTGCGCAGGACATGAGGATTTTTCCCATCGATGAAAAATAAAAGAGTTATTAGTGTTTAAAAAATGTTGAGATTCTCTCTCCTGTCAATCACTGCCATGAAGGCCACGCCCCTTCCGGTGGGAGGGGGAGGGACTATAAAACCCGGAAGTGTGGGCGTAGCTCAGTTTCTGCAAGATGGGGGAGGGAGAGGTCACCTTGGTGGCCTTGCACCCTGCTTGAAATGGTAGGAAACTGCTTTTGAACTTGGTGGCCTTGCACCCTGTTTGAAATGGTAGGAAACTGCTTTTGAATTTGGTGGCCTTGCACCCTGGTTGAAATGGTAGGAAACCTCATTTGAATTTGGTGGCCTGCACTCTGCTTGAAATGCAATTTCAAGGAATAGCCGTGAGTCAATTGCCAGCCCACCAGCTGTGAGTGAGTGAGCTGCCAGCACACCAAGCTTGAGTGACTGAGCAGCCAGCCCAAGAATGAATTTGGCCCACAATGTCCATACCAGCCCTCTGTAAACCAGTCCTTTCAGCCCACAACACCCATACTAGTGACCACCAATATTGGAATTGGTGGAGAGGTGGAATATTGCGTTGGGGGACCAGCCCTCCCGTCTGAACATGGGACCCAACAGGTCCCACTTTGTCTAGTTTATCTTATTGCTGTTTGCAGGAACATCTTGCAGCTTGCTGGCATCTCTGTATTGCAGCAATGATCATATCTCAAAAGTATTTCATTTAACACTGGAAAACTTTGTAATATATGGAAGCATAGGACGGTTGCAGAGGTTTGATTTGTTTTAAATAATCCTTGTTGATTATCTTGGGATATTATTCTGCGTGAATAGTCAATATGGATTAAGATCACTACTAATGTTATTCCTATTGAGTGGCTGGATGTTGGTGCCAGCTTGGTGGGCCAAAGGCCTTTCTCTCCAAGACTCTCTGTGACTGCATGAACACTAATTTGTTCCTGGCACAGTGACACAACTGGAAGAGACACTGCTCCACTGTGCCTGAGGCCCGGATTCAATCCTGACTTTGGGTGCCATCTGTGTGGAGTTTGCACGTTCTTCCTGTAATCATGTGTTTCCTCTAGTGCCTTTATTCTGTAGGTAAGTGGTTGATCCTGGACGCAGTTGATAGGAAAATGTGGTGAATAAAACGGATAGGGTACGGTTAGTGCAGATGGTTGCCGTGGAATAGGCCGGTCAAAGGGCCTATATTCGTGCCGTACCTCTCTTTGACTCTATAACTCATGGAGACTTCGGGGCGATCCTGGAAAACTGGCAACTTTGGACTAAACGTTGGATGGAATAGCAACCTCCGCTACATTCTGCAAGCACTTTCAAAGCATGTGAGCCTTAAGAAGTAGCCAGAAAGCTCAGTGTCCATGGACGCCGCTTGCAGCTGGACACAATGGCTGTCAGGGCTGGACACAATGGCTGTCAGTTTAGCTGCAGCGTGGATGGTGCATTGGCCTTATGAGAGATCTCAAAGCAACGGAAGTGCTGGTCCTTGGGCCGCACTCTTGTGTTGAAGGGTCCAGCTTTAATTATATGCTGACGTAGTTTTATCAAATCATTGCCAGGAATTGTTTCAGCTGGAATGGGTTCTGCAAACTGTTAACACTCGAACTCTGAATGCATCCTCAAAGCTGAGGGTCTGCACTACAGACGCATGTAGACAGACACGCGGATAGAGTCACACAGACAGAAACACGGACTGTTCCAGCTGCTGCGGTCAGGCACGTACCTCCGCTGTCACGCAGCAAAAACAGAGAGGCTGAGACGGAGGTTTTTCCCACAGGCCATCAGGACTGTAAACTTTGATCTCACCAGGGCGTAAAGTCTGTTGCGTCTTCTTTTTTAAAAATGTAAATACTGGTTCTGTCTGTTCCAAACACAGACAGATTTAGATGCACAATCCCGCAAGCATTGTCACTTTCAGATTTCACACTGTACATAGAGACAAACCTTGTA
The DNA here is from genome assembly GCA_035221665.1 of Okamejei kenojei. Lineage (NCBI taxonomy): Eukaryota > Metazoa > Chordata > Chondrichthyes > Rajiformes > Rajidae > Okamejei > Okamejei kenojei. The sequence goes on along the minus strand of CM069139.1, from coordinate 72,160,718 downwards.
TGTGTATAGAGGTATGTGACAAATAACAGTTGGACACCCAAACACTTGACAGAAGATAGAGGACAGAGACACAGCAGACAGTCGCAGACTAGATACCCCCAAACACAGACAGATAGAGACACCACACACCCACACACGCACACACACACACACGCAGACAGACACCCAAACACAGACAGATAGAGACACCACACACCCACACACGCACACACACACACACGCAGACAGACACCCAAACACAGACAGATAGAGACACCACACACCCACACACACACACCACACACACCACACACACACACACGCACTACAGACTCACACACACACTCACGCACTCTCACGCACTCACGCACTCTCACGCACTCTCTCACGCACTCTCACGCACGCACTCTCACGCACTCTCACGCACTCTCTCACGCACTCTCTCACGCACTCTCTCACGCACTCTCACGCACTCTCTCGCACTCTCACGCACTCTCTCGCGCACTCTCTCGCACTCTCTCGCACTCTCACGCACTCTCTCACGCACTCTCACGCACTCTCTCACGCACTCTCTCACGCACTCTCTCACGCACTCTCTCACGCACTCTCTCACGCACTCTCTCTCACACACACTCTCTCACACACTCTCTCTCTCTCTCACACACACACACACACACACACACACACACACACACACACACACACACACACACACACACCTGATTGATGAGTACAGTGTGAGATAAAGATGTACTGGGTCTGTTCAAGCTCATTCAGGGATTGTGAGGGCAGGGAGGTAGATTCGGGGCTCCAGCTCAAGTGTCTGCAACATTAAAATCAGATCTTGCAACAGCACAGTGAGGAACCGTAAACCTAAGTAGCCTTCTCAGAAAAACAGGGAGAACATAGGGACGGGGAGGAAGGGGTGGTTAAGTGCTGATGCTGCTGAACTTTCTTTTTTGTCCCGATACATGGGAGGCTGGAGGACTTGAGGAATGGCTCAGCAATAAACCATTTGACTGGTGGAACAGTTCCAAGGGATGGGCAGCCTGCAGCGAGTTTATTCCCGTACAAGATGCCGATGGCTTTAGTTATGAGATTCAAAAGTTGCAGACGTGTCGTTTGTGGACGTCAGCCCTGTGGCCATGTTTTATAACAGGCAGGGAAAGATATTTATTTGCAACTGGTATAGAGCACCACCACTGAGATGTCTAGCAGCGTGGCAGAGACAGATGCTTTTCCAGTGCCCTTACTGCCCAGCCTCAGTCGGGATCTGATGCAAGAATTTGTAGGATTTCAGATCCTGGCAGCCGGGTCTCCTGCTGGGAAAAAAACATTAGATACATTTCCAGGCAGTTGAATGTATCAGCAACTCAGCTGTTCGTGAGGAAACAAAGGGCCAGATCTCTTTGTGCCTTTTAACATCTGTTCATGGGCAGGATTCGCCCCATTGAGTTTCTGCTGATTAGTTCAATTTCCCGGCACTTTTTGCAAGAACCTTCAAACCGTTGCTCTTTAAATATGCACCTGATTCCCATTGGAAAGGTGCTATAAAAATCTGCTCCCACCACTACTTCACCCAGGTTTATTAATCTTGTATGTCTTGTTTGTTTTGAATATTTCAATGCCCTCTGGAGCAAAGGTTAAACCTGTATCTATATAGTGACCCCACTGCTGCAGTCTTGTCTGCACGACCTCCTTGCATTCCTCATTTCCAGGGCACTTGCCTATGTTACTTTACACCCCACCTGCGTGCTACATGCTTCACCTGCACTACCAACACCTATTCTTTACCTTGATACCTAATGAAGAAAGAAATCTTTCAATTGAGAATCATCGCAGGAACGATTGGGGTGACATACTATGAATGTTTGACGGCACTGGGCCTGTACATGCTGGAATTTAGAGGGATGAGCGGGGACCTCATTGAAACTTACCGAATAGTGAAAGGCCTGGATAGAGTGGACGTGGAGAGGATGCTGCCATTAGTGAGAGCGTCTAGGACTCGAAGCCATAGCCTCAGAGGAAAAGAATATGTCCCCACACAAGACAATGAGAGTTGAGGCAAATAATGAGAGTGGCTCCTAACGTACATGCAGAAAGCATGACACAAAGTGCTGGAGGAACTCAGTGTCAGCATCTGTGCAGGGAATGGATCAGCAGCATTTTGTGTCAGGAGCCTTCTTCAGACAAGCGAGTTGTACCATCTGACCGGCAATTGGATTTAACTTTCTTTTTGTGTGCCAAGCTGCAGATGCATTTGTGATAAAGCCAATTGGTTTCCAAAAAATTACAACAAAAAAATTGGATAGGTTGCCTGCTGCAGGGGTTTAATCTGCCTGATTTTATACAGATGCTCTTCCAATCTCATCTGCACCTGCCATTGTCCACCTCAAGAGGTCTATAACAGTATGAGAGGCATAAATATGAACTGCCTTTCCCCCAAGGCAAGAATATCCAGTTTATATACTATACTATACCATAACTATACGCAATACTCCAGAATTCAGTCTCAGGAACAGAGTCTACATTCTGTAGTCTCCATCCCTTAATGCAGGTATAGGTGCAAAATGACAATGGACTCTCTTGACTTGACTTGAAATAGCAAGGCGAATGGTAGCTGCACTGGACGTGGATTCACTGGCACTGGATTCAGATACATGAATCATCTCATAATAAAATCCAGTGTAGCTACCATTTACCTTCCTATTAGTTTATCTACCTGCATGCTTGCTTTCAATGTTTCTAGCATTAGCTTTTTCCAATCTCTTGCAATTTAACATCACTCTTTTTCCTGTTTTGTATACTGTATTTGATCCACATAAGTATTAATTCTGCTGTTCTCTTTCAATTTCATAACGTCTATATCCCCTCAAAGCATCTTTGCATCTTCTGTGTAGCTAGGAAATGACGCTGATGGTTTTCCTTTAACATTTTCTCGGTCGCTTTCCTCACCCTCGGGCATATCCTTGATCCTCTCTCTCACCGCACAAGTTGCCTCTGGGTTTATGCAGAGGTTTATTTTGGAGGGGAAGAGGAGGAAACTGGATGGGAGGGTTCCTGGAGTGTGGGGAAGGAAGGAGAGGTGATTGGTGATAGAGGGAGGTGAGGAGATCAGAGAGGGGAGGGACTTGGAGGGAAGGGGGGGTGGAGAGGGAGAGGAAGTGGGAAGCATTGTAGGAAAGGGGAAGAATCTAGGAGAAACTGAGCAGGAAATTGGAGGTTGGTGAGAGGATGGGAGCTCAAATTAGGGATGGCAGGAGGAGATAAGGCAATAGGGATTACGAGAGAAGGCAGGGGATAAGAGCTGGGGTGGCGAGATAGAAGAAATTCCTGGCAATGACAGTTTGGAATCAGGAATCATGTCTGGTGCAAGGCCCCTCCACAGTGTTCTTGATCCAGTGGAAGTGAGCCTGAGAATCATTTCATTTATTTATAAATAGAGCATCAATTGGCCTCAGTAGTGTACAGAACCCATACACAGTTTCTTTAAACATTTGTAACATATGCATATAGTGTGGCAGACAACTTAAACTGCACGTTACGTTTTCCATCCTCGCTCTTTTACTGTCTTTTGGCAGTATGGCAACTAACATGAGAGGTTTTACACCTTCAAATAGCCAGTCAACTGGCCACAAGGCTAGTTCCTGAGGTGCCCAAACCATGCTCAGTTGAGTTTGCTGTTGATGCAAAACCAGGTACTAACGTGGGCTCTGAGAAACAGGCAGAGGGGCATCAGGGGGATAATGACAGGTCAACTGAATGGGCGAGGACATGGCAGGCGGAAGGTAATGTGGAGATTTGTGAGATCAGTCACTTTGGTAGAAAAGAGGAGAGATTTTTAAATGGTGAGGAATTGAAAGGAGTTGGTGGTGAGAGAGATCTGATGTACACAAATCACTGAAAGTTAATGTTCAGGTTGAGCAAACAATCAGGAAGGCAAAAGGTATGTTAGCCTTTGGTGGATTTGAATACAAGAGCTCTAATTGTGTAGACCTCCAGTGAGAGCACATCTGGACAAATGTGTAAGGGGCTTCCTGTCTCAGGAAAGAGATATTTATGTGAGAATGAGTGCAACCAAAGTTCACCAGATTGGTTCCTGAGAAGATAGCTTTGTCATATGATATATGCGGCAGACAAAGTGATAATCCTAAATGAAGTGATGGTGGCATGCGTACCAATGTTTGCCCCCGCTTCCTCATCCCTACAGCCAACACAGTCCTTAGCAACACTCTCTTCCTGCACAGAAAGAAGCTGTGCAGCGAAGTCTCCCTCACCACTAATTACCAATGCCCAATAATGGCTGAAAGGACGTATTTACTCTTGCCCCAGCTTGATTGAAAGATGCAAACAGGCCCTCTGGCTCACCAACTCGTTACACATTAGGGGCAATTTACAAAGACCAAGTAAACTACAAACTCGCACGTCTGTGGGAAGTGGGAGGAAACCGGAGTGCCCGGAGGAAGCTCACGCAGTCACAGTGGGGAAAGTGCAAGCAAATCAGCACCCAATGTCAGGATTCAACTTGGGTCTCTGGTGCCGTGGGGGCTTCAGCGCTACCACCTTCACTACTGTGGAGCCCGAGTGTCGCCATCAACTTGGTGTTGTTTTTGTTAGTAGAATTAATTGAGCAGCAATTCTTAATAGAGGTCTTAAATCAATGTGGAGTAATGACGTTCACAGAAATATATTTATACAAGGTTCCTGAGCCAAAGCCGGATCGCCATCTCCCATGAAAGATTGAACAGATTATCGCTATCAGCAAAACAGGCGCTGTTAATAAAAACTTTCTTGAATCAGAAAGGCATTTAAACGTCATTAAACGGGCCATGATTACACTTGCGGCATCAGGATATGATTAAAATGTTATTGGATTTAATACCATGTAATGACACTCTACGCATTTAGTTTCATAACGGATGTTATAAGACGTTGTGCTGTGTTTTTAAAATATCCGTTGTTAGAATGCACAGTGAGGAAAATGTTGTTCACGCATTCTGTGATAATAAATGTCAGCGTTGCCTGGGAGGTTTTAACAGGTTTTGAGGGGACAGCACCTTAACACTGACAGCACCAGAGTGTGTGTGCAAGGGCTACTCATTCTATCTCCCTGTGCATCGATGAGCAAGTAAGGCACAGCATTCACCAGCAGGAGGGACTCCATAACATGGAGTGTTCTGCAGGGTGGATAAGCCTTTGCCAAATGGTGCTCACTGAAACTGTTACTGCCGGGAAAGAAGTAGGCAAGGGTTGGGTGGGACGTACTAGCTCTTTGCTTCCTTGCACTTCACCTCCGGAAACCATCTTTCTTCACCAACTCTGTATCACCCTTTCCAATTTCCAAACACTTTTAAATAAGCCTATAACTTTCTCTGGAGGCACAAGAGACTGTAAGGTGCTAGAATCAATATGTTTTATTGGCATAGGCACCGAAATGGAACAATGACATTCTTACCTGCAGTAGCACTGCAGGTCTGAAGAAGGGTCTCGACCCAAAACGTCACCCATTCCTTCTTTCCAGAGATGCTGCCTGTCCAGCTGAGTTACTTCAGCTTTTTGTGCCACAGAACTCAATAGATAATATTAATAAACAAAAAAAATTTCAATAAATAAAAAAATATATAGTGAAAAAGCAAAACAAAGACTGAAGTCCCTAGTGCAAGATCGTAGTTTAGAGTTTGGTTGGAGTTTATAGTATTCAATAGCTTGATGGTAATTGGGAAGAAGCTGTTCCTGAACCTGGATGTTACAGTTTTTGGACTCCTATGCCCTCATCCTGATGGTAGGAGTAAAATGAGCGCGTGGTCAGGGTGATGCGATTCCTTGATGATGCTGGTTGCCTTTTTGAGGCAGTGACTCCTGTAGATCCCTTGGCTGGTGGGGTGGTCAGTATTTGTGATGGACCGGACAGTGCTCACCACCTTTTATAATCTCTTTCATTCCTGGGTGTTCGGGTTGCCTAACCAGGTTGTGGTGCAATCGCTCCATAGATGTTCTGTACCGTACACCTGTAGAAGTTCCTAAGAGCATTTGTCGATATGCTGAATCTCCTCAATCTTCTATGGAAGTAGAGGCATTTATGGGCTTTATGATTGCCTCAATGTGTTGGGTCCAGATGTTCAGAGGTTTGCACACCCAGGAACGTGAAATTGTTGACTCTCTCAACCACCACATCTTTGGTGAAGACAGGTTTGTGGTTCTTTCGCCTTCCTCTTCTAAAGACAATGATCAGTGCCTAGGTTTTACTGAAGTTGACATCAATGATCTGGATGATGGGGTGGAAAATTGGATAAGTAAGTATGCAGATGATACTAAGATAGGTGGTGTTGTGGATAATGAAGTAGATTTTCAAAGTCTACAGAGAGATTTGGGCCATATGGAAAAGTGGGCTGAAAGATGGCAGATGGAGTTTAATGCTGATAATTGTGAAGTGCTACATCTTGGCAGGACAAATCAAAATAGGACGTACATGGTAAATGGTAGGGAATTGAGGAATGTTGTGGAACAGAGAGATCTAGGAATAACTGTGCATAGTTCCCTGAAGGTGGAATCGCATGTAGATGGGGTGGTAAAGAAAGCCTTTGGTGTGCTGGCCTTTATAAATCAGAGCATTGAATATAGGAGTAGGGAAGTAATGTTAAAATTGTACAAGGCATTGGTGAGACCAATTCTGGAGTATGGTGTACAATTTTGGTTGCCTAATTATAGGAAGCATGTCAACAAAATAGAGAGAGTACAGAGGAGATTTACTAGGATGTTGCCTGGGTTCCAGCAACTATGTTACAGAGAAAGGTTGAACAAGTTAGGTCTTTATTCTTTGGAGCGCAGAAGGTTAAGGGGGGACTTGATTGAGGTCTTTAAAATGATGAAAGGGATAGACAGAGTTGACGTGGATAAGCTTTTCCCATTGAGGGTAAGGAAGATTCAAACAAGAGGGCATGACATGCGAATTAAGGGACGGAAGTTTAGGGGTAACGTGAGGGGGAACTTCTTTACTCAGAGGGTGGTGGCTGTGTGGAATGAGCTTCCAGCAGAAGTGGTGGAGGCAGGATCGATTTTAACATTTAAAAGTAAAGTGGATAGGTATATGGACGGGAAGGGAATGGAGGGGTATGGTCTGAGTGCAGGTAGATGGGACTAGGGGAAAACAAATGGTCGGCACGGACTGGAAGGGCCGAGAGGGCCTGTTTCCGTGCTGTAATTGTTATATGGTTATATAAGTTGAGAACAAAATTGTTGCTCTGGCACCATTCAATAAGACGATTAATCTTCCTCCTCTACTCTGAATCATTATCCATAACTCATCCAACAACGGTGGTGCCATCTTTGAGGGGGTGAGGTTAGAGTAGGTGAGGTGAGTGGAAAAGTTGAGATGATTAATGTCACGTGGGTAGCTAGAAATGAAGATGTCTAAAGGGGTTAGAAGGCCGTCCGGGGGAGTCCAAGAGGAGGGGGACAAGTGGAGAAGGGGTCATCACTGGGTGGTAAGGACTCCTTCCCATAGAAAAGGGTGCGAAGGCGATGGAAGAAAAGCTCGACGTCGTGGCAGACCTATACCTTGATGAGGTGGGGTTGGAGGGGGATGAAGGTGAGGCCTCTGTTGTGGACAGACCGTTCCGGAGGGGTGTACGTGATTTGCTCTAAACCTGCTAAAACTTGATGATAATCCAACAGCTTCATGTTCACGATAATGTTTACCATAATGTTCCAGATGTCTCGAAACCGATTTCAAGTTTTTTAACCACCACGGGGGTTTTTTGAACGCGCTGCATGGATTATTAGTGCAAGCTTGTAAATTGGCAGCCATGCTTAATCACAACCGCACTAATAAAATCACTACTTTAATAAGGTTTGCAGCTTAACCATGTCTCAATTAAGGGGAAAAAAACCCAGATTTCATGTAAAAGGATAAAACCCAGTTTTATGAGATCCTCTGAACTGTATCAAATGACCGTACTTTTTGCCTGATTTCCAATAAGTTGTTTGGATTGCAAATTGTGCTGTGCAATAGCACTTTGATTTAATAGACCACGAATTTAGAAGTCTTAAAGAAGGAACTGCAGATGCTGGAGAATCGAGCGTGCTGGAGAAACTCAGCGGGTGCAGCATCTAAGGAGCGAAGGAGATAGGCGACGTTTCGGGTCGAGACCTTCTTCAGACTGGATTAGGAACTAGACTTCAGACCAGTCTGAAGAAGGGTCTCGACCCGAAACGTCGCCTATCTCCTTCGCTCCTTAGATGCTGCTCGCTGAGTTTCTCCAGCTTTTTGATTTAATAGACCACGAATTTAGAAGTCTGGCTGCTCATTCTAAAGACCAAGCTTTTTGCTATGGTTGGTTTAATCTCACAATGAAACCAACCATGTTAGCTGTTTCATTGCATGGTATGATTGCCTGAGAAAGCATTTCATAGTTTCAGACCTTCAAAATTAAAAATATAGGTTTAAATTCATTGCAAGCTTGTTTACAGATGGGGTGGCGGCAAGGAGGGATATTGTTTAGGTTTATTAATGTCACATGTACCTGGGTAGTGGGTAGTGGTCTGGGACACACTGTAAGGGGTATTAGAGGCAGAAACCCTCATCACATTTACACTGCCCCCAGATATGTATCTGAAAAGACTTGCAGAACAACAGGTTAAATACTGGATGTCATAGAGTTTTTACAGCGTGGAAACAGGCTCAACCTTTGTAGTATTATGTGCAGTTCTGGTCGTGGCATTGCTGGAAGGATATAGCGGTTTTGCAGAGGTGCAAAAGAGGTTCACCAGGATGTTGCCTGCATTGGAGAGTATTAGCTGTATGAGAAGTTGGACAAACTTGACTTACTGTTTCTGGAATGTCAGAAGCTAAGGAAGCATATAAAATCAGGAGAGGCATAGATAAAGTAGATAATCAGAGTATTTTTCCCAGGATGGCAATGTCAAGTGCCCAACTTGCCCATGGTGATATTTGACTAAGTGGTTCTTTTTCAAACATGATAGAAATGATGGGCTGAGTAGCCTGCTTGAGTGTTGTAAAATTTCTGTCATATTTCTGCATAATTTTAGCACAGTTCTAGCCTAAGGTAGAAGACAAAGGCTGCATTTCGACAGTATCTTTTAATCAATCAGCCGCTTGATCTTCCAAAGTCCTGGACAACTAATTAAGTGAGTTTGATGTGTTGTGACCGAATGAATTGTTTTTCCATAAATTCTGATCCTGTCCAGTGCTAGTATTATAGTCCAATTATAATTTCTTTCTCGCCCATCCTTCATCATAAAACATAGGACAGTACACCACAGTAAGAGAGTATTTAGCCCACCAGATATGTGCCAACCATGATGCCAATTTAACTAATCCCACTTGCCTGCACCTGCTCTGTATACCTCAATTCCATGCCTGTCATGGGTCTGTCTGAATGCCTAAACATTGCTATCATATCTTCTGCCACCTCCCCTGGTAGTGCATTCTAGGCATTTTCTGTGTAAAAACAAACTTGCTTTGCTAATTACGTTTAAACTTTCTTTCTTTCACCTGAAACTTATGCTCTCTACTATTTGACATTTACATCCTGGGGGGGAAAAAACACTGATTATCTACTTTATTTAAGCCTCGCCAAATGTTATATACTTCCTCAGCCTCTGACATATCAATATAAATAAGTCATATTTGCCCAACGTCTCATCCAATGCAGGCAAAATCCTGGTGAACCTCTTTTGCACCTCTGCAAAGCCGCCCTATCCTTCCAGCAATGCAACGATCAGGACTGCACATAATACTCCAAATGTGGCATAACCAAAGTTTTATACAGCTGCAAAGCCTTCTCAACATTTATACTCAGTGCCCCGACTGATTAAGTCCAGCATGATATTCTTTACCACCCTATCCACTTGTATTGCCACTCTCAGTGAGTTCTGGACTTGAACCCCAACTTCAATGCTTCGAAAGGTCATGCTATTTAATGTATATTTTCTTTTTGGACTTGACTTTCCTTAATACAATTCACTCCACTTGTCTGGATTAATCTCCACCTGCCACTTCTCCATCCAAAGTTTTAACTGATCTATATCCTGCTGCATCCTTTGACAATTTTCTCATTCCACAACTCCAGCAACTTTTGAATTGTCTACAAATTTACTAATTAGACCATCTATATTTTCATCCAGATCATATATATCATGCACGTGCCGTCAGGGTAGACAAGGTAGGCAGTGCCTACTCTGACTAAAATTATAAAATTGTATTTATTAAATATAAATAGTAAAGGCACGGGAGAATTATGCCTACCTAAGAGATTGATCTCTTAGGTAGGCATAATTCTCCCGTGCTTTTCATCCGCTGTACATGTAACACATGAAAGTGTGCGCAGCTCAAGTGCCGTCGACGCTGCCTCTAGCCTTCAATGACAAGGGGAGCAGAAGGCAGCTGAGATTCTGCCTTTGCACCGTAGACAGCGGACTGCGCAAGCACAGAGCAAGATTCTTGGCAGGTTTTTCAAACACGGATTGTCATTATCTTAAGAGTATCTTAAGAAACAAACAGAAGAATGGAATTTGTGTACAAATAATGTGGTAAGTAAATTTCTTAGAGCTATATGTTTTTAAATACCATATTTCCCAGCAATGAAGATGCTATTTTTTTTTACCCAAAAATAAGGCACGAAAAATTATCTTTGTCTTGGAGACCGAAGGTTAGGTTGTTAGCCAAGAAAGATAGATTTGGCTATCCCTCACTTGGAGTATTATGTGCAGTCCTGATCGTTGCATTGCTGGAAGGATAAGGCAGCTTTGTAGAGGTGCAAAAGAGGTTCACCAGGATTTTGCCTGCATTGGATGAGACGTTGGGCAAACGTGACTTATTTTTATCCCTCAAGAACGATGTTGCTGTACTGAGGATTAGCCAAGTCTATCCCTCATTGCTGGCAACTGATGGGAAGCGGCTGTAAAAGGACAGCGCTGCTGGGGGGGGGGGGGGGGGGGGGGGGTTCACAGTGTGTGGGGAGTCTGGCCAGGGGTAAATTTGCGGGGAGGGCAGGAGCGTTGAGAAGGAGGGGGTCGATGATCATGCCAGCAACATGGATACAGGATCCTCCCAAGGTTACAAACACCTGACTTATGTACAGAAAGTACACATACACGAGCGTTTAGGAGACCAGCAGGATGGATTTGGTGTACATAAGTCAGGTGTTTGTAACCTTGTGAGGATCCTGTATTCAAAAGCCCAATCTATTGATCCGGATCTGGGAGAACAATATGTTGACTCCCACCATGACAACGGAGGAATTGACATCAAAGTAAATAAATCTAGAAATAAAAAAATAATGTTATTTAATGGTGGCTATTGAACAATCACATTGTTGTTAAAATGTGTGTTATTCTTTGGCCCCCTTTGGTCGTGGCTGATCATGGGTGTCTCCAGGGTGCTATTCCCTGTATGGAGGACACCTGTGCATGACTTTATTTAACATGGGGAGACTGGTGCACAGACAGCCACTCCACGGATCTTGACAAATCTGGGTCAGGATCCAATGGCATGGAGTCCAAGACGACCGGAGACCCTTCACTGCTGCAGCCTTCATCCGCCACCCCAGCCATTGTGATGCTCCACTAAGGTCAGCCATCATCCTTCACCTGTTCCACCATAGAGGTTTTGGTTGGATGGCTGTTTGTCAGAGACCTCCCCCTCGACCTTACTGCCATGGGTGGCCCAACCAGGAGCATAGCTCCAGACCTCATCGCTCTCAGTATCTTGGGTCCACACAAGCTTCTCCACCACGACAAGGTGACAATCCACGGAGAAGTACGTGGGTTATAAGGGTAGCTTATATTGCCCATCACTAATTGTACCCGAGAGATGATGGTGAGTGGCCATGTTGAACCATTGCAGAATTCTAGTGCGGGGCTCACACTGTGCTGTTGAGCCAGGAATTCTAGTATTTGGATCCTGCAGTGGAAAAGAAAAAGCAAGTATGTTTCCAAGTAACGATAGTTCACTCTTTTGAAGGGAACCTGAAGATGGTGGTGTTGCCATGAGGCCGCTGTCCTCATCCTACTTGGTGGGAGAGGCTGCAGCAAATGGAGAATCCTCTGACTTGTGCCTTGCAAACGGTGGAAAGACTTTGGAACATCTGAAGTTGGATGGAATGGAATGGAACACTTTATTGTCACATGTGACAAGGCACAGTGAAATTCTTTGCTTGCATACCCAAGGTTTGCAAATAGTCGTCACATAAACGGTGCTGACAAAGTTACAAAGTACCCTGCGCCGGCTCCTCCTTTGTTCTCCCCCCCCCCCCCATGCCAGGTCATCCAATATTCATTCTTACTCATTGTAGGACATCCAACCACCGGCTGATCTAGAGACCACAGTATTTGGTTAGCTGGTCAGATTTTGGTCAACGGTGGCCTTCCAGGATATTGATGATTGTGAACCAAGTAATGGCAATGCTGCGCAATGAGTTGGACGCTCTATTGTTGGAAATAGTCACTGAATGTCATGTGTGTGATGCAGATTTAACTTGCCACATTGTCAAGGTTGTGCTGCATGCAGGCATAGACTGGCTAGGTCCTGGATCACAGAGTCATACTGCACCGAAAACAGGCCCTTCAGCCCACCATGTCCATGCTGACCCTCAAATTCCCAATGCATACTAATCCTATTTTCCAGCATTTGATTCATAGCCTGCTTACTGCATGGACTGCTTCATTACCTCTGGAATTGCGAATGGAACTAAACACTGGCATTAATCCATTCACTAATATCCTTCATGTGAGGAAATCCACCATCTGCATCTGGTCAGTGTTCAGCTGCAAAGCAGTGCACGCTTTATTGGTAACTTCAGTTAAACTACCTAATTTTAAGCCTAATTATAAAATTCATGGCATACCAGACTCTCAGCAGCCACCTGAGAGTGCCTAGCCAGTAAATCCGTTCAGAGGCTCCAGTTAGGAATGGGTAATAACCACTGGCTTAGCTGGTGACAGCTACATCTTGTAACACAATAAAGCAGACGTAGCAATGCAGTGTTTTAGGTTCATTCATGGTGATGATAAAGATCAGGTTCATAAAAGGAGCGAGTGTTTCTTCTTCCGCCTGAGAACTTTTAGTTGTAAGCTGCATGTTAGTGAATAGCCATGATCAGAGATGGCATCCAACATAAATACTGTATAGGCAGCACTCACATCAGATCATGTTTCCAGCTAAGGAACTTGCGTTCAAAGTTAATACCTTGGCTGAAAAGCACCTTTGGCACAACACAGTTCTAACATTGTCAGTTTTAGATTTTAGACTTTTTTTGATTTTTAGCGATACAAAGCGGAAACAAGCCCTTTGGCGCACCGACCTGCGATCACCCCGCACACTAGCCCACACACTCTCGGGCCAATTTTATAATTTTTACAACTTATCAAAGCCAAACAACCAACAAACCTGTGCATATTTGGAGTGTGGGAAGAAACGCGGTCACAGAGAGAACGTACAAACTCCACGGAGACAGCACCCGTAGTCATAATTGAACCCGGGTCCCTGGCGCTGTAAGGCAGCAACTCTACTGCTGCGCCACTAAGATCTACTTCAGATATGGGCTGATAATCCCCGTGCTGTGCTGAGGGAATGTTGCGCAGTCAGAGGTGGGGGTCTGTTGGATGAGATGTTGAACTGAGGTCCCCTCACCCCCTCAGGTAAATTGAAAGATCACGCAGCACCATTGCTTTAAAGAACATTGGATATTGCTAAGTATCATGGACAAATATTGACTAAAACAACATTTCTTGTCAATACCATTTTGCTTCTGCGGGCATTTTGAGCGAACCCAACATTGACAGCACTCCTAAAGTATTCTATTTCTTTAATTATTTGGGGATGGCCGTGCCTCTGCAAGATGCTCTGGAAGTACAAGCTATTTCTTCCCTTTCCGTAATTAATATATAATTCCCTCTTGCGGAACACAGAGGCCTTTTTGAGAGCTGTGTCCTCAGTTCCGTTGAATAACCTTCATGGGTCACCGACCACTTAGCTTGGAGAAGTCTGCCGATAATTTTGTTAGACAGCAGGGCTGTCAGGTTAATCAAAGCTCACTCTGGGACCCAGTAATGAGGTTGAACGGAGTCCATTAATAAGAGCTGATGTGTCATGGTGCCAGCCATTAACCTGAGCCGTCATGGCTAACTACACAACAGGCTCACCACACCAGTGACACCACGCAGATTGGCCCAGCATCTCTTTGCTGAATTCCTGATTAGAAGCATCCATTTACCCAGATAAGAGGGGCATAAACTATGTGCTGTCAGGCGGCACAGGGAAGTCAATTAATTGTTAATTGGAAAAGCAGAATCTGAATGGGAATGTGTTTTGAAGAGGAAATGTGCTGTGCTAAAATAATCAGACTTTATTAAACACAAACTGTTATACCCAACATTACTTAGATTATTATGTCTCATTCGTGACGTCTATTTATTTCCATCAAATCAAGTTTATGACACTCCTCGTAAATGAAATAAAATAATTATTCCATGAATATTAGAATTGAGAAGTTAAAATTAGGTTGTTTAACTAAAGACATACCAATAAAGACATACACACTGAAAATAAATACGTATACAAATACTGTACTTAATATAGTTCCCTTTAAATATATATAGCTGACTGGAAAAGGTTTGGAGTTTCAATATTATGGACAACAACTTTGAATGATTGTTTTCCCCCTTGCTTTTGCTCGCAGCTAAACTAAATTGAACAGGGAACTAAAGTTGCTTGAATTGAAATAGTAAATCAGATGAGTTAATTGGTATCTGAAGAATGAAGACTATTGCCCATTAGCATTGGTTACAGGTTATAGTAACTTAGAAATGATAATCTTGTGTCATTGTGTCGTGTTGGTGGATCCAAATTCCAGAGGAACATGATTGGAACTCCTTTCAGTTCAAGGTTAGAGCAGGGGATGATGCATGTCAGTTGTTAACGGTGAAAAAGTGGATGGGTTAAACATAGTAGAAGGGAAAATGTCAATTGGCCTGACAATTTAGCGGCAGGGGGTCAAAGGTTATTAGGACAATCTGGGGGAACAAGGCCTCTAGGTAGTGAAGCCTGAGGCCTACTTGCCTCTCAGATCTCACTCAGGAATCAGGAAATGGTAAGTGTAGCTGGGTAGATGCCTCGGACGACAGGTTGAGTCTAACGCAACCTGTCTGCTATCATTCTGTCAAGGGTCTCGACCTGTCCCACATTTTGCTGAGTTACTCCAGCATTTTGTGTTTATCTTTAGTTTAAACTAGTATCTGCAGTTTGTTCCTACACACTTCTGTCATGCCTTCCAGTTCCCCTTCCTAAGCCCTGTTTCTCCCCCTCCTACAGGTAGTGCATTCCAGATCATAGCCTGTATCTAGTGTAAAAATAAATGTCCTCAAGTTTCCCCCTGTAAATTCTGTTATATTCTACAGATTGCTTGAACTCTAAAAGGCAATGAGATTTTTAGAGGTCCTTCAGATTTCAAGGCATTTATTATTGAAACAGTCCAGCGAGTTTTGAAAGACATATAAAATGATGGAGATACTGAGCAGGCCAGGCAGCATCTTTGGATGGAGAAACAGAGTAGGGTTCTCTTCAGTGTCCTTTCCTTGTGAGCAGATCTTGAATTCATTGTGGAAGCCAGCAACAGCAGGGAATATGGTCTCTCTGAACTTGCAAGGATATTACTCTGAAGCAATGACTCACTACAAGTTATCTCAGCACATGCTAGAGTCATTGAGTAATACTCGTCAGAAACAGGCCCTTGATGCACAGGAATCTGTGACTTAAGATAATTAATAACAAAAAGAAGGATACGAGAATTTTAGTTTAGTTTAGAGATAGAGCGCGGAAACAAGCCCATTGGCACTATCCTACACAAACTAGGGACAATTTACATTTACACCAAGCCAATTAACCTACAAACCTGTAGGTATTTGGAATGTAAGAGGAAACCGAAAATCTCGGAGAAAACCCACGCGGTCACAGGGGGAACTTTGAAACTCCGTACAGACAGCACCCGTAGTCAGGATCGAACCCTGGTCTCTGGCGTTGTAAGGACTGTAGGGCAGCAACTCTACCGCTGCGCCACCGTGCTGCCCCAATGCTCAATTTAATGCTCATATTTTGAGAAAAAATTTAAATCTTTATGCAAGTGCATTCTGTAGTATTTTTACAACAGTGAACTGGAAACAAATCTTGAAAATTAAAAAAATATAAGGCCGACAGTGGGCTGGAAAGTAAGATTACATTTTCATAGAACCAGTCGGGCGATGTTGGGCTGAACAGCCTTTGATCCATAAGATTTCACAGTTTAATTTTCTCATTTCTTCCATGTTTCCAAAATATTTAGCAATACTAGCAAAAACAATAAATTATGCTTTAGCCTTTTTTCAATTATTATCACATCAATGTTTATGATGATCGCGAAATAAACAGGACCAGCTTACAAATTCACAGTTGTGTGAGATCATTTAGAAAGGCCACTCTCTTTGTCAGAAGCGATAAGTCCATAGACATGCTTTCTACACGAGCCAAATGCATAACTGCTTTTTAATATAAGCAAGTTTGTGAGACATTTGAAAACATCTAACCATGTTTCCAGTTTTTTTTTAAATAGCACGTGGCAGAGATATTTGAAAATGTGTCACCATATCTTCAGTAAGCACCAAGGGTGAACAGATAATTTCCTGAGTTTTTCTTAAAGAAGCCTAAGACTTGCATTTACTGTATATGATACTTTATATGGTCCGAGTGCATCCAAAAGTACTTAACTGTCCGCAAAGTATAGTATAATTTGAAGTGTTGTAATGAAAGCAAGATCTCATACCCAGGAATAATAATGATTACGGCATAATAATGAGTGCGGCAGAGGTTCACCTGCACCTCCTCCAACTCATCTATTGCATCCGCTGCTCTACCCTCTCCTGGCACTTTCCCTTGCAACTGCAAGAAACGCTACACTTGTCGCTTTACCTCTCCCCCTTGACTCCCTACAAGGACCCAAGCAGTCGTTCCAGGTGCGGCAGAGGTTCAACTGCACCTCCTCCAACCTCATCTATTGCATCCGCTGTTCTAGATGCCAGCTGCTCTACGTCGGTGAGACCAAGCGTTGGCTTGGCGATCGCTTCGCCGAACGCCTCCGCTCGGTTCGCAATAACCAACCTGATCTCCTGGTGGCTCAGCACTTCAACTCCCCCTCCCATTCCGAATCCGACCTTTCTGTCCTTTGGACGAGCCAGGGCCGGCCTTAGGAGGTGTGGGGCCCAATTGGGAACAATTTTCATAGAAATATAATAAATAATTATAAATGAGTCACGTGTCGTGAGTAATATGACAAGTCAGTCGGCTTAAAAAAAATCTTAAACCGCGCATGCGCAGATTATTAAAAAATAAAAATAAAAATAAATAAAGTAACAATTCAATTTACCCAAGGCTTCCAAATCTCCTTCTTTCTGAATTACTGAATAGGTGGGGGGTGGAGGGTGACGGCAGGTGGAAAGATGGTGGGAAAAATGGGAGCATACCGGGACAGGTTGAATCAGTTGTCATCTTATTGAATTGTTTAAGAAGGAACTGCAAATACTGGAAAATCGAAGGTAGACAAAAGTGCTGGAGACACTCAGCAGGTGCAGCAGCATCTATGGAGTGAAGGAAATAGGCAACGTTACCTATTTCCTTCGCTCCATAGATGCTGCTGCACCCGCTGAGTTTCTCCAGCACTTTTGTCTACCGTCATCTTATTGGGTGACTATACCAGTTCAAGGGACCAATTGGGGGGAGAATTCCTTTCACGTGTGGGGAGTCTAGCCAGGGGTAAAGTTGCGGGGAGGGCATGAGCTTTGAGAAGGAGGGGGTCAGGTTCATGCCAGCATCCAGCTCGAGAGCGGGTCAGCGGGCGATGGATAACAGGACTGCGGGCAGTGGAGCTTACTCCATATGTCAGTGCGAGTAACCTCAATTGATCCCTTGTTCGCGCTGACACAGGAGTAAGCTCCACCGGCCGCTGTGATGTTATCCATCACCCGCTGACCCACTCCGCTCTATGATCTTTGCTCTTGAGCTGGTCCCCTCACTGTTCAGACGGAGAGCACTGCCAGAGGTGAGCGGGCCGGCAGAAGGCGCTGAGATGGCAGTTGGTTCCGCATCATCATACTCCTCAGATTAAAACCAATAAGCAACTCTGTACACCTTGTTTTTCCTCAACTTTTCAATTTTGGCATTGTAAACTACAAGTTTTTGCTCTTCAAACCACACGTGACATGCCTTTCTGCCCACTACTTTCCCAGTAAGAATGTCCTGTAGATTCCATTTCTTAAGAAAATAGGATAATTTTTAAAAATAGCCTAAGTATCCAAATAACAAACTAATCTGATTCACACAAAAATTCACAATATAACATGATTTTTAAATCTCACTGTCATGAATTTATATGCCAGATGGAAGGAATTTAATGTTTAATTCCCATAACTTAATCTAGAAACATCCACTCAGTATAACCAAAATCTCTGTAGAACCTGCAATGTTGTGTTACATATGTATTGCAATCAGTTTTAGGAACTAGGGATACGCGAAGGTCCTCGAGGCTGAGGTTGGGCAGGAAAGGGGTGGGGGGGGGGGGGGGGGGGGGGGGGGGGTTAGACGCTATAATATACAATATATAGGATAGACAAAAGCTGGAGTAACTCAGCAGGACAGGCAGCACTGCGACTCTGGAGAGAAGACCCTTCTTCGGACTGAACTGAACTCTCGTCGGTAAGAGTATTTGTGATTGTCTAAAGAAAGGTCTCGACCAGAAACGCAACCCTCTCCCCAGAGCCTCTGTAGAACCTGCAATGTGGTGTTACATATATATTGCAATCAGTGATGGAAATGGGTTTTAGGAACTAGGGGTACGCTAAGGTCCGTGAGGCTGAGGTTGGGAAGGGAGGGGGGGGGAGGGGGGGGGTAAGACTCTATAAGCCCCCCATGAGAAATGTTATCTAACTCTGAAATTGACAATAGACAAAAGCTGGAGTAGCTCAGCAGGACAGGCAGCGCAGCGACTCTGGAGAGAAGACCCTTCAGACTAAACTGAACTCTCGTCGGTGAGAGTACTTGTGATTGTCTGAAGAAGGGTCTCGGCCAGAAACACAACCCTCTCCCCAGAGCCCCTGCCCGTCCCGCTGAGCCACCACAGACAGGGAGTTGAAGGTAGACACAGGGGGGTCTACCTTCAACTTCAGAGCCAAACAAAAAACACAAAGTGCTGGAGGAACTCAGCGGGCAAGGCAGCACCCGCGGAGGGAACATATCTCTTATCAGGAGCCGCCAAGGGCCGGGACCATTGCACAGTGACTCCTACACATTCCTCACTGTGATGGAAGGCAAAATAAAGTTCAAGTCCCTCCCTTGTGTTCGTCCTTGGTCGGGGGCCTCGAGCCCCCATTAACGGGATGATCTTGACTCCCGTAGCCGGTGGTGTTCGGGCCCTCCGCGTCGAGGCGTTCAGCTCCTGCATTTTCAGCTCCCCCGCGCCGGGCGATCAAACCTCGCGTCGGGGCTGGTTGAACCTTCTGCGGCGTTGGAGCTCCCGACTTGACTCTCCCGAGACTGTGAGCCCTTGATGGTAAGTCCGCAGGCCGCGGTGGGAGCTATCCCAGGCATAGTTCCCGTCTCCGTCTCTCCGCCTCTCTCTCAGTCTTGCACTCTCTGTCCCCCTGTCTCTCTCACTCTCTGTCTCTTTGTCTCTGTCTCTCTCACTCTCTGTCTCTCTGCCTCCCTGTCTCACTCTCTGTCTCTCTGTTGCTCTGCTGTCTCTCTCTCTGTATCTCTTTATCTCTATCTCAATATTCCCCTCTGTCTCAAGATTCCTTGGCAAATTTATTGGCTACACATGGGTGAAGTATCAGATTTTCTTTGTTAAAACTCTTAGAAGGCACTTAAGATGCTTTACTTTGTCACTATTACAAGATGTTTTCAAGAAAGAGTTATCAGAATCACAATCAGAATCACACTTTATTCGCCAAGTATGTTTTGCAACATACGAGGAATTCAATGGCCAGGTCAGTCGTACAATTAAAAGCAACAGATCACTCAAAAACACATTTTAACATGAACATCCACCACAGTGACTCCTACACATTCCTCACTGTGATGGAAGGCGAAATAAAGTTCAAGTCCCTTCCCCAGTTCTTCCTCCGTCGTGGGCCACGAGCCCCTGTTGATGGGACGATATTGACTCCCGTAGCCGGCGGCATTTTGGGCCCTCTGCATCGAGACGACCCGCTCCCGCATCGGGGAGGATGTCAGCTCCCCCGCGCTGGACGATCAAACCTCGCGTCGGGACTGGTCGAACCTTCTGCGACGTTGGAGATCCCGACTAGCCTCTCCCGAAGACTGTGAGCCCTTCATGTTAAAGTCCGCGGTGGGAGCGATCACAGGCAAGGGATCAGCTCCGATGTTAAATCCGCGCCCCGCGGTGGGGCTCACGACAGACCGAGGAGGCCTCCAGTTCCAGCGATGGAAGGCCGCAGAATGTTATCCGAAAAATAATCACATCTCCGGCAAGGTAGGAACTTGAAAAAAAAAAATTCCCCGATCCCCTCCCCCTCCCCCACATAAAACAGACCCATGAACATTCAGACAAACATTTTAACACACTAAAAAATAACAAAAGGAATGGGAAAATGAACAGACTGTCGGCAGGGCAGCCATCTCCCCGGCACCCTGGTGGTCCATATAGTTAGATATAGCTCTTCGGGCTAATGGAATCAAGGGATATGGGGAACAGGGTACTTCCTCTGGATGATCAGCCATGATCATATTTAATGGCGGTGCTGGCTCGAAGGGCCGAATGACCTCCTCCTGCACCTATTTTCTATATTTCTACGTTGCTGTTGTTGCTCATGCCCAAACGATTAATTTGTCCATTCCAGGTTAGTGGCACCAACACCGCTAACAGAGCTCGAGGCGTCACTCATTGGCAGTGCTGTGTCACCTGGTGCCACCCATTTTGTGCTGTTTCTGCCTGATTTAACAACTTTTAATTAGCTTATTTTTGATCACAAATAAGACCTTTGAGCTCATCTGTGCACTTTAATCTCTGTTCCCAGAGACATCCTAAGTGGCTGATCAGTATTGTTGCTTCTGAGGAGAGGCACTAATTTTCTGATAACTGCGCTATACTGCTTCATGATTTGCCTCTGCCTAATTAAACGGAGCCAGACGCTCTTTAAAATCCAACCTATATTGGATTATTTGGAATTAATTACAGCCAGTAGTTAATTGGTTGCTTCCTTGCAGAACGTGATTTAGATTTATTGAGTACTTTTCCTGTTCAGCAGATAACCACATTAAATGAATGAATAACTACAGGGTCATCTTTAACCCTTCAATGCCTTCCTTTGTTGTACCACTGTGGCAATGAGTTCATGTTGCATGAGAAGGGTTCATTGTGCAGATGCCATGAAACTTGCAGGAGGATGTCTAGTTATGGTGACACAAGGGGCTGTAGATGCTGGGGTCTTGAGTAAAACACAGGGTGCTGGAGTAACTCAACGGATCAGACAGCATCCATAGAGGCAATGGGCAGGCGACATTTTGGGTTGGGGCCATTCATCAGACTGATTGTAGTGGGGGGGAGAAAGGTGGAAAAAAGAGGTGGGGGCAGGACAAAGCCTGGCAAGTATCAGTGGATATAGATGAGGGGAGGTTGGGTTGGCAATGGGGGGAAATAAGTGATAAGGGCTGGAGGTAAAAAATGAGACAAAAGGGTGTCAGATAAGGAGCAAAATGCAAAGTTTTCCCTGTAACTGCGTGGGGTTTTTCCGGATGCTCTGTTTTCCTCCCACATTCCAAAGATGTGCAGGTTTGTAGGTTTATTGGCCTCTGTAAATTGTCCTTATTGTGTAGGATAGAACTATTATATGAGTGATCGCTGGTCGGCCTGGACTCGGTGGGCCGAAGGACCTGTTTTCAACCTGTATCACCAAACCAAACCAAACCAAACCAAACTAATTATAAACCGGAGGTGTGCCTTGCTGGATTGGCAGCCAAGGTGGAAATAGTTATAGTTGGTCATGGTGGATGGGGATAAATTGGTGAAATCATTGGAAGGGCAAATAAAATGCCTGTACCAGGATTAGCGCACAAAGCTTTGTGAAAGGAAGTTTGATCAGTTGTTTTTTCACTGCTATGGTTAAACTGACGTTATGTACAGTGTGTAATACTCAATGGAATACATCTGAATCACAGACTGAACTTTGCAGGCCTAAATTGGATTAGATTTCCAATCTGCCAAGTAAATAGACGGAGAGTGAAAGCAGAAAGAGGTGAGTTACCTCTATTCACTATGGCGCAGGCAATTCATTTGAGTAAATAATTATTCTATTTGATATTTTTAAAATACAGTGTAAGAATATTTGCTCTGGCATCATATCAAATTTGTTTCAACATGGGAAACTATTTTCTCAAGTGGATTATTGATTGCCATTGTACGCATTAACTCAGTGAAGTGCTGACAATCCATAGGTGTTCAAATAAAACAGAACCCTGCAAATACATTCTATGTCTGATTGTTTTTTGGCCACACCAGCTTTCGTCGGGTTCGCTCTGCTTCCTGTGCTGTTTGCACTGACTGTGGGGCTCTATAGAATCAGATGGTAATTCCTGTTGCTCTCCACATTGGGTAAACATGGCGGAGTGGGGTGAAGTGTGCCAGCCAGGGCGGGCTTCCGTCTGCCAAGAGCTCAGGATGCACGAGTTAGTAGGTCATGTACCTCTCCCTTGCCTTCTGCTCCCTTCTCCCTCTTCATTATTTCCTCCCACCAGTTTGGTACTCTCTCTTTGCCACTCCATTCTCTCCTGCCTCCCTCCCACTCTGTTCGCTCTCTCCAGCTTATCACTTCTCTCACGCTCTGACCTGCTCCCTTTTTCTCTCACTTCTCTCTGTCATTTTCTTTCTCCTGACTCTCTCCCTTCTCTTTTCCTCTCTTTTTCTTTTGCCTCTCGCTCTTTTCTCTCTCACTCACACTCTCTCATTCTCTCACCCCTTTCTCTCGCTTACATCACTTGTGCCCTCTGTTATTGTTAATTTCTTGGTTTCTGCACAGCTCTCACCCCTCTCTCAGCTCTTGCTGTTGTAGCAGCTTCCACCCCACCTTTCCTCACATCTCATATCCTCTTTTCGAACCACATTCCTCCCTGTACTCCCTCTCATCACTTCTTCTGGGGTCTCTTATTTTTTTAATCTTTCCTTTCTTTTTTCATGCACTCTCTCTTGTCCATCTTTCACTTCTCTGAGATCTGTCGTTGTCTATCTGTCTGTCTCTTGGTCTGTTTCTCTAACTCTATCTCACTCTATCTCTCCTCACCTCCTCACGTGTCTTTTTATCCCCCTTCCATGCTTCTCACTCCCTGCTTCATTAACCTTTCCTCTCTTGCCTTTCATCTTTCAACTCTAGGGAACTATATTGTAGAGTGGGACAGGCGAAGATTACACAGGGCATGACCATAGGGAATGAAATAGAAGAGGAGAATAGCAAACTCAAGGTACCATTCAACCAGAAAGCAATTGAGCTCAGAACAGTGGTGACAGATGAGAAGGGCCCATTCTGTGTTAGCACCCAGGCAGCAGAGTGCTTGGTAACCATAGGTTAATGGCGGTGGAAGAAGGTGCAAATTGGTGGAGGGAGAATGTACCGAGTTTGTACATTCTCCCTGTGACCGTGTGGGTTTTCCCCGTGTGCTCGGTTTCCTCCCATACTCGTATCTCATATATTCTTATATCTTTCAATCCTCCCTCCTCCCTCTTACTGTCCTCTCTCTTAATCTGCTCCCTCAATCCTCTCATGCCCTCCTTCGTAACTCCTTCCTGTTCCTCACACTGCCCTCAATATCTACCTCTCCTCACATGCTCACACCACTTTCTCCCTCTCGGCCCTTTTCAAACCTCTCGTTTCTCTCATCTGTGCTCTGTTCATCTATCAGTGCTGCCATTGCAGTTCACATTCCTACTTGATGCAAATTTTAAGGTTAATGTTGCATATGTGGCCTGTACGTACTTAATAAGAGAAAATCGACAAGGGCTTCCATGTATATAGTGTTTTTATGCCCTCACTATTTATGGATTTAATGCAAATGATCAAGAGCTACCCACTAGAGTCATATTCATACAGCGTGGAAAAGGGCCCTTTGGCCCAACTTGCCCACACCGGTCAACATGTCCCATCTACGCTAGTCCCTCTTGCCTGCATTTGACCCATATCCCTCTAAACCTGTCCTATCCATGTATTCTACCCTAGAATCTCATTTTATCAACACTAGTTAACTATTTCCCAAGGCCACATACTGTAAGCTCTGCTTCACGCCCTCAACCTCCTCCTTGTTTTTGCTCACTATCTCCTAATATTTAAAACCCATCTACCTGGCATCATTAATACCTTTCCCTTTCCTTTCTTATTGATGTCTTTTCAATGCCTGCATCTCCCTGCACCATGTGGTTTGAGATTTTCATTTGATGTATTGGTGCCTCTTTTAAACACTTGTTTTTTGTTTCTCTGTGTTACACAGATCCATTCAAGCAATATCACCTTACTAATTGTAAGAATTTGCTGTGGGCTAACTGGCTGCTGACATTTTGGACATCATCTGAAAAGGAATTAATTGCCTCTGAACCATTTTGGAGTTAGCTGAGGTTGTGAAGGACGCTACAGAAATACATTGAAAGGTATAGAACATGAAAAGGCCTTTTGGCCCATATCTCTCCTGAACATGATGCCAAGTTAATCCAACCACAGTGCACCCACCCCAAACATAACCTTCCTGTAATGGGGCAACGATAACTCCACACCATACTCCAAATGTGGCCGAACCAACGTTTAATAAAGCTGCAACATGACATTTCCTTCCACCTTTCTTCTGTGAGGTACAAAAACAGTCATATATACATAAACTGGGTTACATATAACTCCATTATATGGCTCTGATCAAACTGTGCGTGCATATACTTCTACCCCACACTGGATAGATTTTACTGGATATAAATGAGTAGGACATATGAGCAAGTTAAACTACATTAGCCTTAACTTCCCCCTCAGAGCACAATACATGCTTTATAGCAGTGAGCTTTCGGCAAATAAATGCATTAGATTCTTGCCTGTCATTACTATTGTATTAATTACTTTTAACGATGGCCATGACTGCCATTAAATTCACATTAGAGGTTGTTAATTTAATGCCAATGTCAGCTAAGCGTAATTCAGTTCACCGATTCCCTCCCAACTCAGACCCCGCGATGTTTCCAGCTAATCTGAGATGCTGCGGATGGATTTCCTCATTGAGGTGGCCCACATTTTAATCCTTTGTCTTTCACCTCTGCTTCAAATCAACTATCAATCCCCGTTCTTAACCCAATGAGCTCTCGATGCTTTAGTAGAGGTCTGATAGGCAAAGTCATTCTGTCTGTAAGGCACATAGATGGTTTGAATGGCAATATTAATGGATTTTGCACAGTTGTTACATTTAGCTGTCTGCTGAAGTAAAAATGGTGTGGAGTTTATGTGCCAGTTTAAAATGCATCTAGGTGTTGTCATGAAGTACATCATTTACAGACTACGCTGTTAAAAATGCAGTCGATAAATGCAGCAGGCATTTAGCATAAAACAAGATTCTATAGGCAGCAATGAGTCG
This sequence comes from Okamejei kenojei, assembly GCA_035221665.1. Classification (NCBI taxonomy): domain Eukaryota; kingdom Metazoa; phylum Chordata; class Chondrichthyes; order Rajiformes; family Rajidae; genus Okamejei; species Okamejei kenojei. The sequence continues at coordinate 72,135,085 of CM069139.1, read as the reverse complement.
AGAGACTTATTCTACCTTGATGATATTAAATGAATATTGACTGAAAGATCCTTAATACTTTCCAATTAATTTCCTTGAGGTTGATATTTGTGGCGTTACGACTGTTTAATGATGGGCTAGGATAAGCGTAAGTAGGATAAGTGGAAGATGGGATGCAAGTGTTTGCCATTTGTTTAAGTGAATCAATTGTCTGTAGTTTCCTTTATTTAGTAGATACTGGGGGCATTGGTGGTGAGAGCAGATATTGAGGGGGGTTGTTCTGGGATGCCAGAACTAACTGTTGAGCCTTCTCAAGGTGTTGAGGGCCTAACTCAACGAAACATCAGTGAAGGAAGGTGCCCACTTGATAACCCCAATTAAACATTTGCAACTACATGATCAGTTTTTATGCATTTGTAAACATGTAGTTATCTTATTATTGCATATAAGGTCATGAAGTCATTCGGCCCATCAAGTCTACTCCACCATTCTATCTCTCCCTCCTAACCCCATTCTCTTACCTTCTCCCCATAATCTCTCACGTTTGTACTAATTAATCTCACCCCATAATCTCCCATGTCCGTCTGTAGCCTCCCTTTGATCTGATATTTTGTTGGTTCTCATGCTTGATCAATGGTGTTTTATCATTAATTTTATTATTATTAATGTTTAGTGTTTTCTTAGTCATTCGTAACTATCACTGTATGCCATGTTGTTACTTGTGGGCAGAGCACCAAGGCAAATTCCTTGTATGTGAATACTTGGCCAATAAACTTATTTATTTACTTACTTAATCAATAATCTATCTATCTCAGTCTTAAAAATATCCATAGACTTGGCCTCCACAGCCAATAAGTTAGTTATTGTCCTCAGCATGTGTGCTTAAGCAGTTTAGATACTACTTTGGCTTTGGGCTTGGTTTTCTTGGTTGAACGCTTATCCTGGTGTTATTGCATAAGTACCTTATGTTTCAATAGAAATCTTTGTAACTGTCTCTCACAAAGGGACAAGACCAAGGGTTGATAGATTTGAGAAATGGGTTGAATATCAGCAATGGAGATATTCCTGTTTACAACAGTCTTGATTCCTGGAGCAACCAATGAAGCTTATTTCTAGAGCCAGGATGTTTAGGCACTAAAAAACGCTGAAATAGGAAGGGAAAATGGCATAATAAAATTACAAAAAAGGCATGAAAAGTCATTTATTGACAAAAAAAGGCATTAAAAGGCACGCATTTCCACCACCAAATATGGTTAAAAATGATAATATGAAGGTATACTACATTAAATGACCAAAGTTGCCTGGTTGCACATAATTACTAGCATTTTTTTCAAATTATCTGGTGTTAAACTATGCCATCTGTCAGACAGAATATGCTTCAGTTGTGAAAAATCTCTTTCTACCTCAGCTGAGGTCACTGGTGCATACCCAAAACAAGCTACAGACTCTATATTCATGTCGATATCTTGTGAATTACAACTACCTTTGAGAACTTTAGCTATGTTTTGTATTTTTTCAAGTCATTGTTAACTAAAATCACTCTCTCACATTTTCCTTGTATGTTCTTTACCTACATCGCCAGGAACTTTACAAATATCGTCAGTTACTTTGTTGAAAACCTGCAAGTTATTCACTAATGTTTCGCCACCTTTCTCAAGGGAAGTGGTAGCTTATGGGAAGTTTGCAAAATTGGAAGCAATAAATAGATTTTGGAGAAGACTGAACCAGCGGGCAGTGGCATGAATGAATGACTGACGGTGGCGCCCCCGGTTTTGCCCCGGTGGTGGAAATGTTCTTGTAATTTATTCTATGTTAACACGTTAATAATGACATTAATATTATTGTGTTGACATAGAAAACGTCAATGTAATCACGGTACAACTAGAGAAAATAGCACGACCTTTTAGCAAAACGGCAAAAAAAGGCTGATTTAGGCACTTAATCGTGAAAAAGGCATTATCCTGGTGAAATCATCAAAAAAGGCATGAAAAGGCACATGGCATTTATGGCAAAATCCTGGCTCTACTTATATCTGTGGTCCTATTATTGTACATCAATCTAAAGACACTGACAATGACAGATCAACCTGATGTGGTTTGCAACTCATCTACCAAGAGGGAAACCAGAGAACAAGAAGCTCTCATGCATGAGGTTTTTAACCAGCAGAATCCAGGGGGAAATGTTTAGCCAGCTCACCAATTCCTTGGGATTCGGCAGAATCTAATTTTCAAGACTGCTCAATGTTCTCTCTTAACATTCAAAAGGCAATGAAATTGGGATATGAGTAAAGCCAATATTAGACCCTCCTCTCAGTGGCATGAGAGCAGCATGGGTTAAACTTTGGAAAGGGAACCAAAAAAGAACATAGCTATTAAGCCAGTTTTGAAGATCTGAGTCTCTCTGGTAAAGAGGTGTGGACTCAGCGCTGCTTTGATCGGGGTTTAGAAGAGGGTCCTTACTCGAAACCTCAACTATCCCTGTTCTCCAGAGATGCTGCCTAACCCGCTGAGTTACTCCAGCATTTTGTGTCTTTCTTTGATAAGCCATCATCTGCAGTTCCCTATTATTACAGTTGGAAGATGGAATATGAAATAATTGGTGTTTGCTCTCAGTGTATTGGGGTAGAAATGAATGCTGCAGAGGTTTCTCTAAAGCTTGACCACATTTACTCCACAGTTACCATCACTGGGTGGGACAAACCAAACTTCTGGACGTTGGTTCTCTGAGACTAAAATGTCTTTTGAACCATAAAACGGTATCCATGGTTCCCATGGGCACTGGCTGTTACAAAGATGAAGGAGTTAATGTGCATGCTGAAAGGGCATTCAAGATCTGCAATTGAGACAAATCGTGATCTCAGTCAGAGTACAATTACAGATTGGACACCAATGGTGCTAATCTGGGAATCAATGCAACAGTTGTGCTTCCTCTTGACCAAATACAGCTGAGCACATGTTAATAGATATTTTATAGCTGGAGATTGGTAGATTCTTGATTAGTACAGGTGTCGGGGGTTATGGGGAGAAGGCAGGAGAATAGGATTGAGAGGGAAAGCTATATCACCCATGATTGAATGGCAGAGTAGACCTGATGGGCTCGAATGGCCTAATTCTGCTCCGATAATTTATGAACTCATGAACTGATGCTTCTTGATATTGTACATTTCAATCTCACGTCAGTCTGGAAGTCTTCTGTAACATTGCAGCACCAAACAAGAAACTCTCCCGTGACACTACATATTTCAAGGTAATTCCAGGCAGGAAATGTGTGTGTATTGCATGATTTGGAGTAATGGTTTAACAATTCATCTGTATTGTGTATTTCACAGGAACACCAGCCAAGAAACTCTTCATTACAACTAAATGTTTCTTAGTAACATTATGCTTAACGCTCCCTTTACATTGTTTATTTTGTCATACCAGGCAGAGATCTCTTGCCTTAACGGCACATTTCACAGCAACAGCAGACTGGATACTTTATAGTTCCATCAAATGTTTCACACTAATCTCACAATGGAACCTGACCTTAGTTGCTTCATGTTTCACTGTATCACCACACTGTAAACTCTTGTCTTTATATTGTATATTTCACGGTACTACAGAGTTACTGACCCTATGTGGTAACATTGCCATTTATACTGCATGCTTTGCAGTGAAGCTTCACTGTGAACACTTCCTTTACACTATATGTTTACCACCAGATTAGTAAATAAGTAGATTGGGAAATTATATATATTTTTCTTTATACAGAGAGGACGTGAGAACTTCAGAGAGAGTAGAGAAGAGTTTTACCAGATTGTTGGACAGTATTAACACAAAGGAGCGGTTGGATTGCGTTCTTTGGCATGTCGTAGGCTAATGAACATCCTATCGAAGTAAAGAAAATGATGAGAGGCATGGAGAAGGTAGAGAGACAGAGTCTTTTTTCCCAGGATGGAGATGTCCAATGCAAGAGGGCATAGCGTCAAGATGAGAGGGGGAAGTTTAAAGGGGACTTACGTGGCAAGTTTTTCTACACGTAGAGTGATAGGTGTCTGGAACATGGTGTCAGAAGATGTGTTGGAAGTAGATACAAAAGCAACGTTTAAGAGGCACGTGAAGATACGGCGAATTGAGGGATAAGGACCATGTTCAGGCAAATGTGCAATTTAAATGATCAACTTTGCCTATTTTAGTGGAACAGTAAATTCTTGCTTTTTATGCCATGTTTCACAGGTGCACCAGACTGGAACCTCATCCTAAACACTCCACATTTTGCATTAATGGAACATCTTCCTTTATGCTGCATATCAGTGTGATCTTCAGGTGGGAAGATCTTCCTTTACAGTGCACATACCCGTATAACACCACACTGGAGCCCTGGCATCACGATGCACACTTCACAGTTGCATCCTTTATAAAGTGAGGAGTGCAACCTCTTCTTAAATGGTGCATGTTTCCCATGCTATACCACACTGTGACTATACCTTTACAGCATATTGCACATCGCTCAGGAACACCAGACTGGAAACTTTACGCTCCACATTTCACAGTTTTGTCAGGTTGGAAACCTCTTCTTGAGCATTTAGCGGCAAGACCAGATTTCATCAAAATGACAGGGAGAAAATCTTGCCTTGATATTGCACATTTCACAGTAACACAGACTTGAAACTCTTATGTTGTATTACAGTTTTCACACATCTGAAATATTATCTTCCTCTGCACAGCATGAACGTCATTACCTCTGTATCTTCTGCTGCAATCTATCTCATGCACACTGAATGACCAGCACATGCCTTTATATCAGTCCTCTCTTTTATTATCTGATTAATTTATTTTCTTTCATCATGCAGAGTTGTGAAATTCAACTCCTTGTGCATCGAAATAGCTACATGTTGTCTTCATTCTATTTTTTAATGATTCTCTCCATGGCCTACACATCCTATTTTAATTCTGTCCACTTTCCATTTCTTCCCTCAATCCATTACTCAAACATCTATGATTCCAGGTAGTTGCAATTTGTCTCTTTTCTTTCCATCTCCTCCCTCTTGTTGAACCTCTGACGACTCTTTTACAAATGTAACTACCGCTACATCCTTCTCTTCCAATCTTTCATCTTCTTCTTTGAGTTTTATGTTTTTCCTGCAACTTTTCCAGCAACTTTTCTTCCATTTCCTAAATTATTTTACCCCTTTCCTGTAGTTGGCCATTCTTTTGTCTGAAACTTGCGAGCATCCTCCTTAAAAGCACTGTGTTGGAGGAACTCAGCGGGTCAGGCTGCATCTCTGGAGAACATGACGTTTCTGGTCGGAACCCTTTTTCAGCCCATTTATATCCTTTTGTGTAAATCAGCATCTGCAGTTCTTTGTTTCTAATACCCTTCGTATTTTCCCTCTGCAACCTCAATGTTAGCAGCCACGTGCAGTTACTTTATTTTTGATTTTTCTTTGCCGCAGAAATGCAGGGACGGCACGGTGGTGCAGTATTAGAGTTGCTGCCTTACAGCGTTGCAGCGTCGGAGACCCGGCTTTCGATCCCGACTATGTGTGCTGTCTGTACGAAGTTTGTACATTCTCTCCGTGACCGCGTAGGTTTTCTCCGAGATCTTAGGTTTCCTCCAACACTCCATAGATGTCCAGGTTTGTAAGTTAATTGAATTGGTATAAATGTATATTGTCCCTAGTGTGTGTGCGGTAATGTTAATGCGCGGGGATCGCTGGTCGGGTGCGGACTTGGTGAGCCGAGAGGCCCGTTTCCGCACTGTATCTCTAAACTAAACTAAACTGACTGTCGAGCAAGCTGAAGTATTCTGCTCCTGTTCCTGCTGGAACTTTTTGATAACTGCACGTTGTTCATTAATAGAAAGATTAAACGAGAACTTACCGTTTGAAGTTTGATCTTTATTTCATGAGCCGTTGGAGTGAGAGACTACGTGACGAACCCACGCATGTGCATCAATCTTCTGTATGAGCCACTGTATGAAACCATAGTCCACTTGAACCAGATTCAAGCTTTAGAAAGATTAATAACCCTTGACTTACCGAATTAAATTTATGAGGTTCAGGGTTGGGAGTGGAGGGCATGTGGACGCTCACTCGAACTTCTCATAGAATCAAGATCAAACTTCAAATGGTAAGCTCGTTTAATCTTTCTATTTTATTTCAAAGTCTCGTGACAAGACTACGTGAAGCCTTTGAATCTCTGTGGTTTCATGCAGTAAACCAATCTGTATGTGAACACACTACACAGATGCTAACTTTACATACATGAACATTGCCCTTAACTGGACCATAGCCCCATTAGCCTTCAAGTTACAGACAAAGAGATCATGTAACGCTGTCCAGAATTCTATCTGCAATCATCCAGTCCTGTTGAGCAGTTTATTATAAACTTCCGAAAGTGCGTTCATCTGACCCTCCTGCTGTTGCAAGAATGCGATCAAGAGGAACATCCATTCTATTGGCTGCCGACGTGCCAGCAGCCCTGGTAGAGTGTGACTTGAAATTATCTGTATTCACTCCCGCTTTCAACAGCGTACACTCAATCCATCTTGAAATAGTCTGCACCAACACTCTCTTGTGAGCTTTGTTATAACTATGAAGAAAGCTTTTCCTTCATCTCGTGGGCTCTTAGTAACTTCAATGTACTTATTCACATAATTAACATCCACAATCTCCGATCTGGTGTGTATGCTGCCAGCTCCAACTTGTACCAAACTGTGCCTGCTCTGCTTTATGCGTTCATTCACATAAAATGCTTCCCTCTTGTCAGATATGACCGCGCTAGATGGAGATTGCGTATAGACTGAGCTCTTTGTGCTGAAATAAGTGTCATAAGCATGACTAACTTATGAGGAGCTGCTCCAACATTAGGGATGCAGCTGGTGCCAATTTGCATAAAAAATATAATACTGATTACACATTCCACACTACTTTGTATCTAGGCTTTAGAAAGTTCATATTAAAGACACCTTCCATAAACATTGTCACCAGTGGGTGAGAACCAATCATTTGTTGTCCCACTCCAAGCAATAGATACAATGATAACGCACTGCGAGCAATGATAATTGCACTATAACTTAGTCGCTTCTCATAAAACCAAACTGAAAGAAACCCCCAAACCTCTGCTACTTCTGCTTTAAAGTAGCTCACATGTAGGAATGTTACAAAATATTGAGTGTTTAAAAATCAAGCCTGTAATTTATCCCATCAGATAAAGCTTAAAAAGAACTTTAATTTGATACCTAATTCACTTTCATATCTTCAGTATTAAAAAAGTTACGGTCTTTTCATACTCAGAAATTAGCATCTTGTTCTCTATTGCTTTTCCATAAACTACACAATTGCTGTGATCGAGGACTGTCAATTGACATAAAAGCCAATACCTTTCTTAAAAATTTAGAGAGCTGAATGAAATTTTCAGTTATTATAGATTGAAGCATTCTGAAACAAATTTGATACAGCTTACTTGGATGGCCTGAAATTAAAGTATATAATTAGTTAATTACCTAATTAAGTAGCTATATACAGAATTAACCATTGTGATGGAAATAGTAATAAACACCCAGACTTCCTTGAAAATTCAAAAATGTGATATTCTCAAGATTAGAACTTTAATATTATTATAACGTTAAAACAAATAGTAAATACCCAACAAAAAAATCATCAATCAAATCAATTAAATTCATCTAAATTCAATTACTAGATCTAAACATCTATCCCATCCTTAAGAAAAGGCTACATTTTTTTTTTTAATAGCCAAAGTATCTAAATAACAAGCTGATCCCATTCACACAAGAATTCACAATATAACATGATTTTTAAATCTCACTTTGTCATGAATTTCTATGCCATAAATTTTACTCTTTTTCACTGCAGCAGGCAAGGGCTGTTTTACACAGACATTTGTTCAAAATCCAGAAACATCCACTCTCAAGATAATCAAAAATTATTGTCTATCCACGATTAACATTTTCATACTAAACATCTCACTAAAAATTTACTGTGGAAGTTTTCAGATATTTAGTTTGAAAATATTGATCATGGATAGACAATAACACAAAATATTGATGATTTAGATATTCTTATGACATGATTGTGCAAAAAAAAAAGAATTTGATTATCTTGAGAGTGGCTGTTTCTGGATTGTGATCGATGGGAATGTGGCCGCAAAATTTATGATTTAAGCCCCTATCGGCAGGCAAGGCATGGCCGATATTGTATCGGGGCCTTGTGCCATCTCGCCAAGCTGCAGTGATCACGTCAACTGTCCTGCTGGTATAGTCCTATAATCTCAAAGCGTCTCTTTAAATCCTGCAAATTAATAAATCAATACGATCATGCAGTGGGTGTGGTGCATGAGTGATAGGTTGAACTAACCACTGTTCATGTCTGTGAGCAATTATAGGAGCTTCTTTCAGCAGACCTTTTTACAATGGAAACCATGGTTGAGTAGGCCAATTTGGCACTACTATAATCCATGTTGCCTCGTCTACTACCTACATGGCAGCATTCCATGCATTGAGAACATAGTGTGGGAATGACCATGATATGCAAATTAGGATACATTGGGACAATACAACAGCAGCAACATATATGTAACCATATGGGAGCTGTAAGTCTCAAACATGTGATGCACTAGCAAAGTCTATTTGGGCACGGTATATAAGAGGAAAATATGGGTGACAGCTGCAGGCCGTGTGGACGGTAACATCGGGAGCTCGCGGGTCCCTAGTGCTTTTCGGCGCACCCACAACGGCAAACGTCGCCGCCCGAATCGAGTGGTTTAAATTGATCCAGAGCGGGGCCTTACATTGCCCGGCGGAACTTACCACAGCCCGCCGGGGGGCTCTAACATCTAACATCAGGAGCCTCGATTGGCTCGATGCAGCAGTTTGGCTGTTTGACTGCGGGAGAGGAATGGGCGCAGAGAACGGGGAAGAGATAAGACTTTTGCCTTCCATCACAGTGAGGAGGTGTTTGGGGATTCACTGTGATGGATGTTTGTGTGGAATTTGTGTTAATTGTGTTTTTTGTTTTTTGTTTGTTGTTATGGCTGCAGAACCGTAATTTCGTTTGAACATGTTCAAATGACAATAAACGATTCTGATACTGATTCATATTCAATTTTAGGGCAAGAAACTTCTCCCGATCCGGGCTTCTATAATGCATGGCCCCATAGCTGGGAAGGCAGCTACCAGCTTGCCTATCACCATCGCAACCTGTCGTATTGTAGACTTCTCATTCTTAAGTAAGCCTGTGCATGCATCTACAAAATTCTGTTTCTTATCTGTAGGTAGGGTCACAGACCTAACTGAAGAGTTTATGAAAAAGCATAGATAGTTTTTGTCGGCTCAAGCTTGGGCTTTCCTGGATGAATAACAAATCCTTTTAGGAGTCACTAGGTTGCTAAAACAGCTACCTCTGTGTCACATCTTGTCTTTCCTACGATGAGCGTGTCAACTATTTCCTGTGACTCTCATGTATTGGTACCGGAAAGAATGCATCTTTGAGATCGATTGAGGCCATGAAGCAATCCTCAATAATCAGCAATTTTGCTGAATGAAAATCCATTCTAAAATGGTTATATTCCAAGCCCATGTTCAGACTAGCCAAATCAAGAATGATTCGGTATGCTCCATCTTCCTTAGACTTTGTGAAGATATTGGAAATATATTCATCTTGTTCATGGACAATCTCCTCAATCATATCCTTTTTTGTAATTTCCCCACCTCTATTCGGATAGCTATATATTCCTCTTTAGACCGTTTGCATGGGAATTTGGGCTTTTCTTGCCGTGGTCAGAAAGAACGCCAGATCTATAGCCATTTATGGCTAGTAAAATGAAAGGGCCAGTGGTTATCTTTTCCCACATACTTTTGAACAGCCTCAATATACTTGAATATCCTCCGTACATTTCATGCAGCTGAAGGAATAATACTCACCTACCTCAACGGGATTATGTGGTTGATTGACAGCATCTGCTGACACTTAATTTTGTTCTGTCCCTTCCCTCTGGCTCTGACATCATGGCCTGCTGATTCATGGCTTGAAGCTCCTGGGCCGGTCTCCGGGAAAGGACGCACCACTCCACGTTGTAGGCCGCAAGGGGGGGAGATGCGACACGGAGAAAAATGGCATCTCCGTCGAGGTAAGTGACTGAAAAAGGTTTCCACCGATCACCCCCCGCACCTCCCATATAAAACATATCTTATATACCTTAGTCAAAGCAGAGGAGGTGGTGGGTTTGAGAATTCTGATTGTATGAAGGATTTCCTTTGACTAAATTATACAGAATACTTAGAACACACAACTCAGGACAGTACAGCACAAGAACAGGCCATTCAACCCACAATGTTTGTGCCGAACATGATACCAAGTTAAACTAATCTCCTTTGCATGCTCGAGGCCCATGTCCCTCCATTCTCTGCATATCCTTATCTGATTCCCCACTGGGAGTAAGGTAGATTCCTTGTCTATCTAAAAGCCTCTTAAACACCACGATGGTATCTGCTTCCACCATCACCCCTGGCAGCACATTCCACACCTCCCCTTTAAACATTCCACCTCTGACTTTCAAGCTATGCCCTCTCGTCTTTTACATTTTCAACCTGGGAAAAAGGTTCTGATTGTCTACCCTATCAACGCCTTTCCTTATTGTTAATGACCTCTAATGCAGGCAGCATTCTGGTACAGACAAGGAACTGCAGATGCTATAATCTTGCCTAAAACGCAAAGTACCAGAGTAACTCAGTGGGTCAGGCAGCATCTCTGGAGGATATGGAGTGGTACGCTTTCTGGTTCGCACCCATCTTGCTGTGCAAAAAGACTGGTTTATACTGATTGGCAAGGACACAGGGGCAGATGGGGTATGGAGTGAAATGACCAGTCTGCTCTATGCTACAGTACAAAGCTCCAGTTTTCAGACTCATTACAATTGTCTCATCTACTAATTAGGCTTTAATTGGAAATGACAGGTCTATGCATGGAAATGGGCAAACATTGTAATAATCCCCGACGAGGTGAAGGTCATGGTTTTACAAGGGTATGATTGGATTTTCAATAGTGGATGCAAAGTCCTTTTCTTTTTAACTAATGGTGGAGTTGATTAGATTTGCACTTGGTGGTTTTCTTGGAAATTTCATCGGGTTGTTCCACTTGTCTTAATTCAACAAGGTCAGACATGAAATGCAATCCAGATCTCGCTGGCTTATTTTGCACCGGTCTGGCTGTTTGCCACAGAGTCGCTCAGCTGACAAGTGCAAGCGAGCTGATTCCCTGCGACGGACATCGGCTCCAAGCAGCGTCACAGTTGGGTCCATGAGCTATTCATTAGCTAAATGGTTAGGGTAATGACTTCAAAAGGCATTTCTATATTGAGTTGCATTGATTAAAACTAATTGCTCTTAATGGGAGTAACAGACATACAGCAGCACAGAGGGAACAGCATGCCTGATGTAGCTGTTATTAGGTAAAGTCAGATGAAATGCAAGCAGATCTATTTGACCCGGCCTTAGGACTGAGACCATTCAGTTGGATCTATCCCATACAGAGCATGAATGCTGGCTGGTAGGCGCTGCCCCTGCCAGTAATTGACGTCACCCTGGTGTGCCACCACCCCTGGTTCTGGCCTCCGACACTGACCTTCCTGGCCTACAACCAACCAACCTGTCATTGATGCAGGTAGCATCTCTGGAGAGAAGGAATGGGTGATGTTTTGGGTCGAGACCCTTCTTCAGACTCGACCCGAGACGCCACCCATTCCTTCTCTCCAGAGATGCTGCCTGTCCCGCTGAGTTACTCCAGCTTTTTGTGTCTACATTTGGTTTAAACCAGCATCTGCAGTCCCTTCCTACAAAAAGCAGGAGGTTGCTAGCGGCAAACAAAAGATTAATATCGCAATGTGTTTCCGCAGTTAAACGCAGCGGGACCTGCGTGCCCCAAGCCTTTCTGACTTTCCAGTTTCACGATGTTCCACAGAATTTTATGATCTTGGGAATGTGACAATGTCGCTGGTTTAAAGCCCATTTCCAAAATGCTCCTTCACACCAGAACAGCTTATCAGAGGCAGTGTAGAGCAGGCATGCCAGCGGGATATACCTATCTTTACATTAAAATAGCATCCATCTCCTGTTCATGCAGAGTTGGACCCAGACTCTTCCCATTATATTCCTTCTCACCCTCAACAACTCTCCTGCTCCCTTGTTTTCTCGTTCCTTCCTCGACCATCTGCTTCCTCTCTCTCTTCACCCTTTACTTTCTGCCTTTCCCATCTATCTCCTCATGCTCTTCTTCCCTCCCCTCCTCACCTCATCCACGTCCTCCTCATTGCTCTGAACCCTCCTGCTCTCTTTGCCTCCGACATCATCTGTCTCCTCACCTCCCCATTCCCTTTTAAAAATATTTCTCCCTAATTCAGTCCCCACCCCTCTTATTCCAGCACTATAGGACCAGGCAACTCTCCACTTGTCTTATAATGACACACAAGCAGATGACCTGACCCTCATGTCCATGCCAGCTCCAAAAAGGCAGCAATCTCATCACCTACATTCCTTCTCTATACCACTACAACACTATCACTATGTCTTTCTGCTGGCTGGTTAGCACTTAACAAAAGGTAGATAAAAGTGCTGGAGAAACTCAGTGGGTGCGGCAGCATCTATGGAGCGAAGGAAATAGGCAACGTTTCGGGCTGAAATCCTTCAGTCTGAAGAAGGCGTTCGGCCCGAAACGTTGCCCATTTTCTTCGCTCCATAGATGCTGCCGCATCCGCTGAGTTTCTCCAGCACTTTTGTCTACCTTCGATTTTTCCAGCATCTGCAGCACTTAACAAAAGCTTTTCACTGTACCTCATCACACGTGACAATAAACTAAACGGAACTGAACTGAAGTGATGCGTTCTCTCCCACAAACTAGTAGCACTCTTTATTACTGACTTGCAAATGAATATAACTTCCACATCAGCCAGGGCAGGATTTTAACTTGGGCATCTGGTCAGCATCTCAGCAGTTTAACCACATCAGCCACCACCCAACCTCTTGGTCATCTGCTTTGTCTTCATTGCAATAGTTTACTTTATTGATGACCTTTTCAGTTTGCAACATTTATTTTATCTTTACCATAAGAGGAATGAATGATGGTCAGAGTGCATTAGAAAATCAAAGTTTAAACAAAACCTAATTACTGTGAATAACGATCATTTAAGTAATTTTACATTGATGGATCGTACATCAGGGTATGGTAGTTGAGAGAAGTGCATACATTTTAAATTCTCCCTGCCTCCTAGTTGAGGAACCTGAGCAGGTTTAATTTAAAAATGATTTAAAATTCTTGAAATAAAGACAATAAAGTTGAAATGGAATTGACAGTGGTATCTAGGGAGGCCCTTACATTCTCTGGAAGGATTGGCTGGAAGCCCAGATCAGTGCTGGCAGGGATAGGAATGCCATCACCTGAAAGCCAGGATTCTGCCCCAAAAGCTGCCTCTTGTTTAAGGACTTCACAAGTTTAGGTATCCACCTGTTCCAAGGTGTTGCCATGGGAACCTGTTTGAGTCCATATTTCTATTGTTGATGAGATATAAAACACAGAACATAAAACACAGACCATAAAACAGTATAACACAGGCAATAGGGAGAGGTTGAGTAGTCTGGGACTTTTGGAGCACAGGAGGATGAGGGGTGATCTTATGCAGGTGTAAAAACCAGGAGAGGAATAGATTGGGTGGATGCACAGAGTCTCTTGCCTAGAGTAGGGGAATCAAGGACCAGAGGACACAGGTTTAAGGTTAAGGGGAAAAGATTTAATAGGAATCTGAGGGGTAACTTTATCACCCAAAAGGATGGTGGGTGTATGGGATGAACTGCCAGAGGAGATAGTTGAGGCAGGGACTGGCCCTACATTTAAGAAACAGTTAGACAGGTACATTGATAGGACAGGTTTGGAGAGATATGGGCCAAACGCAGGCAGATGGGACTACTGTAGCATTGACATGTTGGCTGGTGTGGGCAAGTTGGGCCAAAGGCCCTGTTTCCATGCTGTATGACTATGACTTTATAACAGGTCTACAATGTTTGTGCCAAACATGATGCTAAGTTAAACTGATCTCAGATGCCCTCACATGATCCACGTCCCACTATTCTCTACACTACCACGTGCCTATCTTAAAGCCTCAAAGGCCATTATCGTATCTTCCCCCACCACCACCCCTGGTAATGCGTTTCAGGCCCCACCACTCTGTGTAAAAAACTTGTTCCACACATCTTTGGTAAGCTTTCCCTCTCTCACTTACAGCTATTACCTCTAGTGTTGGATATTTCCACCATGTGAAAAAAGTTCAGATTGTCTACCCTATCTATGCCTCTCATGTTATTTACTTCTATGAAGTCTCCCCTCAACCTCCAACATTTTGGAGAAAACAATCCAATTTTATCCAACCTCTACTTGTAGTTGAAACCTTCTAATCCAGGCAGCATTCTGGTAAATAAATCTCCTCTGCACCCTCTCCGAAACCGCCACATCCTTCCTATAATGGAGCAACACTCAACACAACATTCTAAATGTGGCCAACCCAAAGCCTGATAGAGCTGCATCATCTGCAACAATTTCTCTTTCAGTTCCGTCAGGTCCTCTTGCTCACTTCTTCTCGCGGTAGATTTTTACGGGATCCACACAGCTTCCTGCGATTGTCCGATCATCATTTTTCCCCACCAATTCCACCTTTCCCTCAGCTTTGTACAGTCCGTCTTTTCCATTCTCTCTGTGTCTTCCACATCTCCAGTTCTGGAGGAGGAGACAGGCTGCCAATCACGGTGCACACCGTTTCTCATAGCTCACCAAAGTGTACACTCACAGACTATCTCCACACCTCCAGTGAGATGCCTTGGCCAAACCTCTCCACATTTACCATTCGAAGGCACTCAGAGAATCGTGGAGTCATGCAGCATGGCAACTGGCCCTTTGGTCAACCGAGTCTGTGCTGACCATTAAGCATCCAGTTATACCAATCCGAGGCTAATCCCATTTAATTCCCCTCACATTCTTTTAAATTCCCCTCATATTCTACCATTCATCTACATGTAAAGGTCAATATACAGTGGCTAGTTAAGCTATAAACCACAAATCTTTGGGAAGTTGGAAAAAACCTGATCACATGGTAGAAATGCGTACATTCACAGGAAGAACCTGGAAACTGCACAAAGACATCAGCGACGGTCAGGATTGAATCTGGGTCTCTGGTGCTGTGAGGCAGCGGCTCACTGTACCAACTGTTTACTCTTCCATGCTGTTCTTCTCAGCTGATGCTAATAACCCTTCCCTTTTCCTTCTCCCAACTGGCCATGTCACAACTATCCTTTAACCTTCTCCCAACCTCTCTTCCACCCCCCCCAAATACTTCCACTTTGCACCTCAGTGGGCGATTCTTGGACCAGAGGGCATAACCTCAGAATTCAAGGACGTTCCTTTAGGAAGGAGATGAGGAGGAATTTCTTTAGTCAGAGGGTGGTGAAGCTGTGGAATTCATTGCCACAGAAGGTTTGTGGAGGCCAAGTCCATTGATATTTTTAAGGCAGAGAGAGATTATTGATTTGTATGAGTGTCAGGGGTTATGAGGAAAAGGCAGGAGAATGGGATCAGGAGGGAGAGATAGATCAGCCATGATTGAATGGCAGAGTAGACGATGGACCGATGGCCTAAAGGGACTGTCCCACTGTACGAGCTAATTCAAGAGCTCTCCCGAGTTTAAAAAAAATCGAACTCGTGGTAAGCACGTAGAATGTGCGTTGCGGGTACGTCGGAGCTCGGAACGTTTCTTAGCGGCTTGTAACGCTAACGGCAGGTACTCGGGAAACGCGGTAAGCTCGTGAAGATTTTTCAACATGTTGAAAAATGTCCACGAGAACCCCGAGTATCTATGAGCGGCTATTACCGTAATTCTCCGAGTTCGAATCAGGGGAAACTCGGGAGAACTCTTGAATTAGCTCGTACAGTGGGACAGCCCCATTATAGGTCTGCTCCCATCACGCATGACCTTATGACCTAATGACCTCATTCAATGTGACATACTGCAGGCATGCTAATGCCACAGTTTCCTCTACTTTGGGTGGGCCAGAAGAATATGAGGTGAGTTTTCACAGAGTATCTCATTAATTGCAGAAGAACACCCCTGAACTTCCACTTGTTTTAATGCACTGCACAGACCTTTGTACTTCCCATTTTCTCTACGACTTAAAACTTGTCTAACCTCTAACTTTTTCCATCCTGATAAAAGATCGTTGATTTGAAACTGGTCCATATTTTTGATAAGGTATAAATCTGAAGGACCATCAATCCCCTGCAGCTGAATGTAAAAAGTCAAAAGATGCTGTATTCATACCTGCATTTATAAGTGATGTCTGAAGGTTGAGTTCTGACCATTTGGATTTGAGCTGACTTTTGGATCTTGCAGATTGGAAAGTGGCAGTTCCATTTACAGTGCATTCAGAAAGTATTCAGACCCCCTTCACTTTTTCCACATTTTGTTATGTTACAGCCTTATTCTAAATTGGATTAAATTCATTTTCTATCCTCAATCTACATACAATATAATAACAAAGCAAAAACAGGTGTTTAGAAAATGTTGCAAAGTAATTAAAAAGAAACAACTGAAATATCACATTTACATAAGTATTCAGACCCTTTGCTATGACCCTCAAAATTGAGCTTAGGTTCATCCTGTTTCCATTGATTATCCTTGAGATGTTTCTACAACTTGATTTGAGTCCACCAGTGGTAAATTAAATTGATTGGACACAATTTGGAAAAGCACACACCTGTCTATATAAGGTCCCACAGCAGACAGTGCATGTCTGAGCAAAAACCAAGGCATGAAGACGAAGGAATTGTCCGTAGACCTCCGAGACAGGATTGTGTCGAGACACAGATCTGGAGAAGGATATAAAACAATTTCTGCAGGTCCCGAAGAGCAGAGTGGCCTCTGTCATTCTTAAATGGAAGAACTTTGGAACCACCAGGACTCTTGATAGAGCTGGCCGCCCGGCCAAACTGAGCAATCGGGGGAGAAGGGCCTTGGTCAGGGAGGTGACCAAGAACCCAATGGTCACTCTGACAGAGCTCCAGTTCCTCTGTGGAGATGGGAGAAACTTCTAAAAAGACAACTATATCTGCAGCACGCCACTAATCAGGCTTTATGGTAGAGTGACCAATCAGAAGCCACTCCTCAGTAAAAGGCATATGACAGCCCGCTTAGAGTTTGCCAAAAGGACCGTCAGACCATGAGAAACAAATTCTCTGGTCTGATGAAACGAAGATTGAACTCTTTGGCCTGTATGCCAAGCGTCAAGTCTGGAGGAAACCAGGCACCGCTCGTCACCTGGCCAATACCATACCTATAGTGAAGCATGGTGGTGGCAGCATCATGCTGTAAGGATTTTTTTTCAGTGGCAGGAATTGGGAGACTAGTCAGGATCAAGGGAAAGATGAACGGAGCAAAGTACAGAGAGATCCTTGATGAAAACCTGCTCCAGAGCGTTCAAGACCTCACACTGGGGCGGAGGTTCACCTTCCAATAGGACAATGACCCTAAGCACACAGCCAAGACAACGCAGGAGTGGCTTTGTGACAAGTCTGTGGATGTCCTTGAGTGGCCCAGCCAGACCCCAGTCTTGAACCCGATCGAACATCTCTGGAGGGACCTGAAAATAGCTGTGCATTGACGCTCCCTATCCAACTTGAGAGCTTGAGAGGATCTCAAGGGGTTAGTGGAGTCAAGGGATATGGGGAGAAGGCAGGCATGGGTTATTGATAGCGGACGATCAGCCATAATCACAATGAATGGCGGTGCTGGCTCGAAGGGCCGAATGGCCTCCTTCTGCACCTATTTTCTATGTTTCTATGATCTGCAGACAAGAATGGGAGAAATTACCAACAGGTTTGCCAGGCTTGTAGCATCATACCCATAAAGACTTGAAGCTGTAATCGCTGCCAAAGGTGCCTCAACAAAGTACTGAGTAAAGGGTCTGAATACTTATGGAAATGTGATATTTCAGTTATTTCTTTTTAATTACTTTGCAAAAATTTCTAAACACCTGTTTTTGCTTTTCATTATGAGGTATTGGGTGTAGATTGATGATTAAAAAAAAAGAATTGAATCCATTTTAGAATAAGGCTGTAACGTAACAAAATGTGGAAAAAGTGAAGTGAAAAGTGAATACTTTCTGAATGCACTGTACCTAAACTACAGGACAGACGCAGTGAAGTTACTTCAAATGGCAGGAGAGCCATTTGTGGCATAGAGAGTGCTGTGGGAACAATTATTTTCTTTCTTAATATGATTAATCCTTCAATTCTTTAAAAACAATTGTTGGACACATTGCCATAGTATACTAAGAGGGCCAATTAAACCTCCAAAATGGACGGATGGGGCACCAGCATAATCAAGGACGAGTCTCGCCCCGATCACTCCCTCTTCTCCCCTCTCCCATCTCCCATCATGCAAGAGATATAGAAATGTGAAAATACTTACCTCAAGAATCATGGACAGTTTCTTACCAGCTATTATCAAGCAACTGAAGCATCAACTAGTCAACAACTAGAGAGCAGTCCTGAACTACTATCTGGAGCATGCAGGCCCTCATTATCTGGACATCATAGGAGACCCTCAGACTATCTTTAATCAGACTTTACTGGACTTTATCTTGCACTAAACTTTATTCCCTTCATCATGTATCTGTACACTGTGGATGGCTCAATTGTAATCTTGTATAGTCTTTCCGTTGACTGGATAACATGCAATAAAAGCTTTTTTACCGTTCCTCGGTACACGTGACAATAAACTAAACTAAACTACACAAGAAGCTTCTAGGTAGATTCATGGATATGCATGGATTGCATACATATCACATGCAGGCTGAGGAGTTTAGTTTAGAGATACATCGTAGAAACAGGCCCTTCGCGTCCGCACCGCCCAGCGATCTCCGCACACTAACACTATCCTCTACACGCTAGGGACAATAGTAAGATTAAACGAGAACTTACCAGTTTGAAGTTTGATCACAGACTTTTTGGTGGCTTTCCTCCCGCGTGGAGTAGCCAAGGTGCTTTCTGTCAGCACCAAGTCTGTAGCCGCTGGCTGCTCTGCCAGCGGCCCTGTAGGCGAATTCAGTGGCCGCACGCTGCCCTCAGCTGGTTTGGTCGTGGCTCGCCTCTTCACTTTTGACATGTCTCCCGCAATCCGAAGCTGAAAAAAAGGTAAGCAAACACACTCCGGACTGGGAGCAACGACTTCAGCTAAGTTTTAATCACTTACCTGAGCCTTTAAACTTACCTGCTGGAAGGAGCGACGCGCCCGCCAGCCAGTCGTTGCGCAAAACGTGACTCCAAAGTAAAATTTATATTTATAC
Source organism: Okamejei kenojei (assembly GCA_035221665.1). Classification (NCBI taxonomy): domain Eukaryota; kingdom Metazoa; phylum Chordata; class Chondrichthyes; order Rajiformes; family Rajidae; genus Okamejei; species Okamejei kenojei. Next base: position 72,115,729 of record CM069139.1, on the reverse strand, counting down.
CAAGCCAATCAACCTACAAACATGTCTGTCTTTGGAGTGTGGGAGGAAACCAGAGATCTCGGAGAAAACCCACGCAGTCGCGGGGAGAACGTACAAACTCCTTACAGACAGCATCTGTAGTCAGGATCGAACCTGGATCTGTGGCGCTGTAAGGCAGCAATTCTACTGCTGTGCCACCGTGCCGCCCAATAGCTTGGCATCAAGTTTGACATGGACGTTGTGCTCCTGTGCTGTATTGTTCTATGTTAGTGAGGTAAGTCCTTTGATTCTTGATGTCATGCAGGGAACATTTAATAACCATAACCATGAAATAACATAAAACATATCCCATGCAATGCATTCCAGCAGCTCTTCCGTAACATTATGTCAAAGAGGTGTGAAATGAACACGTTCCCTTGTGTCATCCTCCCTGTAGTTTCCTGGAACTAGCCGGGCTACAATGAGTTGGATACTTACAGATGATCTTCATTTCCTGAGGACTTGGCCTGAATAAAGGCAAGCCCAAGCATTTGAAAGTGGCTACACAAAAAGCTGGAGAAACTCAGCGGGTGCAGCAGCATCTAAGGAGCGAAGGAGATAGGCGATGTTTCGGGTCGAGACCCTTCTTCAGACTCACACAAAAAGCTGGAGAAACTCAGCGGGTGCAGCAGCATCTAAGGAGCGAAGGAGATAGGCGACGTTTCGGGTCGAGACCCTTCTTCAGACCCTCGATTCTCCAGCATCTGCAGTTTCTTCGTTAACCCCAAGCATTTGAAAGTGGCTGATAACTTTCTACACTAGTGGCCATGAATCTTAGAACAGTTCTGGAAGTGTGAGCCAGTGCAAAGCACCTGGTTAGCTCGAAGATGGAAACAAAAAGCTGGAGTAATTCAGTGTGTCAGAATGCATCTCTGGAGAAAAGGAATAGGAGACGTTTCGGGTTTCATCTGATCCACCGTAAGACGTTTAGTTCTTTTCTGATTTGCAAAATAAGTAGCAACATGAGAAAAATCTCATCTGCAAGTTTTGTTCATTTGTTTTAGCATCTGCAACTTCAGCTACCTTCAGCTGTCTTTGTAAGTGTTGGCAGTCGTTCTTTCTCTACGTAGGAGAATACTTTTAATTCTAGTTTAATTTCTCAGCCACCTCACAAACCTTTATTTCCCATGTCAGTTCTGGCACCATGTCTACACTCCCACCTTGGAGTCAGGAGGTCATACATTTGAGGTCTGTTGTGCAAAAGAGTACAGATTCTTGGCAGACGCCCTGCTGAGTGAATGGCGCACACTTTAAGATGAGCTATTAGTCTGAAGGTCTGTCTTCCTGCTTGGATGGATATAGAAGGAATTAGTATGTTGCTAATGAGGGAAACAGCGGAATTTCCCCCAATATTCTGGTGAATAGTTATCCCTTCAGTAACAGAAATACAGGCAAAGTGGTCTACCTGTTACAATTTGAAGGAACTGGTATATTAGCCAATGTTATACCGGGACTCCCCCCCTTTTCAGTACTTTCCTGGTAGAAGCTGGAATGTTTTGAGGTTGTGAGAGCTCAATATAATTTTTTTTATTGTGGACTTTAACACTGTGAAGCCTGCGGTCTCTGGTAAGAAGTGGCCGACTCGGGAGTTCCATGCCGCGGAGTGTTCCAATCTGTCCCGAAGCCGGAATTTCGATCATCCCGGCGAGAGGGCTCAGACATCGGACCGTCGGCAGCGGCGACTGTGGAGGGTTCAAAGGCCCCGACCCCGGGTGAACAAAGAGGAAGATGATTGAACTTTATTACCTTCCATCACATTCCAGTGAGAAATGTTTATGTTAAATTTTATTTTATGTTGCTTTTTACTTAGCATGGCTGTATGGTGACTCAAATTTCACTGTACCTTAATTGGTACATGTGACAATTAAATTGAATCTTGAATCTTGATAAAGGCCTTTGAACTGAAGCATTTTACGCTCCACTGTTCCCACCTGGTCGGCTGAGTATTTCCAGCATTTTCTGCTATTATTTGACATTTTATATGAATCATAGAATTATAGAATGATTATGCTTTAGTTCGGTTTTGCAATGAATGTTTGCCCTGCGCCCAAGTTGGCTTGTAGGGGATTTCCGAGCACCTGACAGTCAAAAGGAAGAGAATATTCCATTTAGAGGTGATCCAGTAGACGTGTCAAGGCATGGATCATCACAATTCTATATTTCTAACCTTTGATTTCCATGAGCTTGTACTTGCTGGAGTTTAGGATGAGGGGGGGGGACTTCATTGAAACTTAGTGAAACTTCATTGAAACTTCAGTGAATGTGGAGAGGATGTTTCTACTAGTGGGAGAGTCTAGGATCAGAGGCCATACTCTCAGAATAAAAGGACTTACCTTTAGAAAGGAGATGAGGAGGAATTTATTTTGTCAGAGGGTGGTGAATCTGTGGAATGCATTGCCACCGAAGGCTGTGGAGGCCAAGTCAATGGATACCTTGAAGGAGGAGATTGATAGATTCATGACTAGTACGGGTGTCAGGGGTTATGGGGAGATGGCAGAGGAATGGCGTTGGGAGGGAAAGTTAGATCGGCCATGATTGAATGGTGGAGTAGACCTGATGGACCGAATGGCCTAATTCTGCTCCTATCACTTAAGAACTTAAGAACTTATTGGAGGAAAGTGAATGCGGCAGGATGGTTAAATAAGGATGATGCACGTTGTGCATACTGGACTGAATGTAACTGTAGAAAATATACCAGGTAACGTAGGGCATAATCTGAATCCCATCACATGACCAGCCCAGCTCCACATTGCTACAACTGAGTACCAGGCGCATCTAAACTCGGTGCCCTGCTTTCTGTACTAATGGGAAACAACTATTCTCTTCAAAACCCAACTGTGCCAACCTGGTTACTGTTTCTTCCTACATCCAAAAACTTGTACATTGAGAGAATGACAGGGTTCAAATAATTGTCATTATTGACGGCAATTTGTTATTTTTTACCCGTCTGATTGAATCTCAAGTTTTGCTCAGGGGCAGATAGTAAGCTTTGCTTTCTGGAGACAGGAGGCAAATTCTTGTGGCATTTTCAACTTTAATGTTAGATTGGAGCTTAGATACAAAGCCACAGCTGGTAAATCAAGTTTGATTTAGTAGGCACCACCAGGGATAAAGTGTCAGTGGAAATCTTAAAGGAAATAAAGCCTTGCTTTTATAACAAGGCTTCCTTATCCTCAGGACGTCCCAGAGCACTTTGCGGCTAATGAAGTACTTTTGAAATATTGTCACTGTTGCAATGAAAGAACCCTTTGTCTTGAAAAGATTGTTGTTGGAAGCACAAAGTCAGCCAGCCTCTGTGGAGCAAGAATAAAAACCAATACAGAATCCGCCCGGTTGACTCCTTCTCCAGAACATTTTAACGATTATCAGTGAACTGTTGTTATATAAGTTATATAAGTAGTTATATAAGGTGCCATTATATAAGTAGTTATATAAGGAGCGGGAGGAGCAACGTCCGGGCGGTAGGTTGAAAAACCCAGCGGGGGGCTTTGTTTTCACAGAGGCCCAGGAGCCGTTGGTGCAGGAGGAGTATCCAACTCTGCAACGTTCCGTTCATATTTCACATTTCAAAATAAGTGGGCTTGAGGAAGCCGCTGATTGGTGGAAGTGGACTAGAGGAAGCAGCTGATTGGGAGTCAGATCCCTGCTGCTTTCTTCCAGCACTTTGTATTGTATCCTGGGTAAGGGGGAGTATGAGGCCCAGAGCAGTTTACTGTTCTGGATGTCAGATGTGGGAGGTCATGGAGTCTGATACCCTTCCAGACCCCCACATTTGTGCCAGGTGCGTCAAGTTGGGGCTCCTAAGGGACCGTATTAGGAACCTGGAGCAGCAGCTCGATGACCTCCGTCTGGTCAGGGAGAATGAGGAGGTTATAGAGAGGAGCTACAGGGAAGAAGTCACTCCCAGACCACGGGAGGCAGACAAGTGGGTCACGGTTAGGAGGGGCAAGGGGCAGAGGCAGGGACTAGAGTACCCCGATGGCTGTACACCTTGACAATAAGTACTCCTGTTTGAGTACTGTGGGGGGGACAGCCTACCTGGGGGTAGCAACAGCGACCGGGCCTCCGATACAGAGACCGGCCCTCAGAAGGGTAGGGAAAAAGAAGAAGAGGAGGGCAATAGTAATAGGGGACTCTATAGTTAGGGGGTCAGATAGGCGATTCTGTGGACGCAGTAAGGAGACCCGGATGGTAGTTTGCCTCCCTGGTGCCAGGGTCTGGGATGTATCTGAACGTGTCCAAGATATCCTGAAATGGGAGGGAGAGGAGCCTGAGGTCATGGTACATATAGGTACTGTAGATGGTTTATATATGCAACCAATAGGTCAGGACTTTCATATAGAAACATAAAAATTAGATGCAGGAGTAGGCCATTCGGCCCTTCAAGCCTGCACCGCCATTCAATATGATCATGGCTGATCATCCAACTCAGTACAATTCCCTTAGCAACAAGGACCACATCTAACTTCCTCTAAATATAGCCAATGAACTGGCCTCAACTACCCTCTGTGGCAGAGAGTTCCAGAGACTTACCACTCTCTGTGTGAAAAAAGTCTTTCTCATCTCGGTCTTAAAGGATTTCCCCCTTATCCTTAAGCTGTGACCCCTTGTCCTGGACTTCCCCAACATTCGGGAACAATCTTCCTGCATCTAGCCTGTCCAACCCCTTAAGAATTTTGTAAGTTTTTATAAGATCCCCTCTCAATCTCCTATATTCTAGAGAGTATAAACCGAGTCTATCCAGTCTTTCTTCATAAGACAGTCCTGACATCCCAGGAATCAGTCTGGTGAACCTTCTCTGCACTCCCTCTATGGCAATAATGTTCTTCCTCAGATTTGGAGACCAGAACTGTACACAATACTCCAGGTGTGGTCTCACCAAGACCCTATACAACTGAAGTAGAACCTCCCTGCTCCTATACTCAAATACTTTTGCTATGAAAGCTAACATACCATTCACTTTCTACACTGTCTGCTGCACCTGCATGCCTACTTTCAATGACTGGTGTACCATGACACCCAGGTCTCGCAGCATCTCGCCTTTTCCTAATCGGCCACCATTTAGATAATAGTCTACTTTCCTGTTTTTGCCACCAAAGTGGATAACCTCACATTTATCCACATTATACTGCATCTGCCAAACAATTGCCCACTCACCCAGCCTATCCAAGTCACATTGCAGTCTCCTAGAATCATCCTCACAGCTAACACTGCCCCCCAGCTTAGTGTCATCTGCAAACTTGGAGATATTGCCTTCAATTCCCTCATCCAGATCATTAATATATATTGTAAATAGCTGGGGTCCCAGCATTGAGCTTTGTGGTACCCCACTAGTCACTGCCTGCCATTGTGAAAAGGACCCGTTTACTCCTACTCTTTGCTTCCTGTTTGCCAGTCAGTTCTCTATCCACATCAATACTGAACCCCCAATGCCGTATGCTTTAAGTTTGTATACTAATCTCTTATGTGGGACCTTGTTGAAAGCCTTCTGGAAGTTCAGATACACCACATCCACTGGTTCTCCCCTATGCACGCTACTAGTTACATCCTTGAAAAATTCCACAAGATTCGTCAGACATGATTTACCTTTCGTAAATCCATGCTGACTTTGTCTAATGATTTCACCACTTTCCAAATGTGGTGCTATCCCATCTTTAATAACTGACTCTAGCAGTTTCCCCACTACCGATGTTAGACTAACTGGTCTGTAATTCCCCGTTTTCTTTCTCCCTCACTTCTTAAAATGAGGGGTTACGTTTGCTACCCGCCAATCCTCAGGAACTACTCCAGAATCTAAAGAGTTTTGAAAGATTATCGCTAATGCATCCACTATTTCCGGAGCTACTTCCTTAAGTACTCTGGGATGCAGCCTATCTGGCCCTGGGGATTTATCGGCCTTTAATCCATTCAAGTTACCCAACACCACTTCCCGACTAACCTGGATTTCACTCAATTCCTCCTTTGACCCGCGGTCCCGCTATTTCCGGCAGATTATTTATGTCTTCCTTAGTGAAGACGGAACCAAAGTAGTTATTCAATTGGTCCGCCATATCCTTGTTCCCCATGATCAACTCACCTTTTTCTGACTGCAAGGGACCTACATTTGTTTTAACTAATCTCTTTCTCTTTACATATCTATAAAAACTTTTGCAGTCAATTTTTATGTTCCCTGCCAGTTTTCTTTCATAATCTATTTTTCCTTTCCTAATTAAGCCCTTTGTCCTCCTCTGCTGGTCTCTGAATTTCTCCCAGTCCTCTGGTATGCTGCTTTTTCTGGCTACTTTGTACGCATCATCCTTTGCTTTGATACTATCCCTGATTTCCCTTGTTATCCATGGATGCACTACCTTCCCTGATTTATTCTTTTGCCAAACTGGAATGAACAATTTTTGTAGTTCATCCATGCAGTCTTTAAATGTCTTCCATTGTATATCCACCGTCAACCCTTTTAGAATTAATTGCCAGTTAATCTTGGCCAATTCACGTCTCATACCCTCAAAGTTACCTTTCTTTAAGCTCAGAACCCTTGTTTCTGAATTAACAATGTCACTCTCCATCCTGATGAAGAACTCAACCATATTATGGTCACTCTTGCCCAAGGGGGCACGTACAACAAGACTGCTAACTAACCCTTCCTCATTACTCAATACCAAGTCTAAAATAGCCTGCTCTCTCGTTGGTTCCTCTACATGTTGATTTAGATAACTATCCCGCATACATTCCAAAAAATCCTCTTCCTCAGCACCCCTGCCAATTTGAATCACCCAATCTATATGTAGATTGAAGTCACCCATTATAACTAATTTCCTGTTTGATACCATCCCCAACTTCTCTGCTACTGTTAGGTGGCCTGTACACAACACCCACCAGAGTTTTCTGCCCCTTAGTGTTTTGCAGCTCTCCCCATACCGATTCCACATCCTCCAAGCTAATGTCCTTCCTTTCCAATGCGTTAATCTCCTCTCTAACCAGCAACGCTACCCCACCTCCTTTTCCTTTCTCTCTATCCCTCCTGAATATTGAATATCCTTGGATGTTCAGCTCCCAGCCTTGGTCACCCTGGAGCCATGTCTCCGTGATCCCAACTATATCATAATCATTAATAGCTATCTGCACGTTCAACTCGTCCACCTTATTACGAATACTCCTTGCATTGAGACACAAAGCCTTCAGGCTTGTTTTTACAACGCTCTTACCCCTTATACAATTATGTTGAAAAGTGGTCCTTTTTGATTTTTGCCCTGGTTTTGTCTGCCTGCCACTTTTACTTTTCACCTTGCTCCCTATTGCTTCTACCCTCATTTTAAACCCACCTGCCTCTCTGCTCTTGTACCCATCCCCCTGCCACATTAGTTTAAATCCTCCCCGACAGCACTAGCAAACACTCCCCCAAGGACATTGGTTCCATTCCAGCCCAGGTGCAGACCGTCCTGTTTGTACTGGTCCCGCCTTCCCCTGAAATGGTTCCAGTGCCCTAAAAATTTGAATCCCTCCCCCTTGCACCATTTTTCAAGCCATGTATTCATCTGCAATATCCTCCTATTTCTACTCTGACTGGCCCGTGGTACTGGTAGTAATCCAGAGATTATTACCTTTGAGGTCCTACTTTTAGGTTTATCTCCTAGCTCCCTGAATTCACCTTGTAGGGCCTCATCCCTTTTTTTTACCTATATCATTGGTGCCAATATGCACCACGACAGCTGGCTGTTCACCCTCCCCCTCCAGAATGTTCTGCAGCCGTTCAGTGACATCCCTGACCCTTGCAACATACCATCCTGGAGTCTTGTTTGCGGCCGCAGAAACGACTATCTATTCCCCTGACAATTGAATCCCTATTACTATTGCCCTTCCCCTCTTTTTTCCCCCCTCATGTACTGCAGAGCCACCCATGGTGCCATGAACCTGGCTGCTGCTGCATTCCCCTGATGAGCCATCTCCCTCAACAGTATCCAAAATGGTATACCTGTTTAGGAGGGAGATGACCGCAGGGGACTCCTGAACTACCTGCCTACTGCTTTGCTGGCTATTGGCCACCCGATCCCTTTTTGTCCTCTTACCTTTTGCCTGCGGTGTGACCAACTCACTGTACGTGCTATCCACGACTTTCTCCGCATCGTGGATGCTCCAGTATGAATCCAGCCGCAGTTCCAATCGTTCAATGCGGTCTGCCAGGAGCTGCAGCTGGATACACTTCCTGCAAATGTAGCCACCAGGGACACCGACCATATCCTTGATCTCCCACATGTTGCAGGCTGAACAAACCACGGGGCCAATCTCTACTGACATGTCTTACTCCCAGATTACTCTGTATTAAATTTTTTTTTAAAAAACGCACAAAACTTTATCCTTTAAACTTTACTAATGAATACTAATAAATACTGAATCCTTAACTCCCAGAATCCTTAACTCCCAGAATCCTTAAACCTGAAGGCAGAAATGTAAAAATGTAAACCCCGAGTTGCACCCAATCAGCTGCTTCCTCTGGTCCTCTTCAACTAATCAGAGGCTTCCACCAGATTCCTTCTCTGGAAGATGGGACGTTGCAGATTTCGGTCTCACAGCGAAAAGCAACGTCTCCCCGCGCTAGATTTATACTCACAGCGCAGGTAACTCCACCCTCTCGCACCAACGGCTCCCCGGGCCTCTGTGAAAAGCAACGTCTCCCCGTGCTAGATTTATTCTCACAGCGCTGGTAACTCCACCCTCTCGCACCAACGGCTCCCCGGGCCTCTCTGAAGAAAGACTGGATAGACTCGGCTTGTACTTGCTAGAATTTAGAAGATTGAGGGGGGATCTCATAGAAACTTACAAAATTCTAACAGGGTTGGACAGGCTAGATGCAGGAAGATTGTTCCCGATGTTGGGGAAGTCCAGAACAAGGGGTCACAGTTTAAGGATAAGGGGAAGTCTTCTAGGACCGAGATGAGAAAAAACATTTTTTACACAGAGAGTGGTGAATCTCTGGAATTCTCTGCCACAGAAGGTAGTTGAGGCCAGTTCATTGGCTATATTTAAGAGGGAGTTAGATGTGGCCCTTGTGGCTAAGGGGATCAGAGGGAATGGAGAGAAGGCAGGTACAGGATACTGAGCTGGATGATCAGCCATGATCATATTAAATGGCGGTGCAGGCTCAAAGGGCCAAATGGCCTAATCCTGCACCTATTTTCTATGTTTTTATGTTCTATGTAAAAGGATTCCAGTGCAGTAGTAATCTGTGACCCTCAATTAGCATCAATACTGATTATTGCTCCGTGGAAATGGCGTTGCCTGTATTTCCTTAAGTCAGGCATAAAATGCTGGAGTTACTCAGGCAGAATCTCTGGATAGAAGGAATGGGTGACGTTTCGGGTCGAGACCGTCACACTAGTGCACACACTGAAGAAGCACTTCATTATCCGTGAAGTGCTCTGGGATGCTTGGAGATTCGTGAAGGATTCTACGTAAACATAAAGGGAACGTAGATGAAACATTCAGAATTTCAATTGACCTTACTGCAGTGATGTTAACCAACTCTTGTTCATCCCTACTATGTTGCTTCAATCTCTGAAATATCTACCAGGTCCACGCTTACTTAAAAACTCAGCATTCCTCCTATTCTGGCTTGTCACTCCCTTTGCTCTGCCATTGCCATTCATCTCCAGGATTGGATTTCCTCCTCACAAACCCAATTGCTTGCTTTAAGATGCTCCTTACAAACCAACCTCCATCATCAAATTTCTGATTTCCTGGTCTATTATCCCCTCCGTGACTCCATGCCAGTTAGTGTCCAGTCAAGCTCCTGTGAGATGAGACTGCAGATACTGGAGGATGGAGAAAAAAACAAGCAAAGTGCTGGAGGAGATAAAGACAAGGAACTGCGGATGCTGCTTTACAAAATAAGGTGCTCTATTTGTCACACATGCAACTGCACAGTGGAATTCTTTTTGCATATATTACACATGCAGGTGCCGCCATTATTCAAAGTCCAATGTCCAGTCGGCCCGCGCACTCGATGTACTGGAGGAGTTCTCATGAACTGACGAACCTCTCCTCTCTTTGCCCAGCCATCTTTTTGTCAGGGGGAGCCTCCTGCAGCAGACCTGGAAGGCGCCGGAGGCATTATCTTGGATCACCCTCTTCCCGGCCAACTCCTAGCGGCGAACACCTCCAGCTTCCTCCTGGTTACGCCGACCAACAAGCCTTCAGGTGGGTTCCTGGTCCCACCAACTGATGAGCCTTCAGGCGGGTTCCATTAGGTGACGTTTCGGGTCAAGACCGCTCTTCAGACTTGAGTCACCTATTCCATTTCTCCAGAGATGTTGCCTGACAGGCTGAGTTACTCCAATGTTTTGTGTCTTTCTCTGGAGAATATTATAGGTGGATACAGGTGAGGGGAGTTTTTGATTGGCAAATGGTTGGACAAAGGCGAGGGATGAAAGAACAAAAAAGTGTGAGATTAGGGGATTAAGATAGAAGAAGTGATGATTGTGAAGCCAGAGAAAGGAATATAGGTGGAAGGGGAGGGGATGGGGAGAGAGAAATGGGCAGGAAACAGAGAAGAGAGGTGGGGGGGGGGGGAAGGTAGGGGGAATGGTGGGTTGCTTGTCGGGTTAGTTACCTAAAATTGGACAATTCAATGTTATCTTAAATTGAAGAAGTGAAACAGCTGGAGGAAATCTGTTGGTCAGGCAGCATCTGTGGAGGGAAATGGTTTGTCGACTTTTCAGATCGGACTGATCTGAAATATCAACTAACCATATCCCTCCCCAGATGCTGTCTGACACATGGGGTTTCTCCTGCAGTCTGTTTAATTGCTTCTATGAGATAAATTGGGCCAATTTATTTTATTGAGGCACTTACAAGAAGAAAGCTTTGAGATAATTATCATCGACAGATAATTATCATTGCATGGATTGTGCCTTTGTGACTGTGGTAAGCACTGAATTCCTGCCCAGTTGGACTAGATCAGTTCTGCAGATGAACCGGGCATGTTTTTCGGGCTAACCCCAATGCTTCTGTGCCACACAAGCAGAGTATAGCACTTAAAAATTTGCTGCCCCATTGAAACTGTGGAAGGCAAAGGATTGTGTCAAAAAGACTGGGGATGAGTCCAGTATAATTAGGAAACCCCAGGGACACCTGAAATAGTTCAAGCTCTGACCATTATTATAAATAATGAAATAAATATTTAAATGACACTAAAAGGAATCAAGCTGACAGATCTGTTGGCTCCTCTAAATTTTCTGCGGGACTCATCATTCATCGCTGTTCGTCAGTCCGTGGCAATGTGGACGGTTTAAATCGCGTAGCAGGAACTCTGGTGGTAGCAGACACTTAGTCCTGGCAGTAAACAAGTACACAAATTGCTTCCCACATTGTGTAAGTGCTTTCATTACGTTTTCATTAACTTGTGATAGGTCTTTCAATCAAATCACTTAATTCAAGTGAATGAATTATACGACTTTCAAAGGATTACATTGCCACTTTGATGTATTATTTCAATTCCTCAGTTCGCTTCTTTTGTGAGCCTTACATGCCCACTGTGTTCTTCCCGCATTCAAATGAATGGGTGATTAATTTCTTCTTCTAAAGTTTGACTTCCGGAGTTCAAGGTGCAGTTCAAGTGAACAGCTTTAATTGTTGAATTCAGGCTCTTCCCGATACTCCTCAGAAGGCAAGTTTAGTTTAGTTTAGAGATACAGCGCGGAAACAGGCCCTTTGGTCCACTGAGTCCGCACCGGCCAGTCATTAACACTATCCTACACACACTAGGGACAATTTGCACTGCAAACCTCCCAATGTCTATGCTGCTCTGTATCATCAGCAAACTTGCAGATATTGTTAAATCCAAATATTGATACAAATTGTTAGTCAGGATAACCTGGGCTGGGATAACCACATGGGTACCCATCGATTGTGACTAGGCTTGCCTTCTCTAACAGGCTGCAAGATGAAGTTGGGCAGCATCGCTGACAATAACATGTCCCCCCTCCCTGGCGAGCCCAATGTATTAGACTTTAGACTTTCGAGATAAAGCGAGGAAACAGACCCTTCAGCCCACCGAGTATGCACCGACCAGCGATCACCCGTACACAAGCTCGATCCTAGACATTAGGGACAATATACAGAAGCCAATTAACCTACAATCCTGTATGTCTTTGGAATGTGGGAAGAAACCTGAGCACCCGGAGAAAACCCACACAGACACTGGGAGTCACAGACACAGTCACAGTCAACATGCAAACTCCATACAGACAGCACCTGTCGTCAGGATCGACCCCAGGTCTCCGGCGCTGAGATCTCAACTTAAAATCCAAAAGACAGGAGCCTGACAGTGAGGCTACCCCTCTAGGCTGAAAGGGAGTGTCAGCCTACATGTTGTACAAAGTCAGGACACTATCTTTGAAGCAGGAATTCAAATGTTTCTGATTCTGTATTTCCATGTCATAGAAACAGGCCACACGACCTTTCAAGTCTATGAGCAATCCTCCTCCTTGCTAATTATCCCCGAAATCCATTCTTTTGACATTTCGAACAACGTCCACCCCAAGATCCAATCATCCTACACATCCCTGACAATGTACAGCAGCCAATTAACTCACCAACCCACATGTCTTTGAGATGTGGGAGGGTGGTGAATCTGTGGAAGGCTGTGGAGGCCATCAATGGATATTTTTAAGGCAGAGATAGATAGATTCTTGGTTAGTATGGGTGTTAGGGGTGATGGGGAGAAGGCAGAAGATTGGGGTTGAGAGGGAAAGATAGATCAGCCATGATTGAATGGCGGAGCCGACTTGATGGGTTGAATGGCCTAATTTTGCTCCGATCACTTATGAAACCGGACGACCAAGCGTGAATCCATGCAGTCACAGGGAGAATGTGCAAACTCCACACAGACAGTGCCCAAGGTCAGAATTGAAACCAGGTGACTGTCACTATGAGGCAGTGCCTCTTCTAACTGCACCATTGTATCGCCTGATTCAGAGGTGAAATAACCCTCAGTTGAGCCATACTTAGCTCCATATCAATATCATTTCCATGGTAGTTTTCAATATGTGCTGCTAGAAGGACTACGTTCATGTCAATATTCAGGAGTTACACATGTCCTGCAAGTCAGTTGCCTCTTTGGATCACAAAGTGACAAAGTGAGATGATAACTCTGAGAATTTTGCAACTATTCCAGGTTCTGCTAAATGGTGCCATAATTTACGCCCCTTGTCCAGCCCCCAACCTTGCAGCAAATTGGGAAAACTCAGGGCATGAGACTTGATATGGACCAGACCGTTACACTGGAGCTTTACATGCATGGAGAGTCTTGTGATCCTCTTTCTCACATTTTTCTTCACCTCTGTAGCTGCATTGGAAAGTACTTTCACTTTGGCCTTCCAGCCTTCAACGTGACAATCATATCCCAGCTCTGAGCTCTGTACATGGCTCCTGGTTGGAACTAGACAGGGACTCCATTTAAAACAGGACACCATACGCTATACAGAAAATTTAGTTTAGTTTATTGTCATGTGCACTGAGCTACAGTTAAAAACTTTTGGTGTGTGCTAACCAGTCAGCGAAAAGACAATACATGATTACAATCGAATGATTCACAGTGTACAGATACATGATCGACGGAATAACGTGAATAATGTTTAGTGCAAGATAAAGCCAGTAAAGTCCGATCATAGAGAGTCTGAGGGTCTCCAGTGAGGTAGATAGTAGTTCAGGATTGCTCTCCAGTTGTGGTAGGATGGTTCAGTTGTCTGATAACAGCTGGGAAGAAACTGTCCCTGAATCTGGTGGTGTGCATTTTCACACTTCTATACCTTTTGCAGATGGGAGAGGGGAGAAGAGGGAGTGACCAGGGTATGACTCCTCCTTGGTTATACTGCTGGCCTTGCCAAGGCAACGTGAAAAGCATAGCTACTGACAGATCTTTGCCGAATACCATTTAGGATGTTTGAGTGCAATCTACAGCATATATTCAGTGCACTGAAAGAACTCCAAGTTCTAGGCAATATTATGTAACTATTTCAGAATTCAAAAACACAAACGTATGCCAGACAAGTATTCCCGTAAAATCATGAACATGTGCACATACAGATCCACACACTCGCAAGCACAAACCTGTACACACCACTCATGTGCACACACAGACACAAATGGACATGTACATCTATACACACGTACAAACAAATGTATCATGAATACATATATACTCCACATAGACACACATGCACGGACATGCACAAACACACTCACACACTCACATGCACATGTGCTCACATTCATGCAAGCAATCACATTCACACCGACACATGCAATCAATGGAATTCTGAACCTGAAACAAACACAATCACAATCAGACACTGAGGAAATTATCTGTAATAGAGCTCTACAGCACGGAGACAAGCCCTTTGGCTTAACCCATCCATGCCAACCAAATTGCTAAAGAGATAGTCCCTCTTGCATGAACCTGGTCCATATCCTCACATTTCTATCCACATATCTGTCTAAGTGACTTATAAATGTTGTGATTGTACCCACCTCTACCACTTCCTCTGGCAGCCCATTCCATGTACGTACCTGCCTTTCTTGAATAATGCTCTACTGTTGGATTGTGAGGTTGTGTCTAGAGGGATGCTACAGGGATTGCGACTGGGACCCCGACTAACGATTTGTATCAATATTTGGATTTAATAATATCTGCAAGTTTGCTGATGATACAGAGCAGCGCAGATGTTGGGAAGCTTGCAGATGGACTTAATGATTATAGTTTAAGTGAACGAGGAAATACATGGCAGATAAAATATAATTCAAGTTCCTTTTGTCCCTTCTGTGCCCAACTAGACAGACCATGCATATCTTCCTGCAGTCTGCAGCGCTCATCCACACTGCCATTTGCACAGCCAGTTTTTATTACATCTTCAAACATCTTTATCATGCCTTCTAATTTAGGTGTAAATTACAAACATTGTATTACAAACATTAACGGATTCAATATTGAGACCTGTGAAGACCCACGACCTGTTGTCACCATGTTCAATGAAGAGTATTTTGTGCCAATGAGGTTCCATTATAAAAGCACCACCCTAAAAACCACAGCACAAATGAAGGAAATGTCTACGTACTTATCATCATCTCAAATATTTGCTGCACAAATATATCCAGATCCCCGATCAGAAATGTGATGCGCCGTAACCACTAAGCTTTGCAGTCATTCACCAGGTCATGCCTCTCACATTGAAATATTTCTGATGCTCAGCTGCTCCTAAGTAGAATTCACTTTCAATCACATCATCCAAAAGGTATCTGGATTGTGAGAACACACTGCTTATTTTCTGAGACTCATCTACCCCAACTCACAGTCGACGTTGTGAATTGTTTAAACCTTTGCACCATTGAGGCACACACCTGTACCTTCACTAGTTTGTGTGGGGAGCAGTCTTTCATAAAATCATTCTTTGAAATTTTACAATTCTTAGATATAACAGATGTTTAAAAGATCCCTTAAGGGCCTGTTCCACTTATGCGACCTTTTCACCGACTGTCGGCACCCGTCATAGGTCTCCGAAAATTTCCAACGTTGAAAATTCAGCGGCGACCAGAAAGATGCTACAACTCTTTGGAGACCTCTCACGACCATAGGAGGTGATGCCAGATCTGAGCTGATGAGATGACCAGATCATCCATGATTTTACTTCGGAGTCACGTGAGTGACTACGTGAAGAAGCCCCGCCTGGCGCATGATCGGCATTACATCGACGCTGTCGGTAGGCAAAGAGCTGCAGAGCGCAGCTCCACCAGCGGTAAGGAACAGGCCCGCAGGTAAGTAGATTGAATTATTTACAGAGCGTGTTCAAACTCCGTGGTGCTGACATGCAGAGCCAGCAGGAGTTGAAAGGAAAAGAGGAAATACTTTGGAGAAAAAACGGAGGTTAAAATGCGTCCCTGGTAGAAGCTCAGCGATTTGGACAGCAGATTAGTGCGGAGCCGGTTCCGATACCGGTGGCCGTTAAAAATAACCGTAGGGAGCATTTAGTCGCTCCACAAACAAAAGCCACGGGAAGAATCTCCAGTGGGAAGGAAAATAAAGAAGTCTGAGGCCGTGGTTTTAAATGGTTTTAAATGATTTTAATAAGGAAAGGCCTCCAGACAAGAAAGCCTTATGGCTCAGAATAAATTAAATGGAGAAATACTCCAAATTATTCAACCAAGGGTCTAAAAAACCCCAGAATATTCCCAGGCAGGCCCTGAGGGGTTTCCATATACAAGTATATGGTGCTTTTACCACTGTGGGAATATAAACCTCAGATTGGGCTGGAGGTAGTCTCCTTGAGCAAGTCTCAGGAGTACCAGGGCAGTAAAAAACTGACCCTAAAAGTGGTGTTTTTGGTCATAAGTACCCACCACAGCACAAGTATAAATTCAGGTGTACTTAATGGGTACAAAGTACGATACCTGAAGGAAGCGGTGAGGCCATGGAAGGTAACCATGGTGGCCAACATCAATTGGTTTCTCACCAGCTTCAGCAGGCTGTTATGGATGAAACAGCAGATTTATATGAAAACACTTGTGCTTTACTAGGGTGCCAACGGTGAATCCGATTAAGGCATCCATGTCTTCAATAGTGTGGAGGCACAAGGAATACGATTCCAAAGAATTTCAAGTTGCTTATGGGAAGCAAGTGAAAGATTGTGCAATGGAAAAAAATTAAAAAGGACAAGTGGCATTGTTTTATAGCTCATATGTTGAGCTCAATGGTATGAGAGGAAAATTGCCATTCGGACCATCTTGCTCTTTAGATTTGCAAGTCAATACAGATCAAGCTATGTTCAAACTCCTGGTTATTACGGAGTAAACCTGCCTAAAAACAAATCAAACACATTGATAAAGAGGCAAAGATATCAGCCTCATTAAACTTTTGCAAAATTGGCTGGTCCAATGTGAAGGGGATTTGATATATGGATCAAACAGAGGCAGGAGTATGTTGAGTAAGTATTTTTATCCAGCACAGCCTTATGTTAACCCATATTGTTGTGGAAGAAGGCCATCACGTGCATTTGGAGAGGTACAAAAACTTTATTCTATCACAGAGGAAGCTTTTGTTGAACCTCCGATTGGTGGTAGATTACAGGTGTGTTATGATAAATGATATTGCATAACAGCTGAACGGTTTATATTAGATACCGTGTAAGGATCTACAATAACATTTGTAGAAGGAGTTGATCCACCTGCACAGAATTAATCTAATCCTAGTTTATGTTTCTGTACCTGAAAAATCTCAAATAAAGAAAAGGTAAGAAATTATTTAGGGAAAGTGTAATGGGGAAAAAACGGAGTAAGCATCCACAACAAATTGTATCAAATAATTTCCCCAGGCAGAAGAAGATGGTGGTTGAAGAGTCATTCTAGACATCACACACTTTAATACATTTGTCCAGTATAAAACATTTCAAAATTGACACCTTCAACACTGCAAGGCAGTTGTTATCAACAAGTTGTAATTGGTTACTATAGATTTGAAGGATGCGTATGATTTAGTACCAAATTATCATTATGTTCACAGGTACTTGAAAATTAATTAAATGGGTCAGCTATGGCAATTTAAGGCATCATCTAATAGATTATGCTCAGCTTCTAGACTGTTCACACAATGGTTGAAACCAGCACTTGCACTGATAAGGACACATGGTCATGGTTATCTTGATGACATTTAATTGGCAATGCTGATCAGGAGTCAGGTGGAAAATTAGTGCAGCAATTACAAGCCTGTTGAAAGACTAGGGTCCTGATACATCCAACAAAATCTAAGCTTCAGCCATCCCCAACAATTTATTATTTGGGGTTTGTGAGTGATTCAGTACCATGTTCGGCAAATTTACCAACAAAGTGTCAATATTACAAATGTGTGTCGTTGCCTTGTTGACAAGCCTTATCCCTCCATCCGAGAAGGAGCTTAGGTAAATTAGTAACACTATTTCTGCAGTAGAGTTGGTCCACTACATTACCAAAAAAGCTAAAAAGGGCAAAAACACAAGCACTAGAAGAGTGTGCAGGCCATTTTGACAGGCCTACGCAATTGCCAAAGGAAGCTTTATCAGAGTTCCAGTGGTGGATTGAGAATGTTCCACAAGCTGCTTAAAAACATATTAGCTCAGCAGCCAGCAGTCATTGCAAACTGAAGCAAGTATTCTCGGATGGTGGATAGCTTCTCGATTTTTTTGGGCAAGATAAGTGTAATATCTGTTCTTATCAGGTTAATATCTGATACGTCCCTTATCTAGGGGGCTACGGACAATAACACCAGGTGGTGGCAGATGGATTGTCCAAGAAACATATTTCTCCAAACATTTGGTAGTAATTATTTGGAGTTGTTAGGAGCTTTTGTGGATTAAAAACTTATTGTTCTACTATGAAAGATTTGCATGTCCAATTACAAGTAGACAATACCACAGCTGTGGCATATATCAATCACATGGGTCAAGTAAGATCATTATCATATGATTATCTGGTTAACGAGATGTGGCATTGGTTATCTTTAAGAATATTTGGCTTTCAGCTATCTATCTCAGGGAGAGACAATATTGTGAAAGACAATACATAATGGAAATTAAATCCACAAGTTGGAAAACATTGTCAGTGGTATGGATTACCTGACATTGATCTGTTGTGTCTAGATTAAAGCACTAATTGCCCAAATATGTCTCATGGGAACCCAACCCAGGAGCAATAGTTGTGGATGCATTCTCACAACATTGGGGGGGAGGGGGGAAATATGTTCTTTTATGTTCCCCATTCTGTCTGATTAGGCAATGTCTGATGAAAATATAGCAAGACTTTGCCACGGGCGGTTTGGTGGCCCAAATCAGACACAGTCATGGTTATCATTGATGTTTAGAATAATAATTGAACCATTTTTGACGATTCCTAGCTGCAGTGATTGGTGGCCCAAATCGGACACAGTCATGATTCTCATTGATGTTTAGAGTAATAATTGAACCATTTATGACGATTCATAGCTGCAGTAAATTGTTGAAAAATTCATCCATGGCATGATCATATGAATTTGTTAATCTGCAGGTTCTGACCAGACCATTACTAGAGCTTGGACTGTTGGATAGGACCATGAATGTTATAACTGCATCTTGGAAAAATAGCATTAAAAACAGTATTTTGTTTACATAAAGAAATTGGAAGTCTTTGGTAGACAGTCAAAGATATTTTATCATACTGCTAACATTTCAGATATATTGGAGTTCCTTGCTGGATTGCATTTTGATCAACACCTAAACGATAGGGCCATTAATAGGGCTCATAGTGCTTTATCAGCTTTATATGTTGAAGTAGGCAAGAGTCTCCATGGTGGTGAGACAGCGTTATTTATTACACACAAAAAAACACATAAAAGTATCAGTACAAGCTGATGGTTCCAGATAGTTACATTCTAGATGGTTAAAACAGGTTTTGGTACTCAGCAGGTGTAGACATTGAGATGTTAAAAATCACTCCACCAGGGAGGTAGGTACATCCATGGCAAAGGCACAGGATGGGCCACTCAATCAAAAAATTGGACGCCGTAGGAGGATGTAAAATATATTTTTTTAAGTTTACAAGAAACCAGTTCTCACGGTGTCAGGGTTGGGCATGCAGTGTTGTATTTTCTCTGATTGTGCTTTGTTTTATATTATCAATATATATCTTTGGTTATAAGTCTTCCCCTACAATAGAAGGGTTATTACTTTCATTCTTTTATAATGAAAAGACTTATTACATAAACTAAAGAAATGTTTAAAAGATATATTGTTTACTCACTACTGTGTTGATTGAGCCAGAGTGTCGTATGGAATGAATCTTCTTCACGTAATCCCTTATCGTAACTCCTCATAAAATAACGATCAAACTTCAAACTTGGTACATTCTCGTTTAATCTTACTTTTCTTGCGATTAACTCTTAAAACTACTTGCGCAAAGCATGAAACACATTGGATCAGTTCTACTGCTTTATCAAGACTAAATCTCTCCACTCCCTCAGTTTATTTAAGAATGTGTTAGTTTACATCTGCCTTTGTTAAATGTTTTCAGCCATTGGCCATACTTATTGTTTCTGCAATTGTTAGCGTTCCATTTATTTCACCATCAGTGGGTACTTGGTGTTATGTATATGCACCCAGCTGAGCTTTTCTGCTCTGACCAGGATGGATCGAGCTTATTGTGGTGTTTAAACAGACAGTAGCCAGGTTAAACCCCACGTTTAAGGTAGCACGGTGGCGCAGCAGTACATTTGCTGCCTTACAGCGCCAGAGACCCTGGTTCAAACCTGACTTAGAGCGTTCTCTGTACAGAGTTTGTACGTTCTCCCTGTGACCACGTGGGTTTTCTCTGGATGCACCGGTTTCCTCCCACACTCCAAAGACGTGCAGGTTTCTAGGTTATGTGGCTTTGGTAAATTGTAAATTCTCCCTTGTGTGTCGGATGGTGTATGGGGTGAACGCTGGTCGTCGCGGACTAGCCTGTTTCTGCACTGTTTCTCCAAAGTCAAAACTTTCCCAATTTTACCAGTATTAAATGATTATACCTTTGCATTCTTAAACTTTGTTGATGTTTTCTGGTGTAGCTGAAGCCGATTTAAATTAGTAATGGGCCTGTCCCACACAGCGACTTGCCAGCATCTGTCATAGTCGCAGCAGGTTGCTGAAAAATTTCAACATGTTGAAAATCCAGTGGCGACCAGAACAAGGTACGACTCTTTGGGTGACTACTCACGACCATACAGGCTTCACTCCGCGACATGTCGCCAGGCTGTCGCCTGTATGGTCATGAGTAGTCTCCTCAGTCGCCCAAAGAGTCATAGCATCTTTCTGGTCAACGCTGAATTTTCAACATGTTGAACATTTTCGGTGACCTCTAACGAATTATGACAACTGCCGGCAGCGGCCGAAAAAGTTGCCGCTAATGGACAGGCCCATTAATGTTCCCAGATCCATTTGAAATCTTATGGGCGACTTTTTAGGCGACTGCAGGAGACTCTGCGGTCACCACATGGTCTCCACATGTTCGCTGGAGTCTCCTTCATGGTCGCGAGGAGTTCCCGCCTTTGCCGATCGGTCATTTTCATTGCTCATTGCAAAAGAAAAGGTATGCAAACAGCTGCACATGGTGCGCTGTCATTCCAGTGTGCGGTCACACACAGACGCAAGGAAGGAATGCACTGTATTTAAAGTCTGACTCTTTACATTTATTTTGATAAAGAAAACAAACGCAAGCACTTCAAATGCACTGCATTTAAAAGGATATTATTTTTTATACATTTTGATGAATCTCACACTAAAATAAGCATTACACTGAATTTAAACGAACATTACTTTTATACATTTTGATGAATCTAAAAATTAAAAAAACACAAGCAATGCACTGTTTTTAAAAGAATATTATTTTTATACTTTCTGTTTACTCTAACAAACAATAAAACGCAAACAATGCACTGGATTTAAGAGTATTATTTTTTATACATTTTGACGAATGTAACAATAAAACGAACAATGCACTGGATTTAAAATAGTATTATTTTTTATTCTTTTTGATGAATCTAACACTAAAACACAAGCAATGCACTGCATTTAGAACAGATAGGTTTAAAGATATTTTTTTTTAACTTAAAGAAACACAAATTTGAGAAGTCCACTTCGTTTAAAATTAAACTATTTTGGCAGGATGTGGATATACCTGAAATGGGAATTATTTTGTGGTCTGCAGTGGGCGCTCCTCCTGGTGTGGTGGACTTCTGTTTGTGCTGCTGTTCTTCAAATCACGTCATTCTGCCATGGTACACTGCCTAGTTTTGAGTTGTAGTAAGAGCAGAGATGGTCTCACTGCTCCTTGGCACTCTTTTTGCCGGTGTTTCCTGGCAATCTCTCCAGTGGCACCATAGGTGCAGCCTGAACTCCAGTTCTCCATGAACCTGGTGTGATGTTTCCTGTCTGGTTGTCCACTCCCTTCTCCATGGACGCTGCGGCTGCTGCTGCTGCACCTCTGGTACGAATCAGGTTGTGGAGGACACATGCTGCGTACACAATTGTCTCCACATTCTTGCGCTCCTGATCCATCGTAGTCAGCAAGCATCTAAATCTGCTGGAGAGGATGCCAAAGGCATTTTCCATGACCCTCCTAGCCCTGGACAGTCTATAATTGAAGATCCTATGCTCCCTTGACATCCACCTGTGAGAGTATGGCTTCATCATCCATGACCTGAGGGGAAGGCATCATCAGTAACCAGTGTGTAGTGGATGTCAGGGTTGTCTTCTCCTGGCAGAGGTTCTGGATCAGGAAAGCCTGCTCTTCCTTCTTCTAATGCTTGCCCAATGGAGGTCTCTTTTCAGATCCTACTATCTGCGAGACTGCCAGGTGTGCCCACATCCACAAACAGGAAATTTTATTGAGCATCCACCACAGCTAGTAGAATGATTGAATGGAACTTCTTGTAATTGAAGTATATTGAACCTCCCTTGGGTGGGGACCGGATGGCCACAAGCTTGCTGTATACTGCCCCACATGTGTGCTTGAAGTTCCATCTTTTATCAAAGCCCTGCGCCACTCTCTTCCATTCATCTGGTGCACTAGGGTAGTCCATCACTTGATGATGGCCTCACAGGCCTCTCGGACAATCTTGCTGATGGTGTTGTGGGCCACAAGAAAGTTGGAGGAGAGGCTCTTGTACGAGTCTCCTGATGCCAGGTAGCGGAGGGTGATGGCTAGCGCAGGCCTGATTCCAGTGGCTTCCTCATATAGGTCCCCTTTTTTTTCCCGGCGAGGACCCACCATTGCCTTCAGCTCCTGAAACAGCTCAGGGGGTATTCTAATAAAGGTTTTGAATGCAGCCAAACCTTCTTCATGCAACACATTTATCATGTTTTCATATGGGCCCAACCTGCATCTCCTTTGGAAGAGGGGCTTCACCCACTGAGACCTCTTCTTGGGCTGCTTCCTCACCCTTGTTCTTGTCCTTCTGCCTTCTGGCTGTAGAAGCAAAAGGGCTGCTGCAAGCAGCAGGGATTGTATTTGTATTGAGCACAATTTCTCCACGAGTTCCTCCCTTGCATACATGGCTCTGAATGATTTTAAACCTCACCCTGTAAAATATCATTGTAAAATGATGTCATTGTTTCGGTGGTGATTTCTACGCTTACAGTCGTAGCTTGGTGCCTACGGGGTCGTAGCCTGTTGTAGCTTGAATTCTGTGGTCGTGGGTGTAGTCATCTGTGAGTCGAAGGTGGTCGTCTTTAGTCCCCACTATTGGGTCGCCAGTTGTCACGAGCGTATCGGCGATTAAGTCGTAGGTTGTCGTAGGTTGTCTTAGACATAGTAGTAGGATGGGGTTGATACATTCAATTTTCAGCAATCCAGCAAGATTAGGACAGTCGTCGGCAGTCCTCTAAAAAGTCGCCTAAGTGGGACA
Source organism: Okamejei kenojei (assembly GCA_035221665.1). Classification (NCBI taxonomy): domain Eukaryota; kingdom Metazoa; phylum Chordata; class Chondrichthyes; order Rajiformes; family Rajidae; genus Okamejei; species Okamejei kenojei. Next base: position 72,092,286 of record CM069139.1, on the reverse strand, counting down.
GGCCCATTAATTGTTGGCAGATTCCAAGTAATCTCTCAAATTATTAGGACTGGCTCACTGCAGACAAAAACGTAGGTCGCTCTTTTCCATAACATTTTTACTGGGAAGTGGTCGGTCTTTCTGCCAATGGCCTTGGGGAATGTGTGGTCTTTAGTTTCAGCATTCCTAGTTTTTTCCTGGTCAGCACAATGTCGAAGTTTGCAGCTGTTATGCCTTGGGCTTCCCCGGCTTTATCCACGCACATTCTGTCCACATAACTCCCCAATGAGTTTGAGTTGCTCTGTCCTGCTCTTGAATCTACAAGAAATCTCTTCCTCCTAACCCAAAGACATGCTGGCAGGTTAAGTGGCCGCTGTAAATTAACCCTGGTGTAGGTTAATGGCAATATAATCAAAGGGGAGTCATGGACATGCTTGAGAGAAAATTGGTTGCAGGGAAATAAAGGGATGGAAAATAGTAAGATTAAACGAGAACTTACCAGTTCGAAGTTTGATCATTATTTTATGAGGAGTAACGATGAGGGATTACGTGAAGAAGCCCCGCCTGGCGCTGAACGGCATACTTCAAAGCAGCGGCATGAAAAACACAGAACATAATAGCCGGAGTAAGATAGTAAGGCCCAACATAGATCTAGAACTACCAGATGATCATTTATTTTATGAGGGTCGGGAGTGGAGGGCACGTAATCCCTCATCATTACTCCTCATAAAATAACGATCAAACTTCGAACTGATAAGTTCGCGTTTAATCTTACTATTTTACTTTGGAGTCACGTGAGTGACTATGTGAAGATTTTGAAGCTTTCTGTGTTTTTTATGTCGTAGACTCATTCCATACGACACTCTGGCTCATTCATCACAGTAATGAGCAAATAACACATTTTTTCCTTCAAACATTGCCTCAAGTTATGTGATAAATTATTTCACATTATAAAAGAATAAAATTAATGCCCTTTCCATTGAAAGGCAAGTTTATCACAAAATATCAATTGATATATATATAATTTGATGGTATGAACAAAGCAACTATTATAGAGAACCCAACACTCCATGTCCAATCGTGACACAATGACTGATTTCATTTAATTTAATATTTATTTTACACCCTTCTGTGGCCTTGCATCTTTGCTCGAGCGGCTCATCCTGTGCCATTCCTGTGAATGTATCTACCTCATTAACAGAGTGATTTCCCACATTTCAGTGTCTAGTTCCACTGAGTGTTATTCAATGTTTAACCATCTAGAATACATTTCTCTAGAACCATCAGTTTTACTGAAACCTAATGTGTTTTTTTGTGTGTAATAAGCAGTGCTGTCTCATTACCATAGAGACTCTTACTTACTTCAATATATTTATTCAATGTTCACACACACACACAATTTAAGGCCGACAGGATATGTTTATAGGTTTACCTTGGTTTCAGCTCTTCTTGGTCTGCTTTGTTTGGTAAATTCATAAACATATATGATAATGTAATCTGTATCCAAATACAATTATAACGTAATATTTGCAATGTTTGCACTCTTATCTTGATACTAAAGTCATCAGCATTATTACTTTCAATGTTAACGTTTTTAAATCATTGATAGAATTGGAGTCCATTGCCTAAGGCAATTCAGGACTATATTGATCTCCAGACATGTATTGCAATTTTGGACAGATTATATATATATATGTATATGTATATGTGTGTATATATGTGTGTATATATATATATATGTATACATACATATATACATATATACATATATACACACAGATATATACATATATATTTCTATATTTATATCTACATATATATCCCTTTTCATATTGGGATATTACGCATGAACCCGATAACTTCTTGGTTAGTATATTGTCCGTAAATGGGACGATAAACACTCTGAGCCTATTATTGGCTCTATCAATTAGATACTCAGAACAAAAATGCAATCCACAAGAACTCACATATATCTAATATGACAAATTACTTTACTGTATACACAGACTTCCAATTTCCTATAAAATATTGTTTTTTTTTAACTTTTTAACTTATTTCTGCAAATTGCAGGTATAACACTTCTTTATACATAATTATTTTATTGTTATGTTGTTATATTAGTTAAACATTCATAGACTTCTTTGACCATCAAACTATTGTAATGGTCTGATCAACCTGCGGATAGTCAATTCATATTTTCATATCATGGATGCCTTTGTACAACAATAAATTACTGCAACTATGAATCATCACAAGTGTTTCAACATCACTTAATATTTATGAAAACCATGAAGGATCCGTTTTGGACCACCAAAATGCCTCTGGCAGTGTCTTGCTATATTTTCATCAGACACTGCCCTATCAGACAAAAATGAGGAACATAAAAGAACATTTTTCCTCATATAATTGAGAGAAAAGCATCCACCTTTCCTGTTCTTGGTTTACCCACGAGAACATTTGAAAGATCGGTTATTTAATCTGTATACAACCAGATTAATCGTAAGTAATCCATATTAATGACAATGTATTTTCCCCCCTTAATGTGTTGTCTGTGATAACATTGTCTCTTTCTTAGAGATAAACAGCTGGACTAAAACATTTTAGAATATGCCACATCTGTTTAATCAGATAATCACATGATTATTATTTTACTTATCTTATGTGATTTAATATATGCCACAGCCGTGGTATTGTTCACCTTGATATGACATGGACACTTCCATAATAGAAATATTGATATTTAATCCATAATTCCTATACTTCAATAATTAATACAAATGTTTGGAGAATTTCTTAGGACATGCCATGCACCAGTTTGAAATACTTTTAAAATCGTATTTCCTTATATCTCATATAATTGAGACATGGATATCATAAATGGATTCACCGTTGATATCTTTATAAACTTATACGTTTTTATCATATTCTGCTGTTTCACATAACAGCTTTGGTGAGACGAATTAATTTTTTTTTTTTTTTTTCATATTTACTTTTCATGGCCTCACTCATTCATTCAGGTATCGTACCTAGTACACCTCTATATATATTTTGTGCTGAAGTGTACTTAAATAAAACATAAAAGTTTTATTATTATTCTGCTGTTTTAATCATAACAGCTTTAGTGAGAGACCAACTAATTTTGGTTTCCATGGTTATGTTCCATGGCCTCACTTCTTATTGGTTATTTTCCATGGTCTCACTTCTTTATATATATATATCTATATATATATATATATATATATATATATTTATTTATTTATTTATTTATATTTATTTATTTATTTATTTATATTTATTTATTTTACTGGTGCTGTGGTGGGTACTTCATGACCAGCCACCACTATCAGTGCATTTTTAGGGTCAGTTTTCCATTGTATTTTTACTGCCCTTTTTACTCCTGAGTTTTTCCCTCAAGGAGACTACCGTCAAACATATCTGAGGTAGATATTCCCACAATATTTCATCATATATATTAATATATGAAACCCCGTTAGGGTAGGTTAGGGAATATATTTGGGCCTTTTAACCCTTTTTGGCTTGAATTCTTTATTTATTTTATTTTTATTTTTTGGAATCTTTTTTCCATTATTTTTTCAAGCCATAAACTTTTTTAGTCTGAAGGCCTTTTATTGAACTTTTTAAAATTATGGCCTTTCTGACTTTATAAAATTCCACCCCCCCCCCCCCCCCCGCCAAAAGTTTGTGGAACGACTAAAAAGCTTTCCTAACATAATTTTGACGGCCACCGGTATCAGAACCGGCTCCGTAATCTCCCGTTCCGATTGCTCCCCTTAGGACGTTCTTTTAAAACTCCGTTGTTTTTTATATAAAGTATTTCCTTTTATTTTAACTTTTACTTATTTTTTACTTTTAAATTAGTTTTAAATCCTGGTATTCAATACCAGCCACGGAGATTTTTTATTTTTTTTAGATCCTGAAAGTGTTTTTCCCCAGCACTTACCTGCGGGCCCGTACCTACCGCTGTCGAGGAGCTGCCTCTGCAGCTCATGCTCTGCCGTCAGCGTCGACGTAATGCCGTTCCAGCGCCAGGCGGGGCTTCTTCACGTAATCACTCACGTGACTCCGAAGTAAAATTGGATGAATGCGATTGCTCCCTGGGAACCAGCAGGAATCTGATGGGTTGAATGGCCTTATTCTGTGCTGGCATAAATATAGTCCTTTTCCAAATCATGAGTCTGTCTTGGAATGGCCCTTGAATGAGTCTGTCTTGGATCTGACAGAGTAGGGGTTATAGCGGATAACAGAATAGTGAGCCTGATGAATTATGTGTTATCTTGTGAACAGTTGCAGCAAGGATCCAATCTTTATGGTAATGAAGCTGAGTTGTCTGAAAATCTGTCAGATCAAAAGGCATTGAGAATAGGAGAACTAGTACAGAATCTATTGTCCAAACTCATAGGTTTAGTTTAGTTTAGTGATACAGCGCGGAAACAGGCCCTTCGGCCCACCGAGTCCACGCCAACTAGCGATCCCCGCATATTAACACTATACTAGGAACAATTTACACATACATCAAGGCAATGAAGCTACAAATCTGTATGTCTGGAGTGTGGGAGGAAACTCGGAGAAAACTCACGCGGTCACGGGGAGAATGTACAAACTCCATACAGAGAGCACCTGTAGTTGGGATCGAAACCGGATCTCTGGCACTGCAAAAGCTGTAAGACAGCAACTCTACCACTGCACCACCGTGCCACCCTAAGGTTATGAAGGGAGTCATAGAATTATCTGTAAGGCATCTTTTTTATCTCTTTATTTCCCAGTGCCCCATTATCTCCAGAGTCTGAAGAAGGGGCTCAAACTGAAGCATCATTGTGTCCATCCCTCCACAAATGCTCCCGAACTCACTAAGTTCCTTCAACACTCTTTTTTTTGTACAAGATTCCAGCATCTGCAGCTCATTGTGTCTCTAACTCGTTAATTTCTTGGGAATTAATGCAAATTCCCAAGTGAGCTATAATATGGGAAAATTAGGAGAAATCACAATATTATTCATTATTCATTACTCTATTCATTAGATTTGAATTTGTATATCAAGGAAGAGGAGTGGAACAGAGCCCGTAAATTCTAATTTGAAGAGCCCCAGAGATGAGAAATTAAGAAATAAGTGAATCGGGGATATCAGCTTTGAATTACAAGTTTAAGATATTCAAAATCAGCAATGTAGCTGAACGGACAGATGGCAGGGATTATTGTTTCATAGAAATCCCATTATTTTCATCAAATAGTCAATCTGCTTGCAATAACGGAGCATAAGAAATATTCATAAATATTTCATACCAAATATCCATTGTCGTTGGACCCAAAAAGTAATCTGGAATTGATTTAATAATTACTGTAAAGAATATGATCTGTTATACAGTGAAATATGTTTTATTACCAGGATAGATGTATTTTGAACTTATCTTTGGGATCTGGGCATTACCAGCAGGTACAGTGCCCTCCATAATGTTTGGGACAAAATCCCATCATTTATTTATTTGCCTCTGTACTCAACAATTTGAGATTTGTAATAGAACAAATCATATGTGGTTACAGTGCACATTGTCAGATTTTAATAAAGGCCATTTTTATACATTTTGGTTTCACCATGTAGAATTTACAGTTGTGTTTATACATATTTCCCCCCATTTCAGGGCACCATAATGTTTGGCACACATAGCTTCACAGGTGTTTGTAATTTCTCAGGTGTGTTTAATTACCTCCTTAATGCAGGTATAAGAGAGCTCTCAGCACCTCGTCTTTCCATCGCCTTTGGAAACTTTTATTGCTGTTTGTCAACATGAAGACCAAAGCTGTGTCAATGAAAGTCAGAGAAACCATTATGGAACTGAGAAACACGAATAAAACTGTTAGAGACATCAGCCAAACCTCAGGCTTACCAAAATCAACTGTTTGGAACATCATTAAGAAGAAAGAGAGCACTGGTGAGCTAACTAATCACAAAGGGACTGGCAGGCCAAAAAATACCTCCCCAAACACCTGTTCGACAGATCAGAAACACCCTTCAGGAGTTAAGTGTGGATTTGTCAATGACCACTGTCCGCAGAAGACTTCATGAACAGAAATACAGAGGCTACACTGCAAGATGCAAACCACTGGTTAGCTGCAAAAATAGATGACCAGGTTACAGTTTGCCAGGAATTACTTAAGAGCAACCACAGTTCTGGAAAAAGTTCTTGTGGACAGATGAGACAAAGATTAACATATCAGAGTGATGGCAAGAGCAAAGTATGGAGGATAGAAGGAACAGCCCAAGATCCAAAGCATACCACCTCATTTGTGAAACAGTGGTGGGAGTGTTATGGCCTGGACATGTATGGCTGCTGAAGATACTGGCTCACTTATCTTCATTAATGATACAACTGCTGATGGCAGTAGCATAATGAATTCTGAAGTGAAAAGACACATCCTATCTGCTCAAGTTCAAACAAATCCCTCAAAATGCATTGGCAGGTGGTTCATTCTACAGCAAGACAATGATCCCAAACATACTGCTAAAGCAACAAAGGGGTTTTTCTAAGCTAAAAAATGGTAAATTCTTGAGTGGCCATGTCAATCGCTCGATCTCAACCCAATTGAGCATGACTTTCATATGCTGAAGAGAAAACTGAAGTCCATGCCGACCAGCGATCACCCCACACACTAACACTATCCTACATTCTCGGGACAATTTACAATTTTACCGAAGCAATTCACCTACACACCTGTACTTCTTTGGAGTTTGGGAGGAAACTGGAGCACCCGGAGAAAACCCAAGTGGTCACAGGGAGAATGTACAAACTCCGTACAGACAGCACGCGTAGTCAGGGTCGATCCCGGATCTTTGGCGCTAGTAAGGAACAGTTTATTGACAAAGACTTTTGCAGCCGTATGTTCAGTGAGCATTGTTAGTGCATCTGAAAATCTGAGGAATATCTCCAATTTTGCACAAGGAGGTTGTGGGCAGCTCCATGGCAACAGCTGCAGGCCCGACCCTGGTGCTGCATATGGTAACAGCGGTTGTAGCTCCTCTTGCAGCTCAGGCAGCAGCCATGCAGCTCAGGCAGCAGCCATGCAGCTCAGGCAGCAGCCATGCAGCTCAGGCAGCAGCCATGCAGCTCAGGCAGCAGCCATGCAGCTCACGAGTGGGGGTTCCCTCACCGGCACGACTGCAATCATCATGGTTTCATGTTCAAAAGATCCTCCAAAGGCCTGCCCCCCAGCAGATTACTCGTGCTGCTGATATCCTGCCATGGCGTAGCAGCATTAGTTCTAATCATTCGTCTTCTTCTGAAAGGATACATGATAACTCATCGATACTCCCAGCCTGTCCACCCCAACTGTAGTTAGCAGCTGCCCATCTGACAGGTAAATCAGCCTGCTTCTGGTCATGGTCATGGTCTGAAGAAGGGCCTCAAGCCGAAAC